>JAVRXN010000002.1:38240868-38773956 GCA_033556935.1 Timema podura
AAAGGGGAACAATTATTCAGAAAGCTGAACACTCTTTTACTAAACTTTTTATTTATAGCTATTCACTCTTCATACCACATAAAAAAACTGTAGTGACAGTGCCTTTAAATGGAAGCCTTTTTTTAATAGTAGATACAGGATATTGAATAGTTCTGAGCATGCATCAATTAGAACATGCAAAGCCCAATCCAAATCCAGTAATACCAGCCGTTAATAATTATTTCTTTACAATGCTACTTGTGGTAGATACATGTGATTAAATTCTTGAATGTGTTTATATACATGTTACAGAAAAAGTGTGTTCCCCATATGATTGTCCATCTATTGTAGCCATGGCCTTTTCCCAACCTTTGGTCTATTTCCTTATTTATTTAGTTTCAAGATTCTTATTAAATTTATGACACATCTTTAATAGCATACACTGTTATTATTTTCTGGTATATGTAATAAAGTGTAAATAAAATTAGACCTAGATAATATTGATCTTATTATGAGACTCGATTAAAATATAGGATGTAAGGTCGATCGCCTTTTTATGAAATGTTGAAAACTTTCTCCAAGGCCAACCAATAATTTGAGGAAGTGTTTGCGTTAATTTCTTAAAGCCTTTCGAGTCCCAGTAATTATTTTTTATTTTCTCTTGAAATTACGGAATTTTTAAAACAAAAAACTCTATTGCGGAACTTCCTTGTTGCGTCATAAAATGTTGGGGGCCAATAACCCCCCTCCCTCCCTGCCTTTTAATCCATCACCAAGGGAAAGCCTTCCCTACCCATCCAAGGAATTTCATTATTATTTAAGAGGTGACCTACAGTATTGTTCCAGTCTACGCTTCAGTTATTAATAAAAGATGATGGGTTGCTTAAAAAATTCAAAAACAAATCTAAAGAACCTTTGCTTGAGAACATCATCTACATGAAGAAGCTTAGGGAATTTACTTTTATCCTTCCCTTCCCCACACTTCCATTTATGTATTATAACTTGCATTGGTGTGTCGTGGAGTGTTGCCAGGGTAAGTAGAGTTAGAGTCCAATTTTTATAAGAAGAGACTATTAGAAAATACAAAAATATTTTTGTGGCCAAATTTGATAACATTTTACTGTTCTGTTAGTCATATTTTTAGGTATAGATAATATCTGTCAAAAGTGACAGTGGAATATAACATAGCCTGATGAATGAATATTTGAAATTATATTTAGTAAGTTTTCTAGTTGGCACATACCTGGGCAAGGAGTGTGTCTTTCAGAGGGATGAGAACAAATACATAGATAGAGTTTAAATTAACTCTACTTACCATGGTAACAATCGATGACAATTTACTGCTCTTTTTTACTTTATCTTGACACCTCGGAGAGAAAGTACTATAATCGTAAAAATCAAACTCAATATTTTGAAAAATGTCGACATTTCATGGCCCTCTAAAACAAACTAGGTGGTTTTCGCAATGCCGTCTCTCTGTCTGTACCTCTGGATAGAGCCAAATTTATTTTACCGATCAAACCCTAATTCTAATGGTAATTTATTAAAGGGCACAAAGTGAAAAAATCTATTTTATCAAAATTATCTATAGCGATTTTGATTAAATTTTATTTCTCGACACTGTGTATCAGTATAAACAGGATGGAAACAATTTTATCATGAAAATGAATCTGACGGTACTTTACATGAGGAAATGTTCCAATTTTCATCATTCCTGCGAAACTATTTGAGATAAGAAAAACTTATTATTGTAAAGGTGTAGTAATATTACAGATTCACATCTTTTATTTGAAATATATTTTTATAGAAACAACAGTTTCTGAGTTATAAACAAATATATGTACTTTTTAATTCAGGTCTTTGTAAATGGATTTGATTCTAATGCTCTTTGGTACGCAAAAAAGGTTTCTTTTTTCTCACTTTTCCTGTAACAGTGTTCCTAGTTCCTAATGCCACAGAGTAAATAACAGTGTATATTATTTTATTTATGATCTTTGGTTCACTGTTTCTACAACAATGTATAGACCTATATTTTGTTTCACAAATTCAGAGTTTTTCAATTGTGTTTTATTTAATGTTCCGTGTTATTTTGTTTTTTGGAATAGTGTGGATAAAAAAAATACTAACTTGATAGACCAACTATCCCTGATATCTCTTTCCTTCAGATGTTATTCTTCACATGTTGGTCCCGGTACACTGGTGAAGATATACCAAAAATCGATTGATTCTAATCCTCCCCTACAGTTAAATTTTCTTCCTCTTCTATGGATAAATCTTGGACCATTTTCAAAACCAGCCCAATCAAACTGTGCCGATTGGGTCCTAAGATTTCCTCGAATAGTACAGTTACTTTGAACCATTTTTTTAAAAGTTATTTTTGTAAAAAACTTCTATTTATTTTATGTGTCGGCAAGCAATTATGACGAAACTAAATACAACTCTACTAAAATACACGCTTGTTCGGTGCTCTCTAAGCAGTGTGGACGTAAACGCGCACACTGGTCGCCAGTCAGTCTCCTCGAAGGAACTGGCCACATAGCAATCTATGGAAACCAGTCCAGTCGCTCGTCGCAGACGCGAGACGCAAGACACGAGACGCGCCGAGGGAATCTTACCTTAAAAGAGTTGTTGAAAGAAAATAATTTTGGATAATGAGAGGTCCGAGAAGGGATAGAGGCAAATTTATAAGAAATTTCGCTATCGAAAATATTAAAAACAAATAGGGCATCACAAATAAAGTCTACGCGAGTAGAGAGTTTGGAGCCCTAAGAGGTTCCGAATTCTGCAGTAATAATAACAATAATAGTAATAATATAACTAACAACATAATTCACTCACTGCTTTTAATATTAAAACTTTTTTAGCTTGGTTTTGGGCCGGGCTTACAATATTTAGTATATGGATTGTCAGCTCAAACCAAAACAAATTTAAATCAAACAAATTATGTATTCACACATATAATATATTAACACCGAGTTTTACTACCTAATATTACTTTTACTACTTAGTATTGGTTAAATGTAAGAAAAGACGGTACCCTTAACTTCGCCATTAAAGTCGATTATTATTATTATTATTATTATTGCCTGTTCAGGTTATACACATATGTATTAATTACGCTGATGAGTTAGGGGTGAGGAAGGTTGAATTTAGAGGAAGTGTACCCAAGTTTGCGTGGAGGAAATGTGAAACTGATAATATTATTTTGTTTCATAATTTTTAAGAATTTTTAGTAAATATCTCTTTTAATTTAAGATTAAAGAGAGAGAAATTCTGTGCTGTGCACCGTACCATTTATTTTTTCCAAATTCCCATTTACTGTAATTTTTTGTGCCTTATTTTTCTCCTTCCCTCCTGTATAAATGGATATCATTATCTCTTTTCCTTTGTCCCTCCCACATTCTATCCTCACACTGCAACTAAGTAAAGATAGTCGTGAAATATAAGACAAAGGGATTATAGCGATCGTAACCTTGCGAAAACGTTATGATGGAGAGCTACGTTTAAAGAGGAAAAGATAAAAAAAAAACTCTTATTTTGTCTCTTTCAGTGGGAATTACATCTTTAAATTCAACCTAGTGGAAACGGAATAGTCAAGTTACATTCCACGGTATCAAGAATAGTGAGAATTGTGTTCGGCTTACAAAGAAGTTTGTAATAAACATTATATTATAATTTTAGAATACATTTTTTTACTGTCTTGAGGCACTGTTCAATTCTTTATGTTTGACAAGAGTTGGAATAAAAAGCACAAAAGTACGGTAAAATTAGTAACGTAAATTAATAAATATATATTTAAAAAAATGGAACAGTTTATAGTTAAAATCATAAACATAGAATTGTCATCGATGCTAAAGAGAGTTAATATTCTAATCTTGATTAAAATGTTTATGACGTTTAAAAGGTTATTTATGACACGTAACATTTAAGAAAATCGAAACAATTAGTTTTTAAAAAGTGTATATAAATTTGAAACATCATAAATTAACATAAATAAACACACAAATTAACATAAATTAATTGGTCAATTATTTTATCCACCGTGCTTTCATATACATTCCACTGATGGGAGATCGTTCGACATTTCATACCATCATCAGCAGTGAGTGGTATGACTCACCAGGTTTATAAAAAACAACAAAACAAACATAAAGAATAACATTATAAATTTAATAAAACTCAAGGGGCATTCAATACTCGTATTCAGTAAATATAGAAGATATTCATACAACTTAAGGTGGTTTTTTTACCGTATGGTACATATGACCAGGAGGGACTTTGACGTCCAGGTTAGGCCACCTTATGTTTAGACTATTAGCCACTCGGTTGGCTCAGAACGATGCCCAGGGTATATCATAGTAGATTGTCTACACGTCGTACCAGCAATGAGATGATGTAATAATGGTTATTATGATGTTGTGGAACCAGGTTAAGTATTAACCTAACTTAAGCCTAATTAATCATACCTTGGTCACCAATAAGATGATTCACCCAAAGGAAAAAAAAAAAATGAGACGGACCAGTCGGGAATCGAGCCCGGGGCCTCTAGACTCGAAGTCAGGTGCACTGATCATTAAACCACTGTTCCTGTTATTAAAGTTCTAATATAATATGACTATCAGAAAATGGTTTATTAAATGATACATTTAGGAATAATGGTCATATTATAAAATATACATGGTTAAAGGATAGTGAATATATAGGTCACAAAGGGAAAAGGAAGACAGTTCAATTTTGACTCAAATTGAGTAAATTCTGCCAAGTATTAGACAATAACGAGACCGTTCTAATGCACTTTAGATTATTGTTCAAAAAGGTATCTCTCATTTTTATTATTATTTTTATCACCACGTGTAACTACCTATTTAGTTTGTACATATATATTATAATATTCACTCTAATGGCGTAGCGACGAGGAAGGAAGCAGTTTATAGATAATATACCTGCATTTGAGTAAAAGGGGAGTGTGGCACCATTTAGTAAAAACCTCCTTCAGTAGATGCAACCGGGATTTGAGCCCCAAACCTCCTTTCATCAACAGGTCAATCTAATGCGAGAGTGACGCCCTACCACTCGGCCACTGAAGTGGGTAGAGAATTAATTAAAATAAATGGTACGGTGCACCGCAGAGACTTTATACAGCTCTAGTCTTAAAATATTCATTTACTAAAAACTCGAAAGATTTGTGAAAGGAACTAATATATATATACATTATTGTAGAAGCACTACAGAAAATATAATAAATGAAATAATATAAATTATTACCTACTTAATCTATTACATTAGAAACTATGAACACTGTTACAGGAAAATTAAGAAAAGAGAAACATCTTTGTCCACCAAAGAGCATAAGAATCAAATTCATTTTCAAAAACCTGAATAAAAAGTATATATATATTTGCTTATAGTTCAGAAACTATTGGTTTTATAAAGTATGTTTCAATTAAAAGATTTGTATCATTAAGAGTACTATAACTTTACAATGTTAAGTTATTTCGTGTCTCAAATAGTTGAGGAGAAATGATGAAAACTGGAAAATTTCCCCTATGTCATGTACCCTCAAAATTATTTTCATGAAAAAACGAAAATTTCCATCTAGTTTATAAAGATAAAGTGTCTAGTTATAAAATTTAATCAAACTAGTTAAAGCGAATTTCAAGATAATAGATTTTTTCTCTTTGTACCCTTCAGTAAACTACCCTTAAATTCAGGGCTGAATATCTCATTCCAAAAACTCCTCAGGGGGACCTTATGAAATCCTCAAATACCAAGTTTTAACCAAATTTGTAAAATAGTTTCAGCTTTAGCCCAAGATACGGACAGACGACATTGCAAAAACAATTTTTTTTTTGACAATTATCAAAATCTCGAGTAACATTTTTTTTCTTGACGATCACATTACTTTCTTTTAGAGGTGTCGAGAGAAATTAAAAATTATTTGCTGGTGTTTGTGATATAATCGTTTTTTTTCCCTGGCATGTTTAGTGTAATGTGACATTACCCCTCCCTTTTCCCCTTTACCCTTCATATGTTTAGACTTCTACTGGTGGTATTTTTTAACATAATTTTTTTTATATTTCTGTATTATACTCCACTCTCCATGTCTTATTACTTTACATGCCTATCCCCATGTATTTACTCAATCACGAGATTTAAAACATTAGGCTCATATTATACAAATTTCCTCAAATGTATGTGTTCAAATCTGGGCCATATTCTCTGGATGCAGTGTATTTCTCTTCCAATCACCCTATTATTCAAATGCACTTTATTTAGACTATTTTTTCCGTCCCCATTCTATTTATTAAGCAGTCAATAATCTCTATTTTTAATTTATATATTAAGAAAAGTAGATAATGGCAATGGCTCTATATAATATTCAAGTAACTTTTGACAATTTTCTCGGAATAAGGTGGGATGGAAGGGGATGCGAGAATAAGACAATGTTGTTGCAGTTTTTATGGCAAAAATGAATAAAATATTGCTCTAATACAAACCAAGAATTTAATTTTCTTCACATGGTGATATCCACAATTCTTTAATATCTGTCAAGGGTATCCTGGAATTTATTGACAAATTTTCTCTTCATTTAAAAAGTTTATCATCAAATGCCACCATGCTCATGAAAGATATTCAACAATTGTTGAGGTCACCATGTGAAGAAAATGTCTCTGTCTGTACCAGAGCAATATTTTATTTATTTTAGCCAAAAAAATGTTTTGCCATAAAAACTGCAAAAACATTTGTCTATCTCGCATTCCCTAAACTCTCACGTTTAAGGTGTATTTTATAGAGATACAGATAAAATAAAGTTTAACTCATTCTAAAAGGAACATTCCTCCTTAAAGGCAGTTTTCATAGTAACCATTTTTTTTATATAAAATAAACTAAACATTGCTTCAGTTTACAGGTCTGGTTTAGTTTTAGACGTTAAGTAATTTCAATGATTCTTGAATATTTGTCATAATCATCGTGGAATTGGATCAGGACTATTTCTTTTAATTTGTTTTCATATTTAAAAACTGTTGCAATTACGTTTTGTAGAAAATTAAGCTAAACGTATCTACTGAATCAATGTTTTATTTTGCCCAAAAATAATTCTACCAAGGATTTGTGTAAGAATAATTTTCTTAACTTGTATTTCTTAACCTAAGGCGTTAGAATAGTCTAGAAGTAAATTACAAACGCCAGAAACTAAGTAGGTATATAACGTTATTGGGTGGACGGTCTGGCATTAGGAGAACAAACAGGGAGGAAGAAAATACAACAGATATTTAAATTAATTTGTGTTGTGACTCCTTATTAAATCATCAATCGATTCAAAAAGATTCATTTTATGTACCTATAATAGCTATCTTTCATTTCCCAGGAATTTGGGTCCTAATGACTAACCCAAATTTGTAATTTTCTGAATTTCACAGTTGAAAATTTAAACTTTTAAACTAGTTTTACAAGTCTAAATGGGAATAAGGTCAGATAAAAAATGTGTGTTAATTCCAGTAAACATAAAACTCGTGTAATGTTAAAAGTTTTGTCAATATTAATTTTAAACTAGGCGCAACATGAGATTGGGAATATCTGTTTTACCTTGACAGAAGCTCTCATGGTTGTAAATATCAAGTAGTTGTAGGGAAAGGGATATAAGAGACATAGAAACTTGTAAACTATAAGCATTACATCATCCTAGAAACTAAGGAGAAACTAACCTTTTCTTTCCGATACTGTTTCTACTCTCTACAAATTCTAAGTGATTTCTCTCCCGATTCTTCTCCAAGAAATCTGAGGAAGACGGCTCCTCCCCTAATCTTGACAAAAGGGAGTGGAGTAACCCTCTAATACCACTAGGGACTTCCCCTTCTCTAGTCTATGTTGCGAGTATCAATGTTGGAAATTGCTCTTCTTGAGAGGTACATTTAAGTATGGGAGATACAACGGATTGGCGAATTCAGCTCTGTTTTCGACATATTAGGATACCTTTTTTTATGTGCAGATATGTTCGGATTATTATTACTATTATTTTCAGCTCACGACTTACAACCCAGTTTAACTTTTTTCCAAATTTCATAGCAATAGCCTCTTAGAAAATACTAGTATATTTTTTGTAGTCAACATTGAAAACCTTTTACAAAATTATTAGTGTTATTTCTTTGGAAATTTGACTGGAGATAGCACTTTTCAAGAAAACTAACTGATTATAGTATAGCTATGTATATTCATACATCAATTCATGTGATCTGCAGCTGTCAATTTTGATAGACATTATTCATACCTGAGAAATAACCCAGATAATATAGTCAAATGTTATCAATGTTGGCCGCAAATAATTAGGTTTAACTTTTATTAACTGTTCTGCCAACCAAAATCATGGTATAGCTATCTAATAGTATCTAGTTTTTAAAACTACGCAACACACTGATGCACAAGTAATAATTAATACTAGTGAAACCTTTATGATGAACAACTAATTATTTATTTGACCTTCGTCATCAATCCTCGAGTGAGACTGTATTCCAATCAATGTTTTTCAAACAGTGTTTACCTAATTGACAATTTAGAAAGTTAAAATTAAATAAATGATGTAACACATTTACACAAACTTTCTCATACAGTGTATTGTGGCTTAGAAAATAATTTACAAAAATAAGATTTTGAGTAAACTAACCTTAATTATATTTTCCTCATAAAAACAAACACATCAACTTGTTAATCACAATCATCACTCTTTAGATAGACATTTTAAACCAAATTGTTCAAATATATTCAACAAAATTTAAGTTTTCAAAAATAAATAAATCGTAATCCATCCTAAAATTGTCTGTTATTAGTAAAATATAAACGCATTCTTATTTATCATGAAAAACTATTTCCATATTCCCATTTCCAATTCGTAAGGTAACTTTACCAAACATTCAAATTTTCTATATATTGTCGTAAATAGAGTACCCTTAAATTAATTTATCTTAGATAAATAAAGATGCATTATCTAGGTTAAAAATATTGTCCCCCGATACCAAGATTTGAACCAAATCGCTAAAGCAATTTTTTTTAACTATTTAAATATATTAACAGTAATTGATAAAATACCTAAGACAGAATTTCCTACCAAAAGCCTGATACACAGCTTAATTTTTCATGATAATGTTAAACACTCACCAGATATACATTTTAACTAAAATCATTTTAGAAATTTTTAAAAATAATTTGACTTTTCAAAAACCACTCTTTACCAAACGATCCTCATCGAATTTTTAACCGAAACCAAATTAACAATGTTATTTGTTATGTCAAACACTCCCATGATTCTCATTTGTAACCAAATTGTAAGAGCCATTTTTAAATATTTCAAGTTTTTGAAAAATCATTCATCAGTAAACTACCCATAAATGAGTTTTAACCTATAAAACATTTATACATGGTTATTTTTTAAGCCTCACAATTTCCAGATATGAAATTTTACAATATCATTAGAGTTATTTTCGAAATATTTTGAATTTTTAAAAAATTCCCATATTTTGTAAACCACACTTAAACGAATTTTCGCTCAAGAACCAACTATACAAAGCCATTTGTCATGTCAATCAAATGGTTGATAAGAAATTTAGACAAAATCGTTAGAGACATTTTCAAAAAATATATACGTCAAATACATTACTCATAAGATAGCTACCATTAATTGAAGGGTTTGGTTATAAAAAAAAGGTTTTGTAATATAGTGCTATAAAATCTAAATATCAAGTTTGAACAAAATCCATCAAAGAGTTTTGGTTCCGTAACAGGGAACATACTCACAGACAGACATGGGGACAGAGAAAAATGTAAAGTCCACTTTTTTGGAAAGGTTTGTGTTCACATAAAAAATATATATTCGTCATAATCTCTAGATCAATTTTTCTCACGATAACAATTTTTTTTTTTGAAAAAGTAAAAATATGTATTTTCCACCCTTTCACTAATAACGTCACATTTGTTTGTGTGAGAAATAGAAAGAAGAAAAGTTTTACTTGATTAAACACCCTCTAACATTGTTTAGTAGCCAAGGGGGTGCCTACCGCTACTAACAATTTGTCTTCTAACTAACCAATGGGAAAAAAAAGAGATACAAAAGAAAACAGTGAGGGCAACCGTGTGATATAAATTATACCGCTATAGAGTTAGGAGGATCCCTTGGAAACCAATAAATAACCCCGGAGAAAGTTAGCTTGGAGCGAAAAGTTGGTATCGGTGCTGTATTTTCTTAGTTTCATAATTATAGTAACTTTTTTCCTCGTATAGCTCAGAAGTTGTCATAAAAAATAAAAGTGATCCCTAAAACAATTTAAAAGGGGCTCGCAATAGTTATAAAATACCCTCTTTCCTTTTTAACTTGGTGTTAAAAAATACCATGTTTTACCACCCGTTTGGGTTATACACCAATATAATAGTTACTCTAATGTGTTATGAAGAAGAATGGTTGAAGAATTAATAGTAAGTGCACCCACATATACGTGGAGGGAGAGTGAAATACCATTCAGGTAAAACCACCCTCATTACACACGACCGGGATAAAAACTCTAAATCTCCCCTTCATCGTATATCGCAAGAGTGACGCCTTGGATCATGCGGTCACCGAAATTGCTTTTTTTTTTGCTCAGTCAGATATCATTTACTCTTTAGTTATATAATTTAGTGTTTTAAGTCAGTCAGTCAGTTAGTTTAGTATTTAGTGTCTTAAGTCAAAATATAGTGGGTCTAATACTTTTTTTGGGGTAGTTATTAAAAAAATGATTATTATTATTTATTATTATTATTATTATTATTATTATTATTATTATTATTATTATTATCTGCACCAATGGACCCGTGGACAAAAGCGTCGTTCTTCTGGTCAAGTTAATGGTGACCGTATGACAAGCATTCATTAGTTTGTAAGTCATGTGCCAAGTATTTTCTCCGCATAGATAGTTTACGTAAAATTAAAAAAAAACATTAAAAATAATCATATCAGAAATTAAAATTTAAAAAAATATTTTAGTAAAAAAATATAGTAATCATAATAAAACCAAGTGTGTTGGTTTATTAAAAAGCCTTTTATTTCAAAACAAATATATAATTTATATCGAATGCTTATAAACACATTACATAAAGCTACAGCCATTTTACAAACCAACATGATTAAAATTTTGAAAAAACCTGTAATGGAACTCGTTAGCACTTAATTTTATGTTGAAACTAAAATTACAAAAATAGGAGCTGGCAGGAATCTGTTGGCATCTTCCACTCAACACTTGTAATGAGTAAATGCATTTAATACAATTAAAATTATAATGAAACTATTTCTTAGGCGTGTGTATATTATTAATTACTTCGAAACAGAACTAAGATGTGAATACCAAAAGTAGTATATATAAAATATCTTAAGGTAATATGGAAGGCGACGCAAAAAATAATCAGGGCCTTTGAAGTTTTTTTGACAAAAAAAATTTGGCCAAAATAAATAAATTAGTGCTTCAGAACAAACATTTAATTTTCTTCACATGGTGATATTAACAGTTCTTGTATATGTAATGAGCATGGTGGCATTATCTAACAAATTTGTTAAATGAAAAGAAAAAGTTGTCTTTAAATTCCAGAACACCCTTGACAGATATTAAAGATATGTTAAGGTCACCATGTGAAGAAAATTAAATTCTAAATTTTGGAGCAATATTTTATTTATTTTGGAAAAAAAAATTTTTACCTTAAAATCTGCAAAACACTGGCTTTTTCTTGCATCCATTCCATCCCACTTTAAGACTTGATAAAATATATCGTAAAGTGACATAATACTCTCAAAATATTTGATATAGAGAGATAGCTAGTCTAGCAATGAACATCTAAAGATATTGAAACTAGCTTAGAATTATTTTTTAATCTCGTTCTGTTTTTAGGAAACAATTTTAACTCTTAAGTAAAACACTCCTTGTTTTAAAATAAAATATTTGCTTCCTTAACATTGTAGGTGCTATATTTTATACTTTCTCTTATCAAGAAAGTGGAAAAGCATTTTGGAAAAACCGCACTCAGTACACCCGACCAAGATTCGAACCTCGATTCCCCGTCATCGGCAGTATAGATCACTGAAAGAGTAGCAGCACCATGTGGCCACAGAAGTGGGCTCAAAAATAATTATGCTGACGATTTTGTCCTCTTGTGTGAATGTTATATTTAAAATATATGTATAGATTTGTATATGATATTGTATATAATTCGTATATAAATATATATTAAACTATAACACATGTATTGTAATTATTAATTTTGGATTATTCTAATGAATTAAGAAACATTTATTTGACATGTCTGTTTAGAAAATGTTCGCGTACCTAATTGTCTGGAGCAGCAGGTGTGGAAAAACTTTTGAAATAAATTATTGTTTAGATTCTTGTATAAAACCTCAATAAACAATTTAATATTACACTAAAGAAACCCTACTATCAGCCCGTCAGGGAGCTACAAGTTTCCTTGTTTAATGTAACTATAAGTTCAGGAGCGGTCAACGATCGAGAGCCCCTCGGGGCTGGTGCTCGTTATTTGTATTTCATGTGTTAAATGTTTTTAAATGTAAAATCTGTTTAGTGTTATAACAAAATAAAACCATACAAACAAACACTAAAGAAACTGTTCTTTTAAAATTTCAAAGATTTTAAACATAGTCTTTATCACAATTTCAGTTAATATTAATTAAACGTGTCATTCACTTAGTTTTTTTACTTTATAAAACAGATGAATATAACTTTGGTTTGAAATATTACAAACACAAGAAGTTTAAACCAGAACTTTTTATAAAAAAACAATCTTTCATATTTATTTATTTTTCTTTGAAAGCTAGTTTATTGAACCGTTTAATTTTACGTTTAGTAATTCTACCATTGTGAGCCAGTACATCTATAAACTAACTTTTGACAAACCAGTCGTCAGTTCATAAAATTATTAGTTCAGAGATTTATTTATTTATTTTGTAACTTGTACGTTTAACGCCTCTGATTTCTTCTTCTCAGACGCCTGGAAATCGTCTTCCGAGTTATCCCACTGTCAACGAGGAGGCTTCCTTCCAACAGAGACATCTGGTGAGTGCAATAAAAACTACACCTTCTCCCCTCTCCAACCAAGCTGTCCTAGCCAATAACACACCCTTTACAAACATTAACATCCACTAAAAAACAAAATTAAGAACGGGTGTTGAGCAGATGTCTGCAAGGTGGCGCTTCGGATCTAATCCAGACTTAGAAACGCGAGATGTCAGACAACACGCGTGCAAAACCGTCACGTCTCGATGGATAGCAGGTGTCGACCTTGATATAGAACAGTCAAGGGCATCATTTGGTCTGTAGACTTCTGAGAAAACTTGGCTCGATTCCCGGTTAAGGGTGGTACGTGGGAGATTACTGAGAAGTGTTGCGGGCGCTTAGAACTCTAAAATTATTTATGAAGTTTTTAGATATTTTATATTTGGAAGAAGGTATAGGAAAGGTGAATAGAAACATATAAAAGGGACGAACACAATATGGTTTTTACAATGAAAAGGAGAACACAGTTCACACTTTACATTGTTGCCATTGGACAAAGAGGTTGCCTCTTAAAGAAAATCGATCGTCACCGCCCAATAGATTAGATATTTCAAAAAGATTATTTTCACCAAAATGTAGCCGAGGGATCTGACTAGATTTTTTTTAAAATTTTAAATTGTTTCTATAAATGTGTGATAAATTATTATATAAACACCCATAAAACAATCCCACAGTATCTTAAAATTTTCTGGTGTGACCCTGACAAAATATGACTTTTTATAATATAAAAAGGCTAGATTTGGGTTTCTAAATTTCTACTTTAAATTTAAAAGTATATATTTTAGATAAACCATTGTTACATTATTAAAAAAACTTCAAACTCAAAATTTAAAATTTTTAACTGGTCAGAAACCTGTTGATAATTTTTGCATACATTTAGTTGAAAACTATATTAATAAAATCTCAAACAACTATTTTAATAGTGTGGGATTTCTAAACGTCTGCAACGCTTATCAATGCTCTCCCATGGAGCACCCTTAAGGGAAAATTCAGTATTTATGGAATGATAAAATAAAGTAAGACTGGCTTTGCATGTATGAATTAATATACTCTGGAGGTTACAGTAAATCGCTGATAACTAATAATCATATAACAAAGCCAAGCACAAACCTCTCAAAATCATCCATATATGTTTGATTAAACTTTGATAATTCCAATAATTCTAAGTCCCTTAAGCTCCTAATATTTATAACCAACTTAAATACGATACTTTAATGTTATTTATTCCAACAAATAAAGCGTATGATTAACTCCATAGTTTCTAATTAATTTAATAGCTCGCATGGATCCTAAAAAGACAAACATATTTATAAAACACATAAAAAGTTTTTTGACGACACAATGAACCAAATAGTCACTCCCTTGATTGGATTTTGGATGACTGTGCTTTTAGTAAATAAAATAGTCTTGACCAAAATGTGTTACTGGTAATGTTCATAATCAATAGCATTCGTCCCACATAATTAGCTAAATACTAATGGTATTGTGCTGAAAACACATGAGGCTGTTTAAATCTATAACTACGTTAATTAGGTACGCCACTCATTTGGAAATTAAGAGCCTCATAGGTGAGCATTATCTCCTAAACTAAGCTCTTTTGTTCATTTAACATGAACACACGTATAATAAATTAGATCGATTTTAAAAGCTGTAAATTGGCTCGAGTATTACACATGCAATCTACATTATAATGTACACCTATTTTGAAACCAAAATAAATAGCGCATAAATTATTATATATAAAACCAATAATTTGTAGTCTACTAGGCTTATATTATTATTTTATTTGTTTAGCAATAAGTATGTGTATTTAATAGTTATATCTCTGCTACTTATAAAACCAAGTATCAGAATGTATATCAGTTTTTTTAAGATCTCTGGAACCGCTTAACTAAGTGTGATGCAGTTTATTTTATCCTATGTAGATTTTTAGCGGAAAGGTTTTAGGCTAATGATAAAACAAATTCACTAAAAAAATTGATGTTTTTAAAGAACTAAACATATGATACATGGCCCATACGGAATTTAGAATCAATATTCTACACGCATGCAACAGAAACTATCCAAATAGCTTTCAAAGAGCTACTTTAACGGGTATTATAGATATTCCAAATACCATAGATGGCATCCCATTGATGTAGGGTACTCAACAACTATTCGTTCTTGAGCGTCGGAGATAGACAATCGTTCGAGCTGTGCAGTTTCATAAAATCCATTAAGTATGTATGCAAGTATAAAAATAAAGCGGTGATCGAGGGATATTTAGAGTTAGCTTGAGCATTGAGGAGGAAACAATTTCGGTAGGTATTATTAAAGATGCTATGCATTTAGCCTTCCATCTAGAAAATGGACAATGTGTATATTTTACAACAAGCAATGTAGCTTTCGTCACTAATAACCCATGATATGACCTTCTTCAAATTGTGCTACTAAGATCCCTTTGCGAAGACGTTTGATTATAATGAGGTTGTTCATGTAATGTTTGGAAAATTAAGAATTTCCAGTGCAGGAGGCATGTTGTTTCTGTTGAACCCCTCGGAGTAATAACAGGTCCGTCCTTCAGCCATGTATTTACCGTACACCTGAATAACACAGTGTGTTATTATTTGATAATGAGGCTTCGTGTTGGCAAAGGATACACTTCATTTGAAAATTTACGTATCAACAACGACGTAGCCTCTACATATTACTAATTAGTTTGCAAAGAACTGGAACTGTTACTAGAGGATGACTCATACTGGAGAGGTACATAACAAAAACCAAGCTAAGATATTTGCTTTCAATCATATTAATATATTTTACGGGACGGATTCTCTCCCACTCTGGTTTGCCCACAGGAAGAGCATGTAAAATGAAATTTAACATAGAATCAGAACATAATTTTTAATCAATACAAAATTTGGACTTATTTAAGATATTTTAATGCAGGAGGTTAGACAAAACCATCAAAATTGTAAGGTCTCTCTTGGATAAGACTATTAAAGACTTATGGTAAGTCTTCTACCTGACAGTATCAATAGAATATAAATCAGTACGAACTATTTCAGAGAGACGACAAACAATCAGCCAAGTCTCTCACAAATTTGAATACAATCAAGCCTCTATTGAACACAGAACAACTTACCGCAGACAAGATATTCAAGATCCTGTAGGGAAAATGTTCTTTTGTAATTCACCCGAAAGGATATGCGTTTATAATTAATTATTTATTCTCGCCTAATGTTGGGTTTGATATATGTGTTAGCTTTACGGTGGCTTCACCATGTATAGCCACTACTTTGTTATGCGGGGGTATAACAGTACCTTTGCATTTTCTAACAGCCAAATTGCCATGTGCAACATATCAATGCAAAGCTTACCCTCAAGAGCACCTCAAATAAGTCTCTTATAGCCTATTGTTGAATGATAGTACAATGTCAAGTAAGACATCAATGGAAGATCTAAATATAGCTCTGTGCAATCCCATAAGTACAAATAACAATGTGCTCATAGGAGTAGTCATCATATTGTTTTCAAGAGACTTCCAACAATTTCTACTGATCATTCCGAGACACTATAGATGACAAGAACAATAGTTGACTGAAAAGATCCTACATGTACCCAGTCATTGTGAAACTTTCCCTGTCAACCAACGTGTGTATCCGCCTGTGCGAAAACAAAAACTAGACTTATTTGTCGATATATATCTGAAACTCAGCAATGGAGTTTTCGCAGGACACAGAGGCAAGTTGTCCTTGAGTAACTTCCAGCTATTCATCGTGGTCAAGATATCCAGAAATTATTCCATTCTTTCGTGGTTCCAGGAGCAAGCTGTTTTATCTCCAAAAATGAATCGGCTGATAAAATTAACGACTGTATTTTGGTCCATTTCAAAGCACCATACTGCACTTATATGTCAATAGCTGTATAATTTTTTAATCATCTTAATACATTTGGCTTACTCATTCACGCTCTCCAATTAAAGTTTGAGCAGACATAATTTTCTGCGTAATTTGAACCCACTCAAATTGTGTAATGAGACACGCTTCTAGGTTAACAGTCTGCAAGACATTATCATTGAGGCAGACAGGCTACTCTTCGGTAAATGTGTTGTTATATAAAAAATACACATAATTTTATCAGACTTGCCCTTCCAGTTTGAATACATGTAATTGTAATATAGTCATGGTCTACTCTATCATGTAACAAAAAAAATGGTATTGGTATTTATTGAAAGCTATAAAAAATAGATATTGATGACCTCACTGGTCTTGGTAGTCCTAGGACCCGATGTTCGTGGTTTCAAACTCGGCCAAGGTTGACGAGCGATGAATATCCTTAGCACAACTTATTTTTAAGGGGAAGTAAAGCTCTTGGTCCCATGTCAATTGTGGCAAAATAATGGTAGTAGTAATAATAATATTAAATACTCAATCAAATTTTAATAGGAAGGACCTTATATGGCAGCTAGAAAGGCCACGAGATCTACTTTAACAAATTCATACTTCAATAGCTATATGTGATCTTCAGATGTCCCATTTTATAGATTCTATTATATAATAGTACTATTATAAAACTAATAATATAGTAAAATATTACCAATATTGGAGGCCAAAAGAGTCTGTATTCTCTATTTTTACATAATTATATAGCTTGATTCACTGTTGACATTTTGCTTTATTTTTATTTTCCTGACCTAACCTTTTAACTCAACTTACCTATTAATACACATTAGTAGAATTGATTTAGTTTTCTTAGTGAAATACAGTAAAAAGCTATTAAGAAAAAATATGTTTCTTCTTTAATATTTCTAAGGAAAAAACTAATTTGATACCACAGGCTTAGAAAGGTGGATTTTAAGCATATATTACACCAACACTCACCTTGAGAAATAAAGTTAAATAGAAAGAGAAAATCACAAACCTCAATGAATACAGCCAGGACTTGAACCAAATCGATTCTGAAATGTCTTAGAAACTAAACTGTTGGGCTAAAAACCTTAACTTTAATATCTTGATGTGTATCTCGTGTATCTTTGTCAAAGGGAATGTAATGTAAGTGAGATTGATTAAGCAATATTACAGAAACTTTATCATCGGTGGGATTGAGGTTAAACCTTTCACAGTGATATGTCAACAACCACAATAATGAATGAAGAGTCAAGTTAGACTGTAAGACATATTTTGAAATGAGTTTGTTCAGAAATGCACGTTAAATACACCTTGTTAAAATAAATAAATCACACAATTTTGCACCTAGATTGCGCCAATCGATTGCGCGAGTCTTAATTCCACGATACCTGCATCGGTGGTAGCATAGTCTAAGGCACCAATCTCGCAATAGACTGTACTGTCAATGACAGAGAGATCTGGGCTCAAATCCTGGCCAAGTATTCTGAGAGTGGTTTTTACTGAATGGGTTTCCAAACTTACTGCATATTCAACGTTCTAATCGCTAACTCACTAGGGTAATTATTACATATCGCATAACCTGAACAAGTAGTAGGCCTAAGACACAGTGTTAAAATATAATTCCGAGAGCATACCCCCTCTCCGGTTTCTAATCGATTGCCCTAGGCCCTATTTTTAATGTCAGAAATGCCTTTAGCTGAAATCGATAAATACAACATAAGATAGTACCAACATTATTTATTAGTTTGCACTGTGAAAAAACATGGGGTGTCAGCAAATTTTTGGCTGCATGTGCCGAAATATCAACTGTGGCTTTGAGTTTCCAAGCGTTTGGAAAGGTTTGTTTATTAGTATAGTGATCAAAGTGTCCAAATAAATATTCTTAGAATATACATATGCAGCATTTCGACTTCATTTAAAACACACACAAAATGGACCTACTATAGGGGTGTGCGAAGTTTCTAAAATTGCGACTTCCCTTCGAAAAAAAATTAGCTCCGACAAACTTCACTAATAAACTTATTTAAATATAAAATATACATTTATGCTAAAACATATTTTTTTCACTTTTTGGCCTATGTAAATCTAAAAATTAAAGATCACATGAACTTAAACTATAATAGCTGAATTTTATGGCTTAATATTTACTTTATTTATCAGCTCAGTTCAACACATTAATTATTTTTGCAACTAAACTATTATTTTTTTAAAGTTATATTTACCATAATATAAACAAATGGTCGATACATGAATTAAAAATATATTATACTAGCTTTTGCCCGCGGCTTCGCTCGCGTTAATGTAGATTTTATCAATAAATTCAGGTTGTGGATTGACACAGGAAGTATGACAATAAAAACGATGAACATATTGAGGTTGTTAGTCAATAGAGGTAGAGATAAAGAAAAAAACAAACTACACAATATAAATCAGGATTAAGTGTAGGAGTAGAAAAGAAGTAGCGGAGTGTGTGTCAGTAGAGTCATAGGTTATGCCTTGCCATGAATTGGAAGATCCTACTCCATCTTAAATTTTACTTACAGTTAATTAACATCCCTTATTTACTCCGCTTGTTCTTGACCGTTGCAATCATGGGCACAGAATAGATCATTATTTTAGGACGCTCCTATATACTATGTTGTTTGTCCTTCCATTTGGCGCAAATACATACAAATTCTGGGCATTGGACACACGCGAACAGGCTACATATAGCTGGCCATGGGAAAAACATGGCATTTCCAAATGCACCCCTGCTACCTGCAATGTTTGCCCTTGCGCTTTGTTAATAGTAATAGCAAAACTAAGTTTGATTGGAAACTGGAGTCTTTTGAATTGAAATGGTGGGTCAGTGGGGATTATTGGGATTCTAGGTATGATTACACTTTCCCCTTTTCCCACACCTGTTAAAATGGTGGCACAGATTATATTTTGCCCTAATTGTGTAATTCGAAGCCTCGTCCCATTACATAAACGGGGTGCATCTAAATTTCGCATAAGCATAACTGGTACACCTAATTTCAATTGTAGTTTATGCGAGGGTACACCCGATAGCTCCAGAGAATTTAAAAACTCAGTGGGATATGAAGTGCTCTGTTCTGTGTCCATGATTGTATCTATTGACAAATACTCCTTTATTTCTCCCTGCACCTCTTTCAAAATGTCAGTGTTGATTTTGTTAACGATTTCATTTTTTGGTGCAAGAATTGCTCTTGAACACAACCAATGATCACAATTTAAATTTAGTTGTAAGTCTGGGTAAACTTTAGCAATGAGCTCCACATCATTTTCCACCAAATTACAGAATTCCCCTGTAAGCAAAATACAACCTTCAGCATCCGTGTCCAAACGTCCATCGCCAATTTTCAATAGTGTATCTGCGTAATGTCCTGAATCTACGTCATTATAAAGGTAGACTCTCATATTCATTGTTAGGCTGAATTTTTTCACTTTTTCCCACAATCTTGATGACTTGAGACAGGCTTTGATTTCATCTGCATGTGTGCCCCTCTGGATCACCGGTAGAGTTTGTCGGAAGTCACCAGCCAGTAAAACTACCATTCCTCCCATAATATCTGTACTGTCTCGCAAGTCCTGAAGATTTTGGTTTAACGCCTCTATAGCTTTTTTGTGGGACATCGTACTTTCGTCCCACACTAAAAGTTTACATTGTCGTAGCATCATACCTCGAGAGCTATTTTTGCTGAAATTGCAGATGGGTGACTCTTCCTGTGCAAGTGCAAGATTTAGTGGCAATTTTAGAACGGAATGTGCAGTACGGCCACCGTTCAGTAGTGTAGCTGCTATACCGGAGGAAGCGACGGCAACAGCAATTTTCTGGTCTTTCCTTATGAACGCCAATAATAAGTTCAGCAAAAACGTTTTCCCTGTTCCTCCAGGGGCATCGAGAAAGAGGAGTGCACCATTCCCTGACTCTACTTGACAAAACACTTGTTGAAAGACGTGAATTTGTTCTGGAAGCAACCGAGGAACTAATTCGGTTACTTTCTGTTGCAATACTGTGAAATCATAGTTTAATTCCCGAGTAATTTCATCATTTAAGTCATTTTCGTCTGATCGTTGAGGGCTTACCATTCCGAAATATTGAAGCTTCTTTCCCACCATTGTCATAACCTTGTTTTCAATTTTCGTCAGCGCTTCGTAGTAGATGTGCTCATTAAAAGTCATATCTGCATGTACTTGCTGTAGTCGCCACAAAATATCTTCCGCCATGTACTCTTTGTACTTATCCCACAGCGTTTGAGGATTGAAAAGACCGCAAGATGATATGAGGGTTGCGAAAATTCCCTGATTTTGTCTGGTGATCTGCACTACACGGCTTCCTCCATAGTTTCGTCCCAGTGGTTATCATTCTCTAACAAATATAGAGCTTCACATGCTTCTCTATATGTTCCGCATTCCTGACCGTTGACAATTTTAAGGTCTCTATAGCTAGTTGGACCTCGAACATGATGCAATAACATGCGCAGACAAAAGCATTCAAAGTTCGTTACATGGACGGTGTAGACACGACCAAGAGCGTCTGATGATTTAACCCCTAGGAAATCTTCAACAGGCGTACCTTGAACGCGGCGTTTCTACTCCTTTTTTGAGGTGTTCCATGTATAATAACGGGGAACTTGGGAATACAATAATGTTTTAGCGAAAGTATCTGTCTGACAAAGCTGGAAAAAGGCAGTTAATGTGGTTTTAGGAGGTGATGAAATCCTTTCCTGGAAATTACTCTCATTAAAGAAAACACGCTGTCCATTTTCTAAGTGTATGGCAAGATGTGTAACAGTCGGATGTCTTTCGTGTAAGGGTAAACCAAGGAGCCGCCACGCCGCCTCATTACTACTGACATATCGCCCGGCTTGATAGGTTTGTACTTCATTAATAGTTTGCGCTACACCTTCGTTACGCAGATTGAAGATCGCCTGATCACTCCCTTTATTAATGTATTTGCAAATATATTTAATAGCACGAACAGAGTTGCAGGCTTCTACATTAATGTGGGAATTAAATATTTTACATAAAATGGGTGAATATGGTACAACCCAGCTATTATCAAAAGTTTGGACCACCCAAATGCGATTCTGAATTGTAACACTTTTACCACCATCATCGGGTGCTCTTCGTCTGTACAAAGGGTAACCCTTATTATTGTGCACTGTTTCCTTTAGCAGCTCTCAGGGAATTTTTTTTGTACATTTTCCATTTTTCATGCAAGGTGATGCTGGATTGCGTGCTCCACAGGGACCATGAACCATGTTTCTGACTATGGTATCGTGCAAATCCTTATCTTGTTCTGGATCCGGAATCTCGGCACTATTATGTTATCTATTTGATTGGGACGCAGCTTTTCTTGCAACCAAATAAGAAAATGCACATGTGGCAGTCCTCGTTTCTGCCATTCAATGGAATACATGTGGCACTGGACGTTTCCAAATACTTTTCCCTTTGTAATAACATTCATTAGTTTTTGAACCTTTAAACGAAACACACGGGCAACTAAGTCATGTCGGTCAGTAGCTCTTTGCCCGAGCAATAGCTCTTCTGTTATTTCCTTCCATGAGGGATTGCAGGTGAAAGTTACGAATAGGTCAGGCCTGCCGTAAGTGCGCACATAAGCAAAAGCGTCTTGTGTGTATTCATGCAGATAGCGGGGGCTGTTCACAAAAGTAGAGGGAAGAATAACCATTCTGCCTAAATCGTTGGGGCTTATATTACCATCCGTGCTAATCGCATCTTGCAGGTGAATGTAATTTTCAGCTCGCAGTTTTTCTGGTTTAAAGAAATGTAACGAAGACGTTCACTCTCTACTTTGATGTACATATCTACTAAAAATTGGTGAAAGAGCTGTCTTGACCGTGGAAGGAGGTTAAAGTCATTTTCTCGAAGCATCATGTGATAGGCGTAAAAATCCATGCATGAAACTTTTTTATTGGGAACTGGCTGTTTTGTTGTGGGATTAATGAGTGGAATATTAAAATGGTATCCCGAATCTCCCTTGCTAAAAATTAATGGGTACTGCAAAGCATCATAAAACTTATGAGTATCGGCTACACGTGTAAGTGTATTATCGTGTGCTCGTAACACTATGTCTCGTGAAGAGAACTGGTCGCCACTCACCACGACAGCAACTTCATTAATTGTCGGTGCATTATAGCGCCTCTCATGTTCGCCACGTGGAGTTCGATCAGCATGGATGACAACCTTATAATCTTCTTGAGGCCAGTTCTCTATTGCGGTTTTAAAGGTATTTATCAAAATGTTGTGTTTATGTAACATTCTTTGAATTTTTAATATCGTATCTCTTTCAACTCCTTGAATGTATAAGCAACGACGGTTTACTTCATTTTCTTCATCACCCATGAAATAAACTTGCAAGAATTTATGGTGTTCGTTCTCTGTTGGAAAAAGTGAACCAATTTGATGATATATCTGACCTTGTACGGAAAAGGTTGGCGAAAACCCGGGCATTCTTATCTCCTTATCTACTCCAAAAGATGTCATTTGAAAGCATGAGTTATACTTTCTAATTCTATTTAAAAGGCGCCGTGATTCATTTGCATCATATAAATATAGAGTTTTCAGAGGCTGTTCTGGTTCACCAAGTAAAGGAAGGGAAACTTTGCCATTAGAACAACACATCCCTGCGGTCTCATCTTTCCATTTTAAAGCATCACAAAACTGGCATTTTTTATTCATCAAACCAACAACAATTAAAGTATGATTTTTGTAATCAATTAAAGGATCGTATTCAAATCCGGAATTATTAAATAAGGACCAACTGTTACGCATAAAAGTTCGTCGGCGTTCGGTTTTCATTTCGCATGAACGATTCTTCTCGCCTGCGACTCTTGTGTAGTTTCTGTTACTCTAAAGGCTGCCTGCCGCTGGGCTTGTTCGTCTAAATGGAGCTGAGTTTGAAGGGGCGTCTCAGTAGCTCTCAAAGCTCTCTGGCGTTCATCTTGCTCATCTAGACGGAGCTGCGTTTGATGAGGCGTCTCAGTTGCTCTCAAAGCAGCTTGGCGTTCAGCTTGTACATCTAAACGGATCTGCGTTTGAAGGAGCGTTTCAGTAGCTCTCAGAGCTCTCTGGCGTTCGGCTTGTTCCTCTAAACGCAATTGTGTTTGAAGGGGCGTCTCAGCTGCTCTCATAGAAGCCTGGCGGGTGGCTTGGTCCTCCAGTCTTTCCTTTCTTTATAACGTGTCTCATCAGCTCTCAAATCAGTTTGTCGCTCCATTTGTTCTTGCCTCCTTAATTCGGCATGAACGGAGGGTTCTTGGGATCGAGCAATTTTAGCTGCCCGGGCTCGCAATGAGCTCCTAGATAGGTTAGAATTACGTTTGCGAGGCATTTCAAAAAAGAAAAAGGAAAAAACTGTTTTTTTAAGAAAAAAAATATTTCTAACCTAAAAATTAAAACAGACACACTATTACCTTAAAGTAAAAAAGTAGAACCAGAATTAAAATAACTAACCTAATAATAATAAATGATAAACTATCGCTCAAAGAGAAAAATAAATGGTACGGCGCACCGCACAGACTTTCTCTCTCTTTCTAAAAACTCGTAAGATTTCTGAACGGAATAATGTACATTGTATCATCACCACTCCACATAATAACACGCATAAAATAATATACAATGATATAGAATCAATGAGAAAAGAGGCGCATCTTTGTCCACCTAAGAACATTTCAAACAGTTTAATGTCTTCCACAAGGGTCAACACTTCGTATTAAAATTTCGATTTCTGGTTAAAGTTTTAACATTTTATAAGGTCTTTCAGATCTTCAAGTCATCGCATTGATATTTAATTATTCATTTATACATTTTGACCAATAAAAAATGTAAATATTGACTATTGAGTCTAAAATGGAGATAGATCATTGCTATGCAAACATTTCTCCTAAGAGCTTTAAGGAAAAATAACATACTATTTTAGATACTTATATTTAATTACTCTATGGCATTGGAGAATTATTGCGTTAAGACTTAAGTAGTATATGTTTACAACTAAAGCTCACAAAATTGTATTAATATATTTGCAAATATCTCAGAAACTGTTGCTTTTATAAAAATATATGTCAGATAAAAGTTTTTTATTTCTAATAGTCCTACAATTTTGCAATGATAAGTTGTTTAGTTTCTCCAATAGTTGTGGAGATACGGAAATTAAGGTGCGGTCGCATAGCTACTAATACACAGTAAAAATGACTGATTTGCGACCGAAATTCTAGATAAACCAATTATGATATCTATTTATTTTATTTTTATTATGACTGTATGGACACTTTTCTAAATTGATATTGAATTTTATAATTAATTTTTTTTATGGATATATTATTAAAATTAACTCAAAAAACACATTTTTGAAAATGGTTGGATTTAAAAAAAACAAAGAGCTACAATCTTAAGTTTTGTGTGTAATTTACAAATATAATATTTTTAATTACGTAAACCTATTCACTGGGTCATAAACCTGTCATTAGTTACATAAATTTAGTGTTAATACAAGATAGGGGTGGTAACCCCCACCACACCTACTCAAGCTGAGAGAGAGAGAGAGAGATAGAGAGAGAGAGGAAGTGTCAGCCAGAACCCAAGATTCAGCGGGCAGTAGTAATCCTATTGTTGGCTTGACAGGACAACACTAATAGCTTTGAAACCTTTCCAGAAGACCAGTTACAATATATTTCAGTTGAATTTATTTTTTCTGAGTCTTTAAAAAAAATCTTTGCAAACTAGAAGTTGAACCTACATCAACATTATTTCATAAAATAAATATTTTTTTTCTTTCAATGGGGATTTTAACATGTAATTATTTATGAAAACAAGGATTATATCAGCACACGATTTACAAACCAGCTTTTAACTATGACATACATAACGGTTTAATAAAGTTAATTTAGCGACTTTACCTGGAATTGAAACCGGGACCCTTAACATAGTAAGCACACGTGCTATTGACCTAGCTAAAGTGTCAGTTAAAATATAATGAGAAACGTACTACGTAATAATATGATAAGACACTTTAAATAAATGTTTAAGAAATATAGTGATCAAAGCATAGCTGTAGTAAAATAATATTCAATATCAAAATTAGACTCAATTTAAATGTTGTGCAAGTTGACGCAACTTATGATGATTCTCAACACACACAGTATTAAATTATTTACATTTATTTTGTATTAAAAAGTGAATACTTTTCTAAAGCATGCAATTATTTTTATGCTTCTAAAATAAGAATTAACTTTTTGAGGTCAGCGTAGCACCAAGTAGACCAGAGTTGGACCGGGCTATCCAAAAGAGTGCAGACCTTGGCTTTACAGAGGGCGTAACATATTTTGACGATTTCAGAAAAGTTTACTTATTCATTGTAAAATAACTTTACGAATTCTGGTAGAGTTAAATAATATTCACAAATAATAAATATTAGTGGTTTCTGCAAATACTTCCAAAATAACATTATTTTTGTTTTCTCCATGTGGTTCAAAGCATCGGTTATTTTTAATAAAATAGTATAAAGAAAAATCCATGGGATAAGTGAATTTTATTTCACAAAATTGGAAAAATATCTAGCATTTTAGGAACAAATTGTACAAGATATTAAATCCTTGGTAAGGATCCTCGGACTATTTGGATATAGTCTGTCTCAACAACATCCATCCTGAGCAAGCTGGGTTTGTCTCGGAAAAAAGGGTGGGTACTACATCACACCACCAATCACCTCACCTAAACCATACTTATATCAACGCTGAATACAAGTCCCTCCTAAGACACACAACAACACATTCCAAAATACATTTTCAATTTTACTCCAAGATCCCAAAAATTTTAAATTTCAAAATTATTGAATGAGTTATTCAACTTTACATATCCAAATTATAATAAGGGAAAGACACTGCTATAAATCCCATTTATAACATAATAATACGTGTAATTACATCTAATATTACTAGTCACAATAAGTTCATTAGAGAAATTAAGAATTGAAACGGGCGATTAAAGCTTATTCCAGGGTGTTACGATCTCCATAAGGTCATGTGGGAACTAACTTAAAGGCCTACAAAAGGCTCTCCCTTCCAGCCAAACTTGTAATTAAACACTAGATCTTGTTGTTTAATATCTTAAATTTTCTTAGTTCTTACTTCAGTAACGAAAAATTACGCAGGACCCAAAAAATTACACACGCATAAAATCATCACTAAACGCTATCATAACAACTAAACAGCTGATTTCCACTACTACAAGGGCAACCACATGACAACAGCCAGACGGATCATGGAAGAGGTGCCTTCTCTCCGACTGTAGCTGACGCCAATCGCCCCTTGTTGCCGAACATCCTCCGACCCCTAAATTTGTACTCACTCTAAATTTGATTTCACCTCCACGGCCCCGCTTAAGCGCTTGATTATTCGAATATTATTTTGAATTTCATTTTTTTAGTTTCATCATTGCAAATTTTATTTGCCAAAAGTGAGGTGGAGCCTGGGCTCAGGGCGCACAAAATCAAGAAACTCAAGGGCAGATAGGCCAGCCCAAGTCTGATTAGTAGACTAGTAAAAATGACATAGCCTCCCTAAAATTTCTAATGAACTCGTCCCATTTCTACCTGCTACAAAGGTTTGAAATCTTTTCTTTGGTAGGTTAGTCAGTAGTTGAATAGACTCTCCGGAAAGTGTTTAGTGTTCGTAAATAGTTGCTAATAGTCTTGTATAAAGTAAGGAAAGTGCATAGTTTCAGCGTTATGTCAGAAACACGTGTGAAGCGACTGGTGCGCTACTCGACTAAAGGTAACAAGATTGTACGTCCATCAAGAAAGCCGAAGAAAAACCGTAGGCCTCAAGGGCTAGCAAATTATTGGAAAACAAAATGGTATGTATTTTTAATGAAAACATAAACAAAAGATCTAAATCCATTAGTATCAGAGGAAAAAAGAATGAGGCTGTAAAAGAGAAGGGAGAAGTTAACATTATATAATTTTATTACTATGGTTTAGAAATCTAACCAAATTTATATTTTTCAAATCTTAGTTCGCGTGCTGAAAGTACGGAGGACTCACAAAGAAACAATTCATCTCAAAATACTTCAGGGAACCAAGAAGAACCACACTTTCTTTCTATGTAAGTATTTATAAATCGGGATTTCCACATGGATTATTTAAAATAAAAGTTGAAACCAACATATTTAATTATTCTATTTATTTGTTTAGGGGTGTTCACGGAGGAGCTCAGGAACGCGAATTAAACGTGCCTAGCATCACAGAGCCTCAAAATGAAAATCTTCATCTTGATCTATCTATGTAAGTAGCATGCAATAGTTTTAAGATGTTTAATTTTTAAGAAAAAAGTACGTTAGATGCGACCATTATTTGTGTTTTTGTGTCTCTCTTTGTGCGTGTTTGTATCAACCCTTATTTGGGGTTCGAATATAAGCCGCGGGACTGGGGTGAATTTTTCCTTCGTTGATACCCCTTTCCTCTCCATGCAAATGCGGGTGTGCTTACATAATCACTTATCTTTCTAATCCTCACCTCACTAGATTAAATTTGTCAATTGTGTGATTAATAAAGTACAACTACAATACTAATAATAATTATTATTGTAGTAGTACGTACTATTGTTACTATTACTATTATTATTATTATAGTAATAGTAATAATAGTTATTATAAATTCAAAAAGCTAACTGGTTCTTGAAAAGGGTTCGAAGAAATGTAAAATAGCTTGATAAAAGTTTGAAAATTTCATTGAGAAAAAAATAAAATAAAATAAAAAATCATAAATAAGAGAATTAAAATTAATACGTTTTAAAGTTTTAAATGAGAGAATTGTATCCATCTTAAGAAAATAAAAAACTATTAGTTTATTTTGTGTTGAGGATATCTATTGTGGAGTCATACTAAATTGTATAAAACTAGCATATTGTTTTATTATAGCCTACTTTATAATCCCCAAATATAATTAGTTGTAATTTTTAAAATTATGAATAATCTAAAATCGAATTATGCATAGTAAGCCTAACACAATAAGAAAAATGTATCAAAATAATTATGGCCATTGTAGACCCGTTAAGTGTATCAAGAGCAGCTTTAGTCCAACCAAATCCCATTTTCAATCTTTATGCCAACCTAAGACAATTAAAAAAAAAACTTTAAATTGATTTTATATATTCAGATAGGTATGTCTGGTACAAGCATATTCGTTTTGATTTAAATATTTAAATGATTTTAGTTGATTCATTTTTAATTAATAAAATTAAAAATGTTGTTGTCCTCACAATTTTTATCAAGCCTGGAATAATCCCCGGAGTGGGCTCCATTCAAATTTTACTTGCTTAGCTCTGAAATCCATTCTGTCAGTCCTAATTATAAATTAACCTTGTTAGTGACAAAGTAGATCCAGAACTAAACTGATTTCTGGAATAACATCAGTCAAAACTATGCCCAATCCTTAATAACGCAAGGCAAAACTGTCTAGTTCCGAAATAGTATTAGTCGAAACTAAACCCCGTTCCGAAATAGTATTAGTCGAAACTATGCGCAGTTTTGAAATAATGCCAGGGAAGACTAAGCCCAGTTCCGGAATAATGTCCAGTCAGGATTAATCCGAGTTCCAGCCAGCCCTCCGAACCAAGCCAAATCTAGTCTAACCTAAGCTTAGCTACCAACCTGTTTAAATTAATGCATAATACTTTTTTGTCATAGTAGACGCAAGGTTACATTTAGAGTATAATTGTTCGAAAAATATGTTTAGTTTCTGACTTATTATTAGTACATTTGATCCTTTTTCTCAGGTATACAAAGAGCCCAGATACATTCATAATTACTAATTCCAAATTAACCACTATTTCGACATATTCACTACAAGGACGAAGAATAATTAACCTTAAATATTTTGTTGAACAAATAATATCAATGGATGACCATCTTCCTTTTCACTGCTCTTTCAAAGACATGGATCCAAAACGTGAAGTAAGAAGAGGACTGAATTCTGGATTCATGTTCAAATGTAGACTCTGTGGATTGGAAAGTATGTTGTGGACAGATATTCCTGATAATTCTTTAGAAACTCTTTTCATGGACGTTAACAGTGCTGCCGTATCAGGAACAGTGAGTACTGGTGGAGGGCATGCACAGCTCGATGAAATGATGTCAACAATGAATATTCCATGTATGAGCAGCAACACCTTCAAAAAGTATCATGATCGCCTAGGAGATGAGTGGGAAAAGGCAGCACAGTGTGAAATGGAAGACGCAGTCAAGCTAGAGATAGAAGAAGCAAAGAAACGAGGGCACATAGCAGCCGACGGGACTCCTCTATTAACTGTGGCAGCTGATGGCAGCTGGGGAAAGAGATCTTACAGAAACAACTACAGTTCGCTGTCGGGTGTGGTAAGTAAAGCTTTTCTTTGTATTCAAATGCTTATTTTTAAGCCTTATGGAATTATATTCCACAAATTTTCACACAGTTAAATATGAATATAATTAAATTTTTGGGAATTTTTACTAATTATTATATGCCGAATTTAATTTTCGTGCCGTACTAACCAAGATAAAGGGATTCCAAAAAATAAAAACAAAAAACTTTTTTTAAATCTAACTGTGTTAACACAAATTAAAACTCAAACGGCTTAATTAATTATGATAATTTTATTCATTCAATCATTTTCGTCCAGCCGAGTGTCATAAAATCACAATGAATTTGTAAAAAACCAAGTATACACAAATTAATTTAGCTAAACATTACAAATATATATTAGGTTTTCCCATAAACTAATATTAACGAATACATGTATTTAAATGACATAAACACTCGATTTAACTCGATTTTAACCTAAGTTTGTAATTACATTTTCCTTTGAAAAAAAAGAAGATTACTGAACACGTGAATTTTAATCCGGGACATTCTACTATGCATGTTTTGATATCCAGGAATTGTCCTATTCTCAGAATTTTTCTTCAAGTTTATTCAAGTTCACTATTTATAAGTGTCCCCCTTATTATTTTAAAATACTATTGATAAGTGATACATTTGTGTTTTACAGGCTGCGATCATTGGTTACTATACAAGAAAAGTTTTATACATCGGCGTAAAAAACAAATTCTGTACAACTTGCGCACGTGCTAAGAATAAAGGTGTAGATCCACATCAACACGTGTGCAGTAAGAACTGGAATCTAAGTTCAACCAGCATGGAAGCTGCAGTTATTGTAGAAGGATTTCTAGTTAGTGAGGCTATCTATGGAGTGAGATATGCAAAGTTAGTTGCTGACGGTGATAGCAGCGTGTATAAGAAAATACTTGACGCCAGGCCATATAAAACATTGACTGTAGAAAAAGTGGAATGCCGTAACCATTTACTCAGGAATTATTGTAATAAAATTAGAGACATAGTTACAACAAGTGATGGAGGACGGTTCCCAATTATGTTGCGTAAGAAAATAGGAACTAATACCCTCAGGTTAAGAACAGCTGTCAGTAAAGCTATACAATATAGGAAAAAACAAGATGCACCCCTAGAAAAGAGAGTTGACGAATTAAGAAAAGATATTTTGAATGGACCTAGCCATGTGTTAGGTGACCATTCTAAATGCAAAGAGCGTGGATATTTTTGCCAGGGAGAAAATAAGCCTAATGAAATTAATCTAATTCCTGAGTTAATTAAAGTAGGTCTCTTTGGAAAAGTTATGGCCCCATCTAAATATCTTGCCCAGAACAGTCGCAGCCTTATACAAGATGTAGACAGCAACGCTGCGGAACAATATAATGGTGCCGTTGCAAAATTCATCGGTGGGAAAAGAATAAATTTTTCCCTGTCTGGCAGTTATAAAGTATGATGTGCCGCTGCAGTGGTCCAACACAACACAGGAAAGGCTCATTACGTACTCCACAAATCTATCTACGGTAGAAGCCCTGGGAGATTTTGTAAGGAATCTCAAATGAAGAGAAAGTTGAAGGTAGACTCTGAGAAAGAACGTCGTAGAAAGAAACCAAAGCTAGCAAGATCCCTTTTTCGCGAAAAAGGCAGCCAGGACCAAGACTATGGTGCAAATGTACAGCGACCAGACATGAGTGTAGAGGAATTTCAAAGAGAGAAAGACCAGTTTTTAATTTCTCAAAAAAAAACTAAAGAAGAAAGAGACGCTTTAGAACGTCTTACAATATTGCAGAGAGAAAGTGGCGAATGGCTTGAAGAGAGAAGAAAATTACTGACGGCATCGAACTTTGGTACAGTATGCAAACGTAGAGCAGATACTGGATGTGAAAAATTGGTTAAGCGAATGCTGTACAGCTCTGAACTACAATCTCAATCAATTATGTATGGCCAGATGAATGAAGGAGATGCAATTAATGACCTCGAAAAAAAAGAAAGCGTTAAAGTAGTACCCTGTGGTCTTTTTATAGACAGAGACATACCATACTTAGGAGCTTCACCAGATGGTCTCATTGGTGAGGATGGGATAGTGGAGGTAAAGTGTCCATTCTCTGCAGCTGAGATGACTCCTGAAGAAGCTGTTTTAGCGGGGAAAATACAAGTTTTTAAGGAAAATAAAGGTGAGCTTGTTCTTAACAAACGCCATAATTACTTCTATCAAATTCAAGGTCAGCTTCACATAACCCAACGAAAATACTGTTTACTTGTAGTATGGACAAAAAAAGGTATGGTAGTCAAAAGGGTAAGAAAAAGATGATGATTTTTGGAAAATTGAAATGGAATCAAAATTAACTAGATTTTATTTAGATTGCATATTGCCAGAGCTAATAGATCCTAGGCACACTAGATCAATGAAAATAAGAAATCCAGAATATATTTTGAATGCACAAAAGTCTAAAACAAAGTAACCAACATTTTTGAAACAAAGTAATAATTACTTTGTTTCAAAATATTTGGTTACTTAGTTTTAGAATTCTGTTTTTATACAATTATTGTATACATTTTTATTCTTTATTTTAAAAACTGTCACTAAGATACTATGATTAATTAAAAATGTTTATATTATAATACATTGTAAAAATGTGTTTTATTGTGATGGTTACTTGATCTTTCTAGATAATTATGCTATGTTCCTTCAATAAAAGTAACAGAAGATATCATCGATTGTAATGACTTCCAGGGTTTTGTATATCTCTTAGCTTTACTCTGTTACTACAATACAACTATTATAAATGCATTCTATTGTAATTACTACTAGATATATCTATATAATTGTGCTATGTTTCTGCAATAAGAGTAACTGAAGATATAATCGATTGCAATAACTTCCAGGGTTTTGTATACATAGCTTTACTCTATTCCTACAAAACAACTATTATAAATGTATTTTATTGTAATTACTACTAGATATTTCTATATAATTGTGTTTTGTTCCTACAATGAAAGTAACTGGAGATGCCATCTATTGTATTGACTTCCTGGGTTTTGTATACCTTAGCTTTACTCTATTCCTACAAAACAACTATTATAAATGTATTTTATTGTAATTACTACTAGATATTTCTATATAATTGTGTTTTGTTCCTACAATGAAAGTAACTGGAGATGCCATCTATTGTATTGACTTCCTGGGTTTTGTATACCTTAGCTTTACTTTATTCCTACAATACAACTATTATAAATGCATTTTATTGTAATTACTACTAGATATTTCTATATATTTGTGTTTTGTTCCTACAATGAAAGTAACTGGAGATGCCATCTATTGTATTGACTTCCAGGGTTTTGTATATAACTTAGCTTTACTCTATTCCTACAAAACAGCTATTATAAATGTATTTTATTGTAATTACTACTAGATATTTCTATATAATTGTGTTTTGTTCCTACAATGAAAGTAACTGGAGATGCCATCTATTGTATTGACTTCCAGAGTTTTGTATATAGTTTAGCTTTACTCTATTCTTAAAATAAAACTATTTATAAAAATATTTTATTGTAATTAATACTAGATATTTCTATATGATTGTGTTTTATTCCTGCAATAAAAGTAACTGAAGATGTCATCTATTAAATGACTTCCAGAGTTTTGTATATAGATTAGCTTTACTCTATTCCTACAAAACAACTATTATAAAGGTATTTTATTGTAACTAATACTGGATATTTCTATATAATTGTGCTATGTTCCTGTGATCGAGTGCAATGAGAGACAAACGCGTTAGTCAACTGGGCAACTGGTGCGGGTCCCTCCAAAATTTGTTCAACAATAACGCTTTCAATAAAGCTATGGTAAAATGTGTATTTTTTTTTACACAATGGAGGAAGACTTATACATAAGTCCAAATAAATCATAGAAAACTCAATTTAAAAAAGTTTTGACAAAATTCCAGGACATCCTTGACAGATATTCAAGATCTGTTGATACTTGCATGTGCAGAAAACTAAACTCTATATTGCTACTGGAGAAATATTTGATTTATTTTGGCCAACAAATTTCAATTCTATAAACACTGTAAAATTACTCGTGCTCCCTTCTGCCGCACCTTAATCAATCCGAGAATTGTATAATGTAAAAAAAAAAACCTACTTCCATTGGTGGTTGAGAGGGTGGGAGGCAGCTACCCCCACAAAAAAAATTCGCTATCCTCACAAGTGCCCTCATACAGTAAAAATATTAAATCTTGCATGTGTGGTTGGCTCTCGCCATTTTGAGAGTAGTTCCTAAATATCCCATGTATTATTATCAAATAAGGAATATATGAATATAGTAAACAACCTTTCTTTAATACATTCATCTACACTCTAGATTTGCCAATGACGGGGAGATCAAACTTCGAATCTCAGTTGGGTGAACTGGGGGTGTTCCTAAATGGGTTTTCACTCTCCCTCCACGCAAATATGAGTTCCCTTACTCTAAATTCAACCTCCCCAATTCCTTACCCATTAGTGTAATTAGTACTTAAGCGTATAACCCGAACGGGTAGTAAGGCATGGTGCTAATAAAATGAAATAACGATACCCTCTAGATTAGCGGTTCCTAACCTTGTATCGCTCGCGTACCCCTTGGCACTCCATTTCCATGAATTGTGTCTTTAATTATAGAAATGTTTGAGTACTACAGTAGCAGTTATTTATAATAATTTATTTGTTGCAACTGAAAAATATGGGCTAGTAATAAGATTAAAAAACAATATTATAATAAGGTGAATAAGAGTTCATATATTTTTACATTCAAAAAGCAAAAGATACAAAATAAAGAACAAATTTTATATATTTATTTATTAATAATTATAAAACTATTGAAATTAAAATAATTTTTTCAAGGTCAAACATATATTTTAAAAAAAAACAGCACCGCCCCTCACCATATCGTTGAGTTAATTTCATAACTTTTGACTGATCTTTTGTCTTACACTGCTGGTATATGTAGCTCTTTCCACCATTAATCAAATGTTTCCACGTTCCCCCAAACGTCCCGGCACGTACCCCTGTGGGTACGCGTACCCCACGTTGGGAACCGCTGCTCTAGATAATTGGGCCGAATACGTAACGCGTCCTCTTACTAAGCTAATTGTTTAATTCCCGCTGGGGCGTAATATAGATCATATTTTGATGAATTTACGGTCTCGAGTTCTGTCTTATGGTTTTTGCTAGTTTGTAAATCGTGTGCCTATATAGCCACATTTCAGTGAAGGTATTCAGAAAGTACACGTTATATATATATATATATATAAAGTTTGTAGGTCATGTGCTAATCTAGCTAATTTTTTAGGATGTTTAGAAAGTGCATTAATAACTTTCCAATTTATTTAAAAAATCTAGAAAATTATATTATACAATTAGTCACTTTTTTTTTTCAAACCACCTAGCAATGATCAATAGTCATAAGATAATTATATTTTCATCAACAGCAAATTTAAACCTATTTCATTTTTACTAGAAAAATAAAACAGTTTTCTAAGTACTGTATATTAGAAATAGGAACAAAGCTTATTCAATGTAGCTTGTTTATTCAAACACTTTGTGAACCCAAAATTCCAGGTAGAGGTGGCCTGCCGGGCTCTGCTTTGTTTGTCATTCAGAATACAGAAAACCAATCGACCAAATAATGTGACACAAGCCAGGTTGAGGAAAGTAACAGAGTGGTGGGGGTATTACCTCTCCTCAAGCAGGTACTCAGTTCGAGAAGGAAGATAAGACCCAAAACGAGATTTGGTCTTCTATTCTGCCGCACCTTAACGCTTCTGTAAAGTACCCTAAAAATCATTTTCATAGGAAAATGAATATAGCCAGTTTATTTATAATCTTAATCAACGCCTAGATACGAATTTTAATCAAAATCGTTTGAGCAGATTTTGAGAAAACCAAATTTTTCTCTTTTCGCCCTTCAGTAAACTACCCTTAATTTTAAGTTTTTATAGACACACAGACAGACGGCATTGCAGAGACTATTTTTTAGAGTTCGGGGGGTCATGAGACGTCGACATCCATCAACATTTCAGGTTAGTTTTTTTTTTACGGTCGCAATACTTAAACTTTAATGTCCAAAAAGTTAAAAAATTCATATAATTGCGTATAGATTGAAAGTTATTGATTTTATAAAAATATGTTTCGGATAAATATCTGTATTATAAATATATATACATATTTGTAATGCTAAGTAATTTCATATCTCAAATAGTATCGGAGCTATTATAAAAAATGTTAATTGACGCATCAGACCGGATCCCTTAAAGCCATTTTGCCGAAATATTGAGGTAGCCATTTTGTTTAGAATATTTATTAATGTTTATAAATGAAATTTAATCAAAATCGTTAGAGCCGATTTTGAGAAAATCGACTGTTTCTCGTTTTTCCCTTCAGTAAACTACCCTTAATTTTAGGGGTAGATATCCAATTCCAAAAATTCCTCGGGGCAACCCTATGAAAACCCTTGATATCAAGTTTCAGCTAAATCGGTAAAATAGTTTAGGCTCTAGTTGGAGGTACAGACAGACAGACAGACAGACAGACGGAAATTCAAAAACCACTTTTTCGGATTCAGGGAGTCATGAAACGTCAAAATTCATCAAAATCTCGAGTTCGATTTTTTTGACGATCTCCATACTTTCTCTACCTGTAAGATAGAGAGAAAGTAAATAAATGGTACGGCGCACCGCACAGACTTTCTCTCTCTTTCTATAAACTCGTAAGATTTCTGAACGGAATAATGTACATTGTATCATCACCACTCCACATAAAAACACGCATAAAATAATATACAATGATATATAATCAATGAGAAAAGAGGCGCATCTTTGTCCACCTAAGAGCATTTCAAACAGTTTAATGTCTTCCACAAGGGTCAACACTTCGTATTAAAGTTTCGATTTCTGGTTAAAATTTTAACATTTTATATGGTGTTGCAGATCTTCAAGTCATCGCATTGATATTTAATTATTCATTTATACATTTTGACCAATAAAAAATGTTAATATTGACTATTGAGTCTAAAATGGAGATAGATCATTGATACGCAAACATTTCTCCTAAGAGATTTAAGGAAAAATAACATACTATTTTAGATACTTATATTTAATTACTCTATGGCATTGGAGAATTATTGCGTTAAGACTTAAGTAGTATATGTTTACAACTAAAGCTCACAAAATTGTATTAATATATTTGCAAATATCTCAGAAACTGTTGCTTTTATAAAAATATATGTCAAATAAAAGTTTTTTATTTCTAATAGGCCTACAATTTTGCAATGATAAGTTGTTTAGTTTCTCCAATAGTTGTGGAGATACGGAAATTAACGCTTCTGTAATGTACCCTAAAAATCATTTTCATAGGAAAATGAAAATAGCCAGTTTATTTATAATCTTAATCAACGCCTAGATACGAATTTTAATCAAAATCGTTTGAGCAGATTTTGAGAAAACCAAATTTTTCTCTTTTCGCCCTTCAGTAAACTACCCTTAATTTTAAGTTTTTATAGACACACAGACAGACGGCATTGCAAAGACTATTTTTTAGGGTTCGGGGGGTCATGAGACGTCGACATCCATCAACATTTCAGGTTAGTTTTTTTTTTACGGTCGCAATACTTAAACTTTAATGTCCAAAAAGTTAAAAAATTCATATAATTTCGTATAGATTGAAAGTTATTGATTTTATAAAAATATGTATCGGATAAAATATCTGTATTATAAATATATATACATATTTTTAATGCTAAGTAATTTCAAATCTCAAATAGTTTCGAAGCTATTATAAAAAATGTTAATTTACCCATCAGACCGGAGCCCTTAAATCGATTTTGCCGAAATATTGAGAGTAGCCATTTTGTTTGTAATATTTATTAATGTTTATAAATGAAATTTAATCAAAATCGGTAGAGCCGATTTTGAGAAAATCGACTTTTTCTATTTTTGCCCTTCGGTAAACTACCTTAATTTTAAGTTTTAATAGACACACAGAGAGACGGCATTGCAAAGACTGTTTTTTAGGGTTCGGGGGGTCATGAGACGTCGACATCCATCAACATTTCAGGTTAGTTTTTTTTACGATCGCAATACTTAAGCTTTAATGTCCAAAAAGTTAAAAATATATATATAATTGCGTATAGATTGAAAATTATTGATTTTATAAAAATATGTTTCGGATAAAATATTTGTATTATAAATATATATACATATTTGTAATGCTATGTTATTTCATATCTCAAATAGTTTCGGAGCTATTATAAAAAATGTTAATTTACGCATCAGACCGGAGCCCTTAAATCGATTTTGCCGAAATATTGAGAGTAGCCATTTTGTTTGTAATATTTATTAATGTTTATAAATGAAATTTAATCAAAATCGTTAGAGCCGATTTTGAGAAAATCGACTTTTTCTCTTATTTCCCTTCAGTAAACTACCCTTAATTTTAGGGGTAGATATCCAATTCCAAAAACTCCTCGGGGCAACCCTATGAAAACCCTAGATATCAAGTTTCAGCTCAATCGGTAAAATAGTTTAGGCTCTAGTTGGAGGTACAGACAGACAGACAGACAGACAGACGAAATTCAAAAACCACTTTTTCGGATTCAGGAAGTCATGAAACGTCAAAATTCATCAAAATCTCGAGTTCGAATTTTTTGACGATCACCATACTTTCTCTACCTGTAAGATAGAGAGAAAGTAAAAAGGAAAAATAAAAACTGAAAACGTAAAACAATTACTATATTATTAAAATAGGACTAAACACAGATAAATAAACGGTAACAAATCAATGTTTGTAAACAAATGAATCGCAAACATGTATTGCTATTTCCCAACTCCCTTTCTTCTCTTTCTCCAAGCTTCATAGCCATAGATAAACAAAACTATACCGCGTTAGTTAGTACATTCTATAACACAAATCGATACCGCATTTTAAAGTAAAAATAATGTTTTTATTTGATATACCAATACCAATAATACCAAACTTCTTACGACAACCATAACGGGGTGAACAGACAGAGCTTAATTAGCTGAATATAATCATTTTTAATCATTTTAAGATAGATGTGCCTAAAATAACTCGGGAACGATTTTTATTAGGGATATCAGATTTTCTTCTGGGATACCGCAGGTCCCTTTTTCTGTACTCCAGGCATCATGTTGCAATGTATTTATTCATATCAGTAGGCCGAGTTGTTAAGCCAGACGACCGTCTAACAGTTATTTTTTTTCTATCCGTCAGGAACAGTACTTTTTTTCTGGATGAAAGGTACCCTATGTCCTTTTCTGTACCCATGATAACGTGTATGCGAAATTTCATGATGATCGGTCGAGTAGTTTAGGCGTGAAAGCGTAACAAACAATAAAAAACAAACAAACAAACTCACACTCGCATTTTTTCTGGATGAAAGGTAGCCTATTTCCTTTTCTGTACCTATGACAACGTGTATGCGAAATTTCATGATGATCGGTCGAGTAGTTTAGGCGTGAAAGCGTAGCAAACAATAACAAACAAACAAACAAACAAACAAACAAACAAACTCGCATTTGCATTTTTTCTGGATAAAAGGTACCCTATGTCTTTTTCTGTACCCATGACAACGTGTATGCGAAATTTCATGATGATTGGTCTAGTAGTTTAGGCGTGAAAGCGTAACAAACAATAACAAACAAACAAACAAACAAACTCACATTTGCATTTTTTCTGGATGAAAGGTACCCTATGTCCTTTTATGTACCCATGACAACGTGTATGCGAGATTTCATGATGATCGGTCGAGTAGTTTAGGCGTGAAAGCGTAACAAACAAACAAACAAACAAACAAACTCACATTCGCATTTATAATAGTTAGGATTGTGTAGCAGGAATATTTCATTTAATTCGATTTGACATCACTTTGAACCAAAAAAACTGGACTTCACACACTCCTAGAATATAAATTATAATTATATCATAATAACTAACAATTTAAAAGATAATAGTGCTAATTTAATATATTCATACTTCTAGTAGTGTGTTGTGTAACTGTCATTTTTGACAGATATTGTCAATATAGATACAAAATATTACTAACAATAGTAATAATAGATATATATTTTATCAATGTTTAAAATATTTTTAATTTCATTATTCTTACTGAAGCAACTTACAATTCAGCTCATGACTTTGCAAACTAACTTAGATCTGGAACAGAAATCTCCCACATCCCAGGCCATTCATTATTCATCACTGTGAAAGTGGACGCCCTGAATAACCAATTTTTTTTTATCTTTAGACCAATCGAAATGGAAGATCCTTAACTAAGTAGACAGACACGTTAGCAAATAACTTTTTTCATCCACCACGTCTTAAACCGTTCGGGCTATAGGCTTATGTACTAATTACGTTAAAGGTTTTAGAGATTAGGAAGGTTATGTTTGTAGGAAGTGTAACCACTTTTGCATGGAGGAAAAATAGAAAACCATTTTGGAAAAACCATCCTTAGTATACCCGACCTAGTACACCTGGCCTAGATTTGAACCTCAATCTCCCCGTCATCGGCAATATAGTCTACTGTTAGAGTAGTGCATTAAATCATGTGGCCATCGAAGCGGGTCTGTTAGCAGCTGATCTCGGGTACGATCCACATCGGTGGGTACCTGATCTTAACATAAAGATCGTCAGGTCTGGATTCTTGTTGATGGAGAATTAGGAGTTCGAGTCCCAGCCTAGTGTACTGAGATATTTTTTCCAAAATGTTTTCCTATTCTTCCTTCACACAAAATGAAAGTTAATTTATCTCATATAGTATCTTTCTCAGTCCTAGTCCATGGACTAAACATCATGCTCGACAATTACACTCCTCTGGTGACGGAAATTTAAAAGTTCATATCCTACTTAGAAGTATTAAAGGTGTTTTTTTTTCTAGTGTTTATCAGTGGGCAGGACATGTAGCGCGAATGGAAGAATTTAGAACCGTTTTCAGAGTATTTACTGTTAAACCCATTGGGAAGAGACCATTGGAAAGAACTAGACGCAGATGGGAGGAAACATTAAAATGGACCTGAAAAAGAGTGTAATAATGTGGACTGGTTAGAACTAGCTAAAGATAAGGGGATAAGTGGCGTACGTTTGTAAGTGCGGCAGTGATCTTTCGAAGTATTAATGCCATATAATAATTACGTTGTTCCACACTCTCCCTCCACTCGAAATGAAAGCTAGTTTTTTACAGTCTGTAATTTTCTCAGTCCTGGCCGATTAGTGTAAAAATATATCGCAATCCCAGACGATATTAAAACGTGAAACACCAGAACCAACTAAGATGACAATACCCCCCTCAGACCCTCGTCGGCTACCACATAGTCCAAGACAATAGATTGACCTGCCGATGATGGAGAGATCGGGATTCGAATCCTGGTCTGAAGTACTTAAAGAGGTTTTCTTTACAGAGGTTTCCACTTTCCATCAACGTAAATGCGGGTTCACTTCCTATAAATTTAATCCTCCTCATCCCTAATACATTAGCATAATTAGTACAAAGGCGTATAATCCTAATGGGTAGTAAGGCGTGGTGCTTAAAAAAATTGATGGGTCAAAGCTATAGAGTGAACTACAACATCAACCCTGTCTGTCTTATCAATTATTTAATGATTGGAATCTTGATGCGATGGTAGAGAGATCACTTTTAAAGAGTCCATCTCAGTGCTGATTAGGTAGATGATGTCAATCGAACCAGAAAACTAATTAGATTGCGGTTTTCTGCCTTTTTCATTTCACAACAGAGAAAGTTTGAATAAATTTAATAATTTAATTCTTTAATTCAAAATAATTCTTCATTTTGTTTGTATTTTTTTAAACATGATTATATAGTTTCAATCATCTTAGATTTTTTTTTTTCTTAAATAAGAAGTAAAAACCGTACTACTGTCGTTCGAGCTTTATTAGTTTTTTTAAATCACTACGTCTTAATACCTCCTAAGGCTATACGCATATTATATTATAATTACTCTCATGAGGTAGGATTGAGGAAGGAAGCATTTTAGAGGTAATCTACGCAACTGACAGGGATTCGAGCCTGTATCTCCCCGTCACTAGCTGGCCAGTTTAACCTGATAATGACGCCTTAGATCATTCAGACACTTAAGCGGGTTTGAGCTTTATTACTTACCTAGGTTAGGTGCTATTCATCGTGGGAGATTGTCTCTTAACCTACCGAGACACACACGAAACCATCTAAATCATGACTTAAAAAAAACACAAGTTAGTCTGCTGTTTTAACGTTATTAGAACTGACGTTGAGATGGTTAAATTTCCTCCGGTTCATATTTATCTACTCACCGTATTGTTCTTAGAAAAAAAATAATGGAGGCAGGTTCTATAGTGTCGGAAATGGGTGTGGCAACCATTAGAAACACATTAACTATGTTGTGCTCTAAAATTACCTCTCTTTTTTTTATTGTGCAAGCTATTTATTAGTTAATCTCCTGTTTGTTAAGTCATATCATTTTGCTAATGTGTTTCCTACACACATACACAACCCACCTTCTCCGGTTGGAGTCAAACAATTAAAACATTAATATTCAGGCTTAGAAACATAAACTGTGTTGATGTAGGGCAGGGTGAGTATGGTCACAGGCATAACTATACTTCATTTTATTTTATTTTGGCACCACGTTTTATTAACCGTTCGGGTTCTACGCTTATGTACTAACTACTTTAATGGTTTTAAGAATTAGGAAGGTTACATTTAGAGGAAATGTACCTGCGTTTGCATGAAGGGAGATTGTAAAACCATCTTCAGTACACCAAACAAAGATTCTAAGCTAGATCTCCCCGTCATCGGCAGTCTAGTCCATTGCGAGAATAGCGCGTTAGAGCATTAGGACACCAAAGTGGGTTATACTACCGTTAGTTAAATTATAACCAAACCCAAATCGATGGTCGCGTGGTCTAACGCATCACTCTATTGTTATATTAGATTGGTGGTTACTGGAAGATTGGGGTTTAAGTCCCGGTTGGGTGTATTGAGATTAATTTTAATTTCTCTCAACTCTTTGGAGAAAAAAGAAAGTTAAAGTGATCGTCAATAATCCTTACTCGAGATTTTAATAAATGTCAACATTTCATGACCCCCTGAAACCTAAAAAATGGGTTTCTTTATTCCGTTCTTCTGTCTGTATCTCGGCCTTAAGCCTAAACTATTTTATTCATTTGACTAAAATTTAGTTTATAGAGTTTTCATAGAATAGAATTAGATATCCAACTCAAAAATCAATGGTATTTTACTGAATGGCATAAAATTAAAAATTCATTTCCCCAAAATACGCTCAAACAGTTTTTATTAAATTTTATATTTAAATGTTGTTTAACATTACAAATAAAATGATTACTCTAATTTTTCCCCAAAAAATTATTTTAAGGGTATTTATATTAAGTATAGATTTCCTATTTTGATATCTCCACAAATATTTGAGATCCAAAAGAGCTTACAGTAAAGCTGTGGTAGACCTTACTATTAAAAATTAAAATATTTAATTTGAAATATATTTTTATAAAACCAATGGTTTTTGAGCTATATGTATATGTATATATATATATAATACACACACCATATATATATATATATATGGTATGTGTATTATGGATATCTTTGACAGTTGAAAGTGATTGTTATGATCTTAAGTGGGCAGTGTTGTTCCTCTCTTTTCAATGTTTCTGTAAAAGTCTATATTATTTTATTCATGCTCTTTAGTGAGGTTTTTCTGCAACAATGTATAATTATGATTTCATTTCACAAATCTTGAGTTTTAGAAATTATCTCTATTTTAAGATAGTCCACCATACCATTTATTTTGTTTGTAGTTTTCCACTCTTGCTCCACATGAATACGAGTACATTTCCTCTAAAAAAAACTACCGGTAAAGGAGCAGTCTAAACGATCAGCGCCTCCCTGTGCCTGGTTTCCTTTGACAGAGAGTTTGAAGTGTTTTGAAGGCTTTGTTTCCTTAAGGTAGAACCACATTATCTTACCAGGTGTGTGGTGTCAAATATTCTTAGTATCCACACTTATCAACTTGTTCAGTTAGGTTAGATGTTTTAGTAATTAAAGTCGTTAATAACAGCTTCTGACGTAAAACGTGCAATTTTTTTCTATAATATTTAAATAATTAATTTTAGAAAAGCCACGAATGTAAATCTGAAAAAATAAATAGCTTATATATAAAGTCACCCATTCCTTTACCTTCATACTTTCACCCTCCATCCATCCCTCCTACCGCATCTTACTTCCCTTCCAGGCTATATGCATTTTAATTACACTAATGGGGTAGGCATGAGAAAGAAATAGTTTGGAATAAATGCACCCATTTTTTTAAAAATGATGAGTAAGAAACCTTATGGGGAAAACAACCCTTAGTACACTTGGAAAATTGTTTATAACCGGTCAACCCGGTAAGATGAACCTAATATTTGCTTCGCGTGTCTATCAATGCGGGCAAAAACAAGGCATAAGTTAACAGTCATTTCACTAATCAGAGAGTTAAAAATAATAAACTCTTAAAAAAATAATAATGACATTTAATTTTCCGCACACGTACAAATTATTATTTTTTTGTTTTAAAAAAAACATCGCTTTAAAAATCAGTTAAACAACAAAAGTTCTCCATTAAAAATACAGGTCAGATTTCAACCACCCATTTACCCTTTCACTCCTTTTGTTTTCCATACCGTGTCTGAACGTCACGTGGGATGATCCTGCTTCTCTCATATGATGGATGGTTCAAATTGGGATAGGGAGCCCCCCATTCACCCTTCCAAGCCCCGTGGGCCTAAAGGGCAAGCACTCCTCCCTTCCTACCCCCGCTATACACCCCGCGGAAAAACACTAACTGCACCCCTTTCTGATTGAAAATCGATACGTAGGGCGCGTACGGTTCTTCGGGTCAGTAATACGTGATTAATGGTGAACAACCTCCCCTCCTACCCCTCTCTGTTCTGCTTCCCCCCCACGCACCACTAGCTGACATTTTTAAACTCGAAAAAAAAAAGTTCCAAAGAAGGTTGAATTCCTGAAAAGGTTTGTTGACATTTTTTATTTTTATCCAGACGAGTTTTCAATCAGCCCTACTAAAGTAAAAAAAAATACTTAAGATTAAATACATAATATATATTTTTTTAATCTCGGTAAAACATGTAGCCAATAACTAATAGGCCATAGGCATTTTATTTGAAAAAAAAAATCACATCATTTTATTTCCATTTGAATATTTTAACATAATTTGACAATTATTTACTAAATTATTTTTTTAGTCCCATGTTGTACTACCCATAAATCCTGTGTGCGTATGTACCAATTACGCTAATGAGTTAGGGGTGTGGTGTATCTACATTGGTGTGGAGGGAGAATGGAATTCCATTTTTAAAAAAACCATCCCAGTACACCCGACCGTGGTTTGAGCACCGATTTCCATGCCATCATCAATCCAGTCTACTGCGAGAGTGACGCCTTATACCATTTGACGGATAGGTTAAGATTAGTGGATTTTTTTTGTAATGTACTTGTTCATATATTAAACTGATCGAAACTGGTCAATCTAATTGTGCTCATGCTTACAATAAATATAGTTTTATCACCATCCCTTCGGGAATTTGTTGTTACATTTCTTTAAAATTTATCTCCGTATGTTTATATAAGAGTTTCTATTTTAATACTTGTAATCTGTGAATAAGTGGTCAAAATGGCTAGTCGCAAGTTTTCCTGGTTTTATTCAGGGTGATGGAGTGGCGGAAACCCCCAGGGCCGCAGGGCCTGCAAACCAAAAGGAGAGGAGGGCAATGGTATAGTGGGGGCCCATGAAAGGGAAATTTAAATTACTATAAATTTGGTAGAAATAATTGTAATCAATTAACGGAAGTCCTGATTATTGACATTTTAAATAGTTGAATATATTTAACATAAAGTGTTATAAATTATAACTAAGCTATAGCATTATTTCAAATATTTCATTCAGTTTTAAATAGCACAGATTTTTTTTTTTATCTTCACGCAGTCGAACTGACTGACTGATGACGTTCCCAACACAAAACCTAGGCTACAGACCATTTCACACTGGCACCCGCAGTGTCAGTGGAATCCGTGGATGGACGTTTGGTAGAAATAACTTCCCAGATTATCAAATGGAGTAAAAGTTAAGACTTAGATATTATATTAATAATTAAAATTAATGAGTTGTATGGGTTAAAATGATTGACAATTAAAGATATTGTGATAATTCAATCAACTCTTAACTTGAATTAAGTCTTACCTCTTACTATATTCTACACTCCTTACGGAAGATTTTTTAGAATGTTTTCTAAAATGTTATCAAATGGGGCGATTCACACCGGTGTCAACGGTGTCACAAAATGACCGAAGTGTCCACGGTACGGACGTTTTCAGATCACTCTCCGAGTGATCGGTAGGGCGTCCACGTGGACGTTTTGGACTGAGCATGCGCAGTGGCATTTTGGAGAGCACGTGGTCGCTTACACTACACTACAGTATAGAAACTCAAGTTTGTAGGCATCAAAAATGTCCACGGACGTTTGGTTGCAGTGTGAATTGGCACGTCCACGGACATTTGTTTTGTCCATGGTTACTGTGGACACCGTGGATGCCTGTGTGAAATGACCTTAATACAGTCATCATAAGGTGTGCTTACTAATTTATAAATTATTTAGGACTATTAATTATCTTATCTTAATATATATAATTCTTCTGTACGTGTGTATGTCACTGAACTCCTCCTAGGCGGCTGGACCGATTTTGATGAAATTTTTTGTGTGTGTTTGAGTGGGTCCGTGGATGGTTTAGATTCACAATTGGACCCGGTAGGTGGCGCTGCAATCGGGTTCTAGGAATTTTTTAAAAAGATTTTTTGCATATTAGAACATGTAACCTCAAAATTTCACCCCACCACCACCACCCCCCAATATTTATAGTAATGAATATAATATTAATAATTGACCGTTAAAAAAATCATAAGTTCATCAATAATTGACCGTTAAAGCCTTCTGAAAAGTTCATGAATAATTAAACTTCTGAAAATAATTCATAGTTATGTTTGTTTTTCGATACAGCTGATATTTGTTGAGTTGTGGGCGAAATGCCAAAAATGAAAAGATGTTTTATTTTGTATGTTGTCTTGACAAACACTGAATTTGTAATATTTGTGTTACTCACTAATTGGAGTTCATTGTGAATTTGTAATTGTGATGATCACATAGTATTTGTTTTATTATCGAAATCAATTATGCACCCAAAATTAAAAGCCAACTTTCGGGCAGGACAACGTCTGTCGGGTCCGCTAGTTTCTTATAACATTTATTAAGGTGTTATATGACTTGGAAAAGGGGTTCCCAAAATAAAGCTTGCTGGGAGGTGGGGGGGGGGGGGGTCTGGCAAGCTAAATCTATTATTCCACTGCCAGTGATGATATACAGTGCATATGGTAAACAAACTTTTTGACTAAGCTTGGTGTGAATACAAGGGTTTGTCAAAACAAACTTTAATTGTTAAGCTACAAAGGGTTGGAAGTGATTCCTTACTTGACTACATACTATTATTAGCATCCAAGTAATTTTTGTTTAGGTGTGTAAAAAAGCTACTAAATTTACTGTTATATTGTTTGTTAGGAAAATCAAGTTTTATAAATTACAGTGGGCAGGGCATGCAGCGTTAGTGGGAGAATCTAGAACCGTGTTCAGGGTATTGACTGGCAAACCTAATGGGAAGAAACCATTGGTAAGACCTAGACACTGATGGGAGGATAATATTAGAATGGTACTTACAGAAATAGGGTGTAATAAGGTTGACTGAAATGGAACTAGCTCAAAATAAAGATAGAGAGTAATAAAGTCAGCTGAATAGCTAGATTAAAATAGGGATACGTGACATACTTATGTTAGCGCGATAGTCAACTTTTGAGTTATTAATGCCATAAAGTAAGTAAACAATTAATATTGTATTGTTAATAACATGGTAAAGTTAGATTAAATGCTCAAAATTATTGCCATTAAACGTGATACAAATCCATAACTGACTCAGCAGTTTTTGCCGTTTGCACTTAAATACGCCAGCAGGATGTCTATTGAATACTTCAGAAATACAAACAGTACCACACTGGTAGAGTCTGAGAAGACGAATAATTCGATTCACCAGATTCTATGATAAACTGTAACATCGTAAGAAAGCACTTCTGATTCATGTTTAATTTATATTTTGTACAAAATATTTGTTTTTACATCCCTTAAAGCTCTATAAAGTTTTGTAGGAGATTTTGTATGCATTCTACATAGTAGGCCTAAGGGTATTTTGTATACCTAAGGGTTAGGGGCACAAATATGGTACATGATGGGAAAAAAGTGGCGCAACCTGCAGATCTTAAGTAAGTGGGGTAAATACCATAACTGATTCATAAATGATAAGACCTGCTTTGGTGACTTCATGGTCTAAGGCAACGCTCTCGCAATAGACAAGACTGCTAATTAAGGGGAGATCAAGGCTCGATTCCTGTCAGGTGTACTGAGGGTGGTTTTCCCTAAATGGTTTTACACTCACCCTTCTCGCAAATGCAGGTACACTTCTTCTAGATTCAATCTTTCTCATCTCAAACACTCTATAGTAATTAGTACATAGTCGTAGGAATATGACGTGGTGTTAAATAAATATATATTTATATATACGTATATTAATATATTTAGACAAAATAAAACGTATTTATCATGTAGTCTACTAAATTAGGACAATATATTTGAAATTCTGTTATCCGTAGACTTCTTTTGAATATTTTCTCAGGGAAAAAAAGAGTTTTGACATTTTATGAAGCACACTTCGGATATATATAACAAAATTGTAAGAACCATTTAAAAAAATATTACATATTTTCAAAAATCGGCTACAAGTAAATTACTTTTAATTTTTTTTCCCCCTGAAAAACAAGAACAACATCTCCAGATACCAATTTTGAACAAAGTCGTTAAAGCTATTTTCAAAAATTCACGAATTTTCAAAAATCATTCGTCAGTAGTATATTTTTAATTTTACGGGTAAAACCAAAATCAAAATCTAGCTTTTAGATGTGACCATATTATATTCAAACAAGTTTGAACAGATTACATCGAATTGTTTAGGTCATGGCTTCGAATACAGACATAATAAAGTAAAAAGATACGTAATTGCAATACAAAACAAATGAAAATAGGACAAATGTATTCCATTCCAATTCTTCAACTCAAAATAAAACTATTATATATTTTTGATCGAGATTTTAATCCTTATGTTTTTGAGAAAGCAGGTTGGACATATATGATTCGGAGAGTGTGTTAGTGTCTACATATCCAGTCTTAACAAAACACAAAGCTATCAGATTGAATTAGTCCTATGTGAGGCTGTATAACTTAAACCTTAAATTTTGCCTGTCCTCTTCTCAATTTAATCGCATGCCCGTCACCATCACCATAGCCTCTGGCCAGAAGATAGGTCAACCCTGATGTTAGGGAAATAATTAAACACCCCTTCCAATCTCTAGCCAAGTCTCCGTTTAATCATGTTAAATAACCCAGGCGAGATACGAACCCAGTCGCGTATACACGCTGCATACTTGTACCACGTTGTGAGGAGAACCTATGTTAATCTACAATAATTAGAGCCGCCTCACTTAGGAAGCTTTAGGACTTTAGGGCATTTAGGAATCAATTATCCTTGGGCTTCCTTGTCCGTGAGTAAAGTCCCTTCGGGGACCACTTTGGTTCCTGGTGAGTTCAAGGACGAACGAGAGTAGAACACTTTACATCTGGGGTTGCAATCTTGTTAGTGCTCTATCGACTTAGAGACTCGTCAAAGGTCCTGCGACCCATCATTTATCCAATAGAGTTTTGCTTTTTTTACCTTATACTGCTTAGATATTTATTCCTTAAAATCTACCTTTCACAACAACAATAATAATAATAATAATAATAATAATAATAATAATACTTAGCCCCGCGTCTTACTACCCGTTTGGGTTATACGCTTAAGTAGTAATTACACTAATGGGTCAGGAGTTGGGAAGGTTGAATGTATAGGAAGTGAACCCACATTTGCGTGGGGGAGAGTGGAAAACCATTTATAAAAAACATTCACCCGAGTAAGATTCAAGTCCCGATCTTTCCATCCTCGGCAGTCTAGCTAAACACGAAACAAGCGCGTTAGCTAACTACGACACCGAGGCGGGTACCTTTCACAATAGATCTAAGTCCCCAATATTATTTTATTATTATTTTTTTTATTTTAGGTGTTCAACGTACCCTTTCTGAACCGACTGATTATATCAGCACACTACTTCTGTGAAGGGGTAAACACACATTTAATCCATGATAAACTTTTCGCCATGCCGGGAATCAAAACCTGGAACCTTTAGCTCATTAGATATTTAAACTACCAAATGAGACAAATTGTCGAACAAACTTCTACTAAAAAATTAACAGACTAAATAAAATTAATATCTTCATAACTAAATATTTATTTTCTTATTTCGTCATACTCAAATATGATTTTAAATTACTTTATATTTGCAAGTTTAGAAAAATCAAAGATCTACCATTGTTGACGTGGTAGCTACGTGTTCGACTGAAAACTGCCACGAGATCGGTAGTTTGATCGCGATCGACCGGTGGGTGATCCCTGCCTTACATGGGGTACAAATTAACTATATTATTTTCTTGTTGTCATTTTTAAAAAGGGTTTTTGTTTTGTTTAATCGCATATCACTACTCTTCTGGGTATGGCTACATGTTTTTCACAACTGGGCTAAGTATGAGGTGGATAAAATGTAGCCGCACTTGCGTGGCTATTGAGTGGAAAATCAATTAGGAAAAAAACTCTGTACAACACGCTAATATTGAAGCATCGACCTCACAGTTATTGGAAAATAAAATTAGATGAACCTGACATTTTATTCCACGTGCCTACCAGTGTGGGTGAAAAGGTTTATTAACGACTAGATATAAGCAGTAGAATTAGGAAAGTATAATAAAGGAAAAGCGGAAAAATAAGCTGAGAAAACCACATCTCAATGCACACATAAATGACTTGATTCCAAATTAGTCCGTCAAGAGAGACCGGGTTTCATGTGATCACATTATTTTTAATAACATTCTGAAATGGTTTTTAAGTAAAGAGCGTTATATAAGACAAGATTTGTGAATAAATATGTAATTTATAGAATTATAAGAGATAAATAAAAAAACTTTAAATAATAGTCAAACAAAAATTGACAAATGTTGTAAGAAATTAATAAAATAAAATAACAAAGATTAAATAGAAAAACTGCTAACGAAGTTTAACTTTTATGAAATTAAAATTACTTTTAAAAACCTTGATTTTTTATAGACTTTGTTAGTAATTTTTCTAATTAATTCATTCTATCTTTTTTTCCACAACATTAAATTAATCTTCCCTTACTAAACTTCCACAAATGTAATTCCGAAACTCATTTTGTTTACTTCAAATTTTCAAACATCACATACTATAACTATGCATTTATGCTTATTTAGAGTTTTTTATGTTATTTTAATTGTATCTAATATTTTTAAATACTGTACTTTTTAAAATTTTTCAACTTACCATTTTCACTCTATATGTTATCACATTTGACAATCTGATCATTTAATGTTCACATATTTATTTTGTTATGAACTATTAAATTACATACTTATTTTAAAATATTATGTTATCTTATTATTTTTAATAGTGTTAAGTAATTTAAATTGGCAATAACTTTATACTAGGTCTAGGAATAAAGGTATTTTTTAAACACAAAAATATATTGATACAATTTAATTTTTAATATGATTAAATATATTAGTACTCAAAAAAATGGTTAAAAATATTTATTTTCTAAGATTAAATAGGCTATACTGATACAAGCAATTTAACAAAAATGTTATCTCTTATAAAATATATGATAGCTTTTGTTAGCTGATTTATTTACGAATTCAAAGAAATATATTACATTAACTATATCACTTCAAATAAATATTAATATAATATCGAGTTTGTCAAATGAAAAATTATGCATCGTGAAACCTCAATAATTAATTCACTAATTATGAATTAACTGTTTAGTGAGGTTTAACGATGCGTAATTAATGTTTTTTTCAAACTCGTACAGAATAGGATTATATTTATAAACTCATCTAACGCGAATAAGGGAAACCACAATAACAAAGCCATCAGCGTTTCAAGCTCCAGCGTTGAAGACAAAATTATATCAGAGGATTTGAAGCGGGTTTTGTTGAATGCTAGCACTAGACCTGATGTAACACTAGTTTCTGAAATAGTGGCACTTTTTTTTGCGCCACGTCTTACTACCCATTGGCTTGTACCCTTATGTACAAATTAAGCTAATGGTTCTAAGGATTTGTAAGGCTATATTTAGAGGAAGTGTACCCACATTTATGTGAAGGGAGAGTGGCAAACCATTTTGGTAGAACTAACGTCAGTACATATAACCTAGATTTGAACCTCGATCTCCCAGTCCTCGCAGTCTGGCAAAATACGAAACTAGTGCGTTACCCATAAACGATTATGTGTGTTAAAACTGCATCTAAGATTAATATAGAAATTAAGTGTGGGAAGGTTTTAAAGTAGTGAACTGATTTTAGGAACTATATCTGTTAGAAATATAATATATAAATAACTATAAAATTATCAAAATAAAAGTAGCCCGAACGAGTAGTAAAACACGGCGAGAAAAGAAAAAGAAGTATAATTGATAAAATTTGTTTTATTTGCTATTTCTTGCCTTCTATTTAATGTATTTGTAATTAAAGTACCAAGTATATTGCTTATATAAACGAGCCTACGAATCCTTTTGCTAACAAATGTAGACAAGCCTCAGTGCTATCTACAGACGCGTGGGTGAAACTGTATGTAACTAATACCTCCCACGTTAAGTTTATCCATGACAATTTCAGTGTCTTTTTTTTGTGTGTTGTGCTTCTGTATAGCTTGTGGCCAGTTCTAAAGTTAAGGTCTGCTAATCGAGGAAACCATAATCGAATGGACCAACTGCCATAGGGTTCTTCCAAAAGGAAGGGTGATATAAAATTGAAAAGCAGTGGTGGGGGAAATCGTGGGGAGGGGATTTGTAAAAGAACACAGTTTCAACATAGATAGCTGTGGATACCATTTTCTTATGGATTCAATGAGTGAAAGATTTAGCGGTTGGTAAAATAACCCACACTATTTTCTTTATACTTTTTAAAATTCTATCATCAAGAAATTTGTGGTAATTTTACATATGCTGAGCATCACTAATCTAGGAGGAAACGCCTACCAAAGTGCTGAGACGCATTGCAGATGTTAAGAAATCCCGCATTTTTAAAAAGTCGTTTTTATTTCAAAATAATATTAGGCTGTTAGCATATATCTCTAGAGTAAAAAAAACCACCACTTTTTGATATATATACATATATATATATATGTTTAAAAAAGTAAAAGCAGAATAATTTACTCCTTCACGCAGAAATGTCTCGGTGTTAAAGTTAAAGTAGATACCTTCCTCAAACGAATACATTAATTTATTTTCAATAAAGTAACAAAAAAGAAAGGCAATTAATCTGAGGTTGATCTTTATGTTTAGAAGCTCGTAACTGTCATAACAAAGACTTGATTGGGAATTATGTATACTTCAATTGATGGCACCCTTTAGCTGATTGCGAATTTCTCATTCACCACCTATTTTTGCAAAAATGTGTTATTCTTAAATTGTACTTTGAATTAACGTATTATTACGAATTCATTTATCTTCATTCTCTAAAGTTGACCATATCCTATTTTTATACTTATATTTGGTCAGATCCATGCTCAATTATGTTACTGTTGCGTGGAATTCCATCATCTTAACTGACTCTCAGACTGGAATTTTTTCAATTCAAATTTCTCGCTGCCAGCTATTTATAAATTATTTTTAACCATTTTTATAATAAATATAATCGAATCCGGAACCTTTTGGGGCTCCCAACTCCCTCATCCCGAGGACTTTGTAGTGAAACCCTCTTTGTTTTTAACATTTTTAATAGCACAATCTCTTTGTAAATCCACCCTTGAACATGTGGGAATCCCTGTGCTCTCTTGAAATCCTAAAATATGTTCTATCAGTGAAACTTACAAACTTAAACCACCTAGTCCGTTGTATTAGCAGCGCTAATTCTATATTTCCAGTTCTTTTATTTTTATAATAAAATATTTAGTAAATTTTTAGTCATAAAGGTGTAACTTAAAAACACTTTATTTGTTTATTGTGTACGCTTCACTAAATAATTATTAATATAGGATTAGTTCCTTTTGTTTTCCTCTATATTATTTAGTTACTAAATCTCTTTCATGGTAATTTATTTATCCCAAAGGTAATATTATATTTATTATTTTTCAAGCCTTGTGCTAAATATATTTCCAGTGCCAGCCTGTTAGAAATTTCAACTGTTTGCAAGCAATTTATTAAAGGAAAACTAAATTATATTATTATTATTATTATTATTATACTTAACTACATCCCCAAACCCATCATGGTTATCCCACAATAGGGACAAGAATGGCGAGGGCATAATTTGGAAGAATTATACCTGTATTGGGTTAGAGAGAGAGCGGGAAACCAATAACGAGAATTCAGCCTCATAACACCTGACCAGGATTCACGCACAAAACTCCACGTCACCATAAATCCTAATCAATTGTATGAAATACTTCTTAGGAAAAAATGGTTTAGAACCACTGTTCTAACTCACGGCACAATTCTCTTTTTCGTGAATGATTGCGGCACTCTGAATGTTTAAGTTGGTTATCCTACGGGACACTCGAGAGTGCACATGCGCAGAGATACTTCCCGCAGTTGAACAGGAAATGGTTCGAGAGTTTATCCTCCCCAGTGGTTCCCAACGTGGGTTACACGTATCCCGAGGGGTATGTGCCAGGACGTTTGGGGCTAAGCAAAAATATTTGAATAAAGGCGAAAAGATATGCCGGCAGTGAAAGGCAAAAGATGGGTCAAAAGTTAATTAATAAACTCTACGATATGGTGCGGGGTAGTGCGTTCTATTTCTATATTCGACCAAAAGAAAAGATTTATATTTTCAAATATAAAATATTTTTTCTAATAAAGTACTAATTAAATTAAATGTGTCATTTTTTATTGTAATTTTCTGTTTTTTGAATGAGAAATATATGCACTATGTATTCACATTGTATTTTTAGTCCCTTTACTAGCCCATTCATTTTTAGTCACAAAAAATAAATCAGAGCTAACTAATAATGTAATACTAAACATTTTGCTAAAAATTAAGGACACAGTTTATGGAAATAAGCAGCTAAGGGGTACGCAAGTGAAATAAATAGTACAGAACTCCACACGGGCTTTCTCACTACATTGTTTAAAAATGGAGATATTCTCTCTAAACTCAAAATATATGTGAAACAAAATAATATACACTAGCAAACCCGAGCATAATTTGCGCTATATTTACGTTAACCATTTTTTGATTTTCGGATTTAAATTTTATGAATTTCTTTTTATTGAATTAAAGTCCTCACTAGTATATCTGGACAAAAGAAATAAAATCAATATTCGGTCCACAAGGGTCAATACTCCGTAATAAATTTCAACTTCCGGTTAAAAAATTCGATATTTTATTAGGGGTTGCACATTTTAAGGTACAGTTTTATTGAATTCTTCATTTATTAATTTAGACCAATAAAAAAAGTAGATATTGACTATTCAGTCATAAATAATAGAGATAGATCATTACTGTACAAATATTTTCCCTTAGAGGTTAAAGAAAAAAGAAAAAATCTTTTGAGAGACTTACTTATCTACCTACTATATGGAACTAGAGAATTATTTTGTTAAACCTTAAGTAGTATCTCTCTACAACTAAGGCTCACGAAAATGTGTTCATATATTTTCCAATATCTCAGAAATTATTGGTTTTATAAATATATAGTTCAAATAAGAGTTTTTTTTTATTTTTAATGGCACTACAATTTTGCAATATGTAATTAAGTATCTCTATGAGTTGCGAAGATATGGAAATTTCCGTTTCTGTAAAGTACCCTAAAAGTAATTTTCAAAGGAAAATGAATATAGCCAAATTGTTTATAATCTTAATCAAAGCATATATGCTAATTATAATCAAAATCGTTAGAGCAGATTGTGAGAAATTTGAATTTTTCTCTTTTTGCCCTATTAAACTACTCTTAATTTTAGGGTTAAATAGACACACAGACAGACGGCATTGCAAAAACCACTTTTTATTGTTCAGGAGGTCATGAAACGTTGATATACATCAATATTTCTGGTTAGATTATTTTGACAGTCAAAATACTTTACGTTTAGGTTTGGAAAAGTTAATAAATATATTATATATTTGCGTTTAGATTGAAAATTAATGGTTTTATAAAAATATGTTTCATATAATATATTTGTATTATAAATAGTCCTACATATTTGCGATCCCAAGAAAAAGTTGCGCTATACATACGTAAAACCTTTTTATACTCATGGTTTTAAATTTCATAATTTTATTTATAATGAATTAACGTCTTCATTTGTATAGTTGGACCAAAACAAAATATAATATCGATATTGGGTCCCCAAGGGTCAACACTTTGTATTAAAATTTTATTTCTGGTTAAAATGTTCTCATTTTACTAGGGGATGCACATCTTTTGGTTATCGAATTTCTATTAAACTTCTCTTTTATAGATTTTGACCAATACAATAGATAATTATTGACTATTGAGTCTAAAATGAGAAAGATATAATCGTTATAGCCGATTTTGAGAAAATGAAATTTTCTCTCTTTTCACCCTTTAGTAAAGTGCTATTAATTTTAGGGTAAGACAGAAACACAGATAGACGACGTTGCAAAACCCACTTTTTAGTGTTCGGGGGGTCATTAAACAGCGACATCCATCAACATCGAGATTCTTTTGACGGTCGTAATACTTTAAGGTAAAGTGTTGTAAAAGTTAAAAGAAAAATATATTTGTGTATAGCTTGAAAACTTTTGGTTTTATAAAATTATATTTCAAATAAAAGATGTTTATTATAAATAGATCCACATGTATGCAGTGATAAGTAATATTCATATCCCAGGGACTTACGGAGATAAAATTAAAAATGAGAATTTACACGTCAGACCAGAGCCCTGAATTCATTTTAACAAAATATTGAGAGTAGCCACTTTGTTTGTAATATTTATAAATGTTTTGAAATGAAATTAATCAAAATCGTTAAAGCCGAATTTGAGAAAATCGATTTCTTTTCTTCTCACTCTTTAATAAACTACCCTTAATTTTAGGGTTAGATTTCAAATTCCAAAATCTCCTCGGGGCAACTTTATGAAAACCCTAGATACCAGCTTTTAGCCTGGTCGGTAAAATAGTTTAGGCTCTAGCCCAAGGCACAGATAGACATACAGAAATTCAAAAACCACTTTTTTGGACTCTGGGAGTCATGAAACGTCGAAACTTATAAACTCTCAAGTTCGATTTTTTTCTACGATCACAATAATTTCTCTCCCTATAAAATAGCGAGAAAGTAAAAAGGTTGGTAACCGCTGTGTCTATTCAACCATGAATTGAACATTTGTGTAAGAAATTATATCCTCAAGTTTCTTATTAACTACGCATTTCTTTGATTATAGGTCATTTCATTTTATGGAAACAAAATATTTTCAAACTTTTCTCTTATATCGTTCTTTAAAAATATCATTGACTGAAACTAACTTAGATTTCAATAATTCTAGTTGAGTGGGAGCTGGACCACCCCGAACCATTAGAAATCCGAAATATATGAAATAGCCGTAAAAATTAAATTAATCACGCTGTAAGATCTATCTACTTTGGTGTTGGTGGTGAATTATTTAAACATGCCACCACGTTGATGATCATGTTATAAAATTATCATTTTGGAAGGGGGTGGGGTCTTAATAATTAGGTTTGTGGTGGGACATGTTGTAACGTTCGAGTTGGGGCTTTGGGCGTTGTATTATTGAATCATGCCTCCAAGTTTGATGACCTGCTGTAACGATCGAATTTCGGGGGTCTAATTGATTAAGCTTGTTGGTTGACATGTTGTAAGGTACACTCATGGATTTATTAGGTGAATAGTTTAAGTTCAATTAAATATTAATTAAATAAACGATAACATTTTATTTAATTTATTTCCCGAGTATGTTGTCGTGTACAACACTTCACAGTATTTACATCATATTATTGAAACGGAATACAGTATATTTATAATTAACCGAGGTAATTGGGACCTCGGATTCGAAAATACTCGGATGATACGAAGCGTGTCGGATTTATAGTTTATAAATCACTAGACCGTACTGCGTTTGTGTATATTGTTTGCAAGTGTGCATTAAATACAGCATTTTAAATAAGATTTTATATTAGTTTTAGTATATATATTTATATATATAATTTGAATCAAACAACTAGTGCATTAAATATTTAACTATTGTATAGATATTTTGTTAAAACTGGACACTCTGACAGAATGAGTGCCTTGGTTAACACGGAGCCTCGGATAAGCGGGGCTTAGATAGTCGCAAGTCTACCGAACTCGACCGATAAGGATAAACTTTTTTACCGTATAAAGTAGGCCTACATGAAAGCCTTTAAATTATTTTAAACTAATTAAATTAAAATAAAATATGACACCGATACAACGACATGCGTCTTCCCCTTTTGAAAGGTGTGAGAAGAGTTTGTGATAATAAAATAAAATGATAATAAATATGCCATTGATATATCGACACGTCTTGCCAATTTGTAATTTGGTGAGACGACTCTTGATTATTAAATTTAAATAAGACTTGATAATGATATAAGTACACACGTCCTCCCTGTATACTGTTTGTGAGGAGAGCGAGACGCAGGTAGCGTTCTTTTAAACACATCCCGAACAAAAATATTCCTTTATAAGAGTCATTTTGCAATACCACGTCATTCCTTTATTTGAACATATGTACCTGTTTGTCCCTAGCAAGAGAGAGACAGAGCAAGGTTTCAATAACTTGAAATAGTATAATCTTGAAGGAAGAGTAGTTTATGATAATTTGGTATTTATATATTATAAGTTATTTTATCACCACGTCTTACAACACGTTCGGGTTATACGCTTATGTACTAATTGAGATTATGGTTTCAGAGCGTATGAAGTTATATTTATATTAAGTGTACCCACATTTTTCCGGAGAGAGAGAAGGATTAGAAAAAAAAAACCACCCTCGGTACATCTGACTGAGATTCGAGCATTGATCTCACCGTGATCGGCAGTCTAGTCTACTGTGAAAGTAGTTCGTTGGACCATGCGACCACTGAAACGGGTTTTAAGAGTATTAAAATACAAGATACTTGGATGTTCTTACTTGAATCTCCAATTCAAATGAATCTTTACATCCAGGAACCATGTGTTTCGAATTTTTTTTAACATAATTTCCTTCCAAGCCATCATTAGAACTATACGCTGATCATTGATTTGTAAAAGGATATGAGACGGGGGTGCATTCAGAAGCGGATTTACATTATAGGCCCACTAGGAACGGGCATAGGGGCGGCGGCTTTAGGGGGCGGCACATTTTGGATAAAACCTTTTTTTATTTATAATATTTTGTTTTTAGTAATTAATTTTAAAAATTATTGATTAACATTATCGAAATAGTTCAAGTTAAAGTCAGAACTACAATATATTTTTTAAATAACTGTACTTTGTAATCGCTTTGTAGCTGACGTCAGTCTCCCCTTCTTCAAAATGTTTACTCAAGCTACTGAAGGGCATGCACATTGTACATGCCTGATAATATTTGAGAAAAGATTTCTACGAAAGATAAAGTTTCGTCTTGACAAAAAAAGTTCATATTTTGTTTGTGTCTAGGGAAGCAAAAATGTTAATTCGCCATTGGGCGCATTCCTACCTCGAATTATACGGAACCTTGATCTATCAAGACCATTTTATATTTCTATTGGTATTTTTTTATCGACAATAACTAAATGCCTTAAATTTTGCGGCTCACTGGCTGAGAGCCACTACCTTAGACCATGCAGTCAGACGTGCTATTATTGTTTTAATCCGAGGGAGAGGTAGTGAGGTAGTTAAGGACGGGTCAAACTTGCTATATTATGCTTTTTGAGTAACATTGTCAAGGTAAAGTAATTAATGTATGGGACTGACATTTTGTTTAACTAGATAAATTATATGAGATGTACACAATGAAATATTTTTAATATTAATATTTAGTATAACTAGAAATTCATGGGGTCTACATAATGATATATTTATGTTATTATTAATATTATAATTACTTCATCGTGTACACTTCATATGAATGTATTGTTGTATTAAATTTCAGCCCCATTCAGTATTACTTCACTTTAACAATCAATGGTAAGATAAAAGCATAAAACAGCAGAGTAACAATAACTCATGAGCTGTAATTATTTGAAACCATTTAATCACTATTAATAGCTCATAATAAATACACTTGTTGAAATTGTGCGAAACTATTTTCATAGTCAAATGACCTTAAGAGAATTGGTCACCGTATTAGAGTTGAGAGACTGAAGATCGTTTTATAATATGGCTGTGATTCAGCCTTTCAAAAATATATGCTAAGGTTCTTTACATCTACTATATGTAAGTGGCTGCAAGTCAAATTTAATTTTTTAATGTAAAATTTAGTTCAACAAAACATCAGCGAGATATAAGAATAAATCGTTTTGTATATAGAAAATGAATTTTTAGACAAAATATACTAGTATAGATTTATTACTTATATATATTCCCTAAAATATATTATGCTTTATTTAAACAAAAATGTATTTGCAGATTACAATTTGATAGAGTGATTTGTTAATATTAATTGACATATTTAACAGTTGATCGCTCTATCGACAAGCTTTCTAATTACACTAATCTCGACTAGTTTGCCGTTAAACTATACCTCAATTTGATTTTCTCACAAATGGGCATTAAATTACCTTTTTGAAACTACAAACATATTTTTGGTGGTCAAAATAAATAGTATGTTACTATATTACTAGTGTTATTTTAATTATATATATATTACTATTTTATAAACATACACATAATATTGACGTATATAATATATATATAATTTTAGCAACGAGTCCTACTACCCGTTAAGGTTTTACGCCTATTTATTAGTTACACTAATGTGCTAGAAATTAGGAAAATTTTAAATTTAGAGGAAGATCACCCGTACTTGCGTGGAGAGAGAGTGTAAAACCAGTTAGGGAAAACATCCTCGGTGCACCTGACCGGGATCGAACCCCAATATCTCCGTCTTTGACAGACTCGTCCAACACTAAAGTAGCGCGTTATACCATGCGGCCACCCAAAACGGATGCCCCTTATATTAATAATATCTATCAAAAGGGACAACTGCAGATTCAATTAATTGACGAATAAATACGTGAATGTAGATCGGGTATCTATTTCTAGCTTTCAGATAGGACTGTTAGGGTATATTATAAATCCTTAGGCATACTAAAACTGAAGGACTAAGTTTAAGGCATCTGTCTAGGTGTCATTTCTCTATATTACACAACCATGTAGTGTGTTATTATTGTCCTTAAGTTAGTGTCCAGGTGATAAAAAATAAGTTGCCTATTGGAACGATTTATATCAACAAAAACTCGCACCCATATTTACGTGACCCAAGGCGTCAGGCTCACAATATCAGTGAATCTCATCTAAAAATTTTGCTCCTCATCATCCTCACCCCATGAATAAATATGTCATCAAGCATAGTGTTAAAACGAACTAACAAACAATTTGCTTTTTATAAATTAATATAATCTTTGTTGCGTTTTTCCCTGATCATGGGAGTTTTTAATTTTTTTTTTTTTTACATTTACTAAACCTAAAGTGATTCAAATTTCAAGCCATAACTCAAAACGCCATTCTCAGTTTCAATAACATTATAATGTATATTTATTTAGCATTGCAACTTACTACCCGTTCGGGTTGTACGCATAGGTACTAATTACGCTAATGGGTTGGGAATTGGGAAGGTTGAATATAGAGGAAGTGAACCCGCATTTGCGTGGAGGGAGAGTGGTAAACCATTTAGGGAAAACCACCAAGATCTCCCCGTCCTTGGCAGTCGAGCTCAACACGACTAGCGCGTTAGCTAACTACGCCACCGAGGCGGGTATATATAATGTATATTATTACTCAACTAAACTTAAGAATAACTGTAAATCGTAGAAGGGTATTAAAAAATAATATAATATCATAAAACATTATTAAATTTAGTTAGCATGCTTTCATTTTAAGTTTTTCATTCTATATGCGAATGAGTTATGGACGAGAAGGGTTGAATTAAGATAAAGTGTGCCTGCATTTGCGTTGAGAGTAAGAAAACATTTAGTAAAAATCCACCCTCAATACACCCGACAGGGATAAAACCATGATCTCCCCGTTATCAAGTCTGGCCTATTGTGAGCGTAGCGCCTTAGACCATGTGTCCACCGAAGCTGGTTTAAAAATAGAACAAGTGACTAATTTTTATTCATGATATATACCTCAAGAAAAACCAATTCTAATACTTATTTTAGATATAATTTATTTTATTCATTTTAGATGTAATGTATGTATATGTATAAAATGCATTGTGCACCAAATTATTTGGGAGTACAAAGTTAAAGAGAAATTATATCTGGGGATATGCGAGCTAGAAAGGTTGAATGACATTACACCCAGTTTCATTTCTGAGGGAACTGCAGGTCTTATGGAGAAAAACTTTATATTCTCTCTCTATAAGTTAACTGTTGCCAAAACTACTCGCTCTATTATGTCTGAAGGTTAAAAAGTAGCTACCGGTAATCTCGAATAGCCAGCGTTGCGAAACTAGTCTTATATTTTAAGGGCGATTGACTACACAAAAACGAGAAAATGACAACACTGTTTCTCATTAATAACCATGCAGTTCCATCAGCGATGATATCCAGTATGGAATTGTCTCCCGCGTCATCCAATCTCCCGATCGACCTGAAGTTATTGTTGTTTCTTATACTGGGATATTGGTTGACTCCTGAGACTTGACTATAAATAATTCACTGAATCGTGTACAGTACTTGTCGAGCTACGTTTACCTCTACTCCTGGAAAATACAATGTATAAGTTTATATTGTTTAGTTTGACTAATTTTTAAATTATTTGTATTCACTTTTTCACTTTTAGTATTATTGCATCTAACAAAAAGTTAACACATTTTTTAATGAAGAGAATGAGGGAGTATTAGAAGAACTGCACCCACATTAGCGTGGCAAATTATCTTCACTATGCCAGGCCAAGATTTGAAATTTGAGCTATAATTGTTAGAACTATTACTAGCACCACGCCTTACTACCCGTTTGGATATACGTACTTACGCTAGTGTGCAATGGTAGGGTGATTGTGAGATGAAATGGAGGACCTACAGTTTAACGTGGAATCCGAACCACGGTGGAGGCCTGGCATTCCACACAATCACAAGTTGTGATTAATACACGTCTTGTCAGAGGTGAAGGAAGAGGTTGGCAATCGGATAAATCTGATCTGGGACCGAGGATTGAACCCCGGACCCTCAGCACAGAGGTCCGACACATTACCCCTAGACCACCAGGTCACCTTGAGCTATCCTTCGAAATAAATCCGTCATATCGCGAGACACACGCCTAGAACCTCATGGCCACTAGTGAGAGCTTTGTTTCCTTTTCAAAACGCATATCAAACTATGAGGAAGAACTAAGACCAATTGGTACGAAGCTCTAGTTGACCCCATTTATATCGCTACATATATCTAGCTTAACCTTCCATATCCTGCCCTCTTAAGCTAGTTCAAACCTACGAGAGCCCTTATTGGAACTAGACAGGACTAATAGACGGCAACTTTCACAGCTGACTGTCAGCTCTTGGCGGTTTTTTTTTTGTCAAGCACGCCTCTAATTCAGTGTGACACGTCGTGACGATGTAAGGATAATTATCTCTAATAACCGGGCTATTAATTAATTACACGTGTGATGACATTGAAACACTGGGCTAGGGTGAGGTGGTGACGTTGGGATGGGAAGGAGGGGGTACTTGAAATACGTCATATCCGTGTAATTATAGAGTGTGGAATTGGTAGGTGGTGGGTGTCCTAAATATAAAAAATGAAAATAGCAATGTCAACTGAGGGCAGCAAACGTTGTATTATATGAAATAAACTTTTTTATACCTCTATTGTTGTGCTGTGTTTTTTAAAGTTACGTTGAGTTTTAATTTATCACCATCACCATTGGTGGTCTAACGCACCTATATTGGGTTGTTCTGGATAGCTGGTGACGGGAACTGGGGTCCAAATCCTAGTTGGGTATAATAAAGGTATTTTTAAATAAATTTACTAAAAGGTTCTCCACTCCTCAAACCACAAATGTGGGTACGATTTTCTCTTAATAAATTTTGACGCAAAATCTAGCGCTTCTCTGCTGACGGTCGCAAATTCGTTTTGTGTAGTGGTCATAATAGTCCTGCAGGACAGTCTTGAAAGATATTTTTAAAATGTTGAGGTCACCATGTGAAGAAAATTAAATTCTATGTTTGTACTGAAGTGATATTTTATTTATTTTGTCCAAAAAAGATTTTGACATAAAAACTACAAAAACACTGGCTTTTTATCGCGTCCCCTTCCATTTCACCTTAAGAACGTAGGCCTAATCCAAATCTTAAGTCCAAAAAGAAACAATATTTTGTTTTGATTGTTTTATATCCACATTAGTAGGAAAAACACTATTTTTTAACAAATAAAACCTACATATAGGTAACTTTCAACAGCTTTATGTGATTTGATCTTACATTAACATGGATATATATTTAGAAAAAAAGATAAATTCTCTCTTTAAGAGACTGAAAATAAAAAAATAAGATGGTATACAGTAAACAAAAAACATAGCTGACTGTTTAAATTTAAGAAATATATTTTAAAATAAAATGGTATACAGTAAACAAAAGTACATAGCTGACTGTTTAAATGTAAGAAAGAGATTTTAATCAATTTATTCAAATGGTGATATTTTGTTTTATTTACCCCTACCCCTCTCAGTTACGGTTAAGTGGAAACACACTTCGATTTTAGTGAACATTGGACATTGTGAACCAAATAATATGGGTCTATATTGGTTCACTGTAAGTGATATTGATTGTATATTACGATCTTGACTCCTTAAACCCTGTGACCTCATGTGTGTGTGTGTGTGATTCCAAACCTATGAAAAATAGAAAGGTGGAACTTTTCACGACTACTTATTGAAACACCAAGGTATGCACCTCAGGTGTATTTAAAATATAATAATTCAATTATGTCGAGCTTAATGCCGTATACCACATGTCAATTAGGATATTAATATTTAAACAATTAAATAATCAGTTTTAACCTTTAAATATGTGTTTAGGGAAATATTTAGGATTTACAATGTAGTATCTTTTTTATTACATCGATAGTAGGCCTAGCACATTAGACATTATGACTACCTGTTCGGGTGGATAAGGAACCAAGCATCATAGAATGCTAAAAATTGGTATTCATCACTTTACTTGGGAAAACTTAGTTTTTTTACCACACATAGTGTGAGTGAGCCTATCGTATTAAACTGTGTAATCGCTGGTGCGGGAGGATGCCAAACAAAGGACCAAGAAAATCTTAAGCTTTGTTTAATTATTATTTAGGGAAATTATCGTATGTGAACCTCAGCTATTTTTTACTTTTACACTTATGTAAAAAAATACTTCTCCCTGAAATTGCTTCAGTGGCCACATGATCTAAGACGTCACTCTTTCAATATACTAGACTGTCAATGACAGGGATATTAATTTTGTGCTCGAATCCCGCATGGGCGTACTTTGGATGGTTTTCCCTAAATAATTTTCCATTCTACCTCCACGAAAATGTGTATACACTTCTTCTAAATTCAATCTTCTCAATCCAAAGTTCAATTGCGTACTTGGTACATAAACTGAACAGGTAGTAAGATGCGGTGATAAAAAAAATGCTTCTCATTGTAGTAGAAAATTGAAATTGGTCAGGCAGGTATAAGAGCCACCCAAAATACTCTGAAAAAAAAAACACTTTAATTTCAAAACTAATTACCGGAGAAAGGATAATAGTGGTCCTTCCCAAAAATTTCCTAAACTAATGGAATAAAATATTTTCCGTATGGTAGAAAATTGAAATACTCGTATTTAAATATATGTAGAGGGACAATCTTAAAACCCATTAAGAGTTTGAAAATTTGTACTCTTTTTTAAACTGTGGCGCTCTTATTAACAATATGTTTTGAAACAATGTAAATAATTTATTTGTACATCTCTTTAGATATCGCTTAAGCAAATGTTGCGTTCCATTTATTGACCTCGTTTGTGAACTCAATTTATGGGCTGTGATTAATGTGGATCGAATTAGGCCAAAATCATTGTAAACGAATAATTCATTTTCAATACTGTAAACTTTTACAGTTTTTCATTTGTTTTAATTCCTAACAACCAGTTGATTACTCCCACATAACTGGTACTCTTAATTCTTTTTTAACTATCACCAATAAGTGAGCGTGCAAATATTGTGAAGAGAGAAGCTCTAACTTAATCTTCAATAGTAATTTCAGCTTTTATACACATTTAGATTATAATGTTTATTTTTATCTTGGGTTTTAGTAGTCAATCTTTGCACGTTTTGTAGAGCAAATTTAAAAAAAATAAAGGATTACATAATTTAAGATGGGGTTATTTTTACCTATGATTAATTTTATGTATTATAAAAGAACAAAATTACTTTATAGATTCCCCGTGTGAGGAACGGGTACACCATTTAGGTTTATCTGTGCATTCAAATTTTTGTGGGGTTTTCCTTTCGTTCTGGATAGTATAAATCATAATAACACCAAATAATCCATTTTTATAATGTGTGTGACTATCGATTTGTTTGTTTCCAATAAACTCAAAATTTATTCATCGGATACAGATGAGACTTCTTCTGTTTTACTCCTTATTTTTCACAGAACCAAGGTAGGATGTATACCATCATGCTGTCTTATCAGAGAACGAAGTGGTGTTGAAAAAACTGTGTGTAAGAAGTTAACACTCGTCGCGGCTGGTGTTGATGATCCACAAGATGACAAGTGATATGAGTTGGTGTTGAAGAGGGGGAGAAGAAGGGGGGCAAGTTCATGTTTCTTCTTGAATATTCATACCCACATAAAAACACTGCGCTTTAAGTCTCAATATTTTCTAGCACTTTACGTTGTCGAATGTGTTGCTGTATTGTTTAATGTGAGCGAAGCAAATGCTGGTGTTTGAATAAAATTAGTAGGAGTGAGTGAAGCTTCAGAATTTAGAGAGTTGAAGGTAGAAATTATTTCACCCACAATCACTTTGAAACATTTTGAAGGAAAAATAAATATTCGTTATTTTAACATCAAACTGTGAGTGATTTATAACTAAGATTAGAAATAGATATAAATGCGAGCATAAGAAAAAATAAACACTTTATCTTCTATTTTAGATTCTCTTAGATTACGCTTCTAATTTTAAAAAAAGGCCTTCATAGACTAAAAATAATTATATAGTTTATTTTTATTGGAGAGTAATCAATGTAAAAATCTTGTAGGCCTAATGTATTTGAGTAATTTTGAATCTGTTTGAGCGCACTGGCGGAAAAAAAATTGACATTTATGTTTAATATTTCGACTTTTTAGAATAGGTGTACAGCCCTAACGGGTAGTAAGACACGGTGATATAAATTTTTTTTTTACATATGGTTGAAGGTCAACTTACTTACATTTAAACAACGATAAGCATATGCTAGCCTTATAATAGGAAAGGCAAAAAAGTCATTAAATCAAGTAGTAGTATACTTGACAACTTTGCCAGTAGTTCTCTTTATTTCCTTCATTTGTTTGTTTCCCAAAAGGAAATTTCACACTCTTTTGTCTTCCAAGTCAACTTCAGAAATGCATTTCATCCCCCCTCCCCCCTTTCCTCTCCTAGGCCATCCCTTCACCAACTCATTCCAAAATGAAAGTAAGGAAGGAAAAAAAAAACACTTTGCATGAGACGCTTTAAAGCTACGCCTTTATATAAGGTTTTGCAATAAACCCAAATACCTCCCCTTACTCAACTCTTCTTTCCACCAAGATAAGCTTTATAACTGTTCTCGTGTTTTAAACGCATTGGGTTTTATTTACGACTCAACTTGTTAACGTTATATACCTGAGTAAAGAATCCTAACACTCCTTGTAAGGATTTTACACACGCCGTTATTTCAAGAATTCTCTCACTACTATCTCCTTTAGTGAGTGAAGTATGCTTTATACAGTAGGTCTTACATTTCTCATTCAAGCAATAAAATGAAAAAAAAAGAGAAGCTTTAAGCTTATATTCCACACACACACACACACACACACACACACACACACACACACACACACACACACACACACACACACAAATCCACATATTTTATTCTCTTTTTTTATTTTTTCCATTTGCTCTACAAGACAACGCTGAAATATTTATAAACTTACACAATAGAGTGGTTTTGCTACTAAAGAGAAATGCAATTAATCATGGGCTAAACGTTTTATCAGTTTTTCATTGTTTTTTTAAATTTAAACGTTGAAGGACTACAGCCAAGGTTATATTAAAGTAAAAGAAAGGATTATATTTAACTATTTTAATTCTCAAGAGTATTACTTTAAAATTTAAATACTGACAACACTTATCATAGGAACCCGATGTACGGTCCAAATCGGTATAGTTTTTATGACAAAAACATTTCTGTCCAAAATAAATTTAACGTTGTTTTAGTTTATTTTTCCAAACATAGTATTCTCAACAGTTTATTTATATGTATCATTCGCGTTGACGTATTTGAATGAGAGCTTTTTAAATTAAAAGAAAGTTCTGGTCAAATTATGTAGTGCTCATGAGTCAAGACAGATACTAGAAAACTGTTGAGATTATGTTGTATATAATTTAAATGTATCCTATCTACTGAAGCAATACCTAATATGGGTAATTCATAATTCAATGAAACATTTAAAAAAAATATTTTTCTTTAATTACAAAATATATACTATTTTTGATTCCACTGAAATAAAGGAAAAGTTTTAAGGTTTTTTTAAAATTTTTTACAAATGCTCAATGTGTAGCAGACATCTAGACAATAGTTCATATCGTCCCACATGGATGTGAACACGTCACGGTCGATAAGTGTAAGAGCCGCAGTGATATGGTTAGTGGTTACAAAGTTGCTGGAGATCTGCGAACATTTGGGGAACAAAGACCGTATCTTTCACGAACTCCCTTAATAAATAAATGGTACGGTGCACCACACAGACCTTCTCCCGCTTTTATCATAACATATACATCTACTAAAAACTCGTAAGATTTGTGGAACGAAGTGATAGGGCTATTCATTGTTGTAAACCAAAAATCACAAATTAAAATATTATTAACTGTTATTTACTCTATGGCATTAAGAACTTGGAGCACTGTTAGAAAAATTGAGAAACGAGAGATATCTTTTTTATCAAAGAGCGTAAGAATCAAATTCTTTTCTAAGACCTGAATTAAAAACATATAATTACTTATAGATTAGAAATTATTGGTTTTATAAAAATATGTCTTAGAGAAAAAAAATACCTTTAAGAGTACTACAATAATTATTTTACATTGAAAAGTTATTTCGTATCTCAAATAAATGAAGAGAAATTAGGAAAATTGGAAAATTTCCCTTATGTAAAGTACTTTCAAAGTCATTTTTAAGAGAAAATGAGAGTTGTCATTTTTATTACAATGATAAACGGTGAATGGATATGAAATTTAATCAAAATCTTTAGAGCGAATTTAGAGGAAATCGATTTTTTCTGTTATTGCCCTTCAATAAAACCTCTATTTTAGTGATGGACATCTAGTTCCAAAAACTCTTGGGGGGGGGGGGGAGACCTCATTAAAACCCAAGATATCAATATTTAGCCAAATCGGTAAAATAGTCTCGACTTTAGCCCGAGGTACAGTATGGACAAACAGACAGATGGCATTGCAAAAAGCCACATCATTTGTTTCGGGGGGTCATGAAACGTCGACATTTATCAAAATCTTGAGTTGGATTTTTTTGACGATCACAATCATTTCTTTCCTAGGTGTCGAGAGAAACTAAGAAAATGCATGGGGCTAAATCCGGTGACCAGGTTGGCCACCATATTAACGCCTTATCATCGCGACCTTTATTTGTGGGGTTTAACCTTCAGCCTCTTACATAGAATTCATCAAACTATTGGTTGTGAGATGCCAAGTTCCAAATTTGCACGTGTAGTGAGCTTGCAGGGACTCCGCGCATAGGCTTGTCTAACATGATCCATCCACAGTTTCTTCACTTGTTCCAGTACGTCCCAGCCAAGGAGATGTGCTCAAGGAACCTTCATCTAGGAGTTTTTCATAAACCATCATAATAATAAGTAATTCCTTACTAATAAGTATAAATAATAGCTCTGGCTATTAATTCTTCATAATAATGTTGAGCACATGTGGGTCTTTATGGAATTCTGTTTTAAATCTTCGCTGCATCGTCACAATGGACATGGTTTCTCATATTCTAGCACACAATGTCATCTTTGCTACTACTACATCCTAGTGACAATTATGGTAATTTTAAGGTGACAATATTTCTTAGTTGCAAAATCGGGGCATTCTTGGAATATTTTGGGGGTTGTGTTGGATTCTGGGCAGGTGGCCATACCAGGGGGTCTGGGGGGTATGGTATGTACGTATGATCTATGGAATACCCCCAGGAGGGAATAGGGGGATCGGAAATGTTTTAAAACGTAATCCTTGACAATGGCGTTTTCATGCCTTCATGGACGCCAGGAAATAAGATATAAAATAATAAACGTATAAATTATACAATAATCACTTTTAATATTTGATGAATTGAAAACTATTTTCCTGTTCATAAATAAACTTACAAGTGTGCTTAGGCATTGCAGTGTTTATTACGCACTTGACTACAGTCAAACATTAAAAAAAATAACTGAGATCACAGCAGTAATGAATATTGAGATATGAGAAATATTCAACGTGACACATAAGCAGGCCACTAAAGAACGTTCATGAAGCTAGCCGAATAGCTCCGAATAAGTGAAGAGGTTGTTAAGTGGTGGGAGCAAAGAGATCTAGAGGGGAAGGAGGGCGTGTCAACGTTTTTAATTTCCTAGCTAGCGTAGACTGCCTACACAGACACAAATATTATTATCCCAACAAACCTTTTTAAAAATATTTGAAATTGTTGATTCCACATGGCATATTAACGTTCATTTAATTGATTCATGGCTTCAGAAAAATGAAACATATTTCCCTCCAACATGAGACAATTATGCGTCCCACAGGGAATCTTTGTGACAGCGGTACACGTTCGACCAAAGCGAGACTGTCCCGCCTGAGGCGGTCACCTTAGATAATTTCGCTTGGGCGGTTTCCTTTACAAACACTTTAAAAGTTTGTAGATTTTTCTGTGTGAGAATTACCACATTACGTATTTCATGAATGGTAATTTTTAAAATATTTCACGAAATTATGAATAACCTGTATTTAATCCACTAAATAAGACAACCATACCACTTGAATAACAGAGTATTAAATTTGAATGTAATAAATACAGGCATATGTATTATTATACTAGGCATTGAGCGTTTTTACTTTATCTCGACCCCTCGGAGAGAAAGTATTGTGATAGTCAAAAAAATCGAACTCTAGAATTTGATAAATCTCAACGTTTCATGACCCCCTGAAACCAAATAAATGCTACGGCGCACCACCCATACATTCTTTGGCTTTTATCTTAAAATAGACATTTACTAAAAACTCATAGGATTTGTTAAACGAAGTAATACGTCTTATACATCTATATACCTTATGTATCTATGGCATTAGAAACTAGGAACACTGTTACCGAAAATTGATAAAAGAGAAACATCTTTGTCAACCAAAGAGCATAATAATAAAATTCATTTTCAAAGACCTGATTTAAAAAGTATATACATATTTGATTATAGCTCAGAAATTATTTGTTTTATAAAAATATATTTCAAATAAAAGATTGCTATCTTTAATAGTACTACAACCTTACAATGATAAGATATTTCGTATCTCAAATAGTTACGGAGAAATGATAAAAAATGGAAAATTGGAAAATGTCCCTTATGTAAAGTACCTTCAAAGTCATTTTCATGAGAAAATGAGAGTTGCCATCTTTTTTGTAGTAATAATTAGTGTCTAGTTATACCATTTAATCAAAATCGTTAAAGTGAATTTTGAGAAAATCGATTCATTCTCTTTTCACCCTTAAGTAAACTAACCCTTAAATTTAGAGTTTGACATCTAATTCCTACCCCTCCCCACTCCCACTCCCAAAGGGGGACCATACCAACACCCCAGATACCAAGTTGTAGCCCAAGTCGTTGACGCTGTGCATTTACACTAATGTATAAATCATGACTTTGGAATGTATTATGTACTAGTTGGATGGCAGTTACCTTATCCGGCTTCCACAAGTAATTGTGTCATTTGAGTTATCGAAAATGATATGATAAAAGGTGTCACTTTATTCTTGATTAAAGTTACCTCTATCGGTCCGATTGAGGCCGTCAACTCAAGGTTTGGCTTTAGACTGCCTCCAGCATCCAGCAGCATTGTGGTCCAACACATCTTTACCACCATTCCCTTGGTCTACCCAATCCCCGTCACATTGCAGGTTCCTCCTCCTTCCCCCCCTTGTGAATCTGACCGGTATATTACTCCACTACAAACAAGGGGTGACAATGAATGGGTTTAAGACTCGGGACAGTGTTTACTTGTAGCAATTACACAAGATAAGGGAGGTAAACATTGTACATGCTTGTTTATAATCCCTCTCCCTCCTATCTATTCTCCACTTCAATTCTCCCCCTGCCCCCTCCCTCTCCCACTAATCCTAAACATGTGTTTAAACTTGGGTTCTAGAAGATGATATGTAATATATAATATTCGGTTCACCATATGACTTTAGAAAATAATCGAGAGTAGCTGAAATTGACAAAACATTACTTCCATCTGTCAAAATCTACATCTGCGAAATACATTGGTTTGCTTGTGGACGTTTGAACCAATATTTAATAGATTTTTGTATATGTCATAAGTCATTTAGTTTATGGCAATCCGACTATATGAATGGGCGCATTGAGATAACTTATAAATCTACTAAGTTTCAAAAAGCTATCCCATAGTATTAAAAATATGTTCCACGCTTTAATACTCGTATGGGGGGAGGGGGGGGGTTGCACTCATTTAATTACACTCAAGGGGTAGGGTGGAAACTATTTATTGAAAAGCGCCTTCAATACCTATGTTCAGGATTCGAGCCATTATCTTTTCGTCACCGTCAAACAAGACTTGATGAGCCGAACATTTAGTCCACGTTTCCACCGATTCAGGTCCGAGACTTCTGTTGTGTGTTTCAGAACTAAATTAGTTTGTCACTATGTGGTATTAGTTTACTCAGAAAGTTCACATTACCCGTATTGCAAAACAAAAAAAGGTAATTTTTAGACAATTGACTCATGGATGCTAAGAGCCCCCTGGGACCTCCTCGTTAGGACGAATCGACTCCTATGTCCACGAGGAATCCTCTCCTCTCCAGGGAATCGAACCAAAGTCCTGGGGACCTGCATCGATGATTGCATATTCTAACGCAGACGTGTCAAACATTTTTAGTCAAAAGGGCCACATTAAGAATTAAAAATTATAAAGCGGCCACATTTCAGAAAATACAAAATTGTCATAACCTTTAAATAAGATTTTTTTTTAAAACTAACTTACTTACTATTACAAAAAGAAAAATAAGATTAAATACAATTGTAAGACTTATTTTATATTTATATACCAGAAATAAGATTTTTTTTTTGTGTGTGTGTTAGATTTTAATCTTGGGTTGAAATCACGTTCATGATGGAGATTCCATAAGCCTTAATCTATCGAGTGTTTATCTTTTTCACGTAAGCAAACAAACTGTTCACACACTAATTTGTTGACAAACTTTTTACATATTTTACATGAAGATATCACAAATTTTGGGAATCAATCTTTGGGTAGTGAATAATATAAGCACGTTACACCTACTTCACTTGCTAGATTTACCCGAACAACGACCTATTTCCAAATATCATAATCTCAAATCATGTAACATATTCCTAAAAGGTTTATAAACATATTAATAGTATTATAATTTGCAAGTTTGACATACCTGGTCCAACGTGTTACTCTCAAGTTTGATTGGATTGCCAGTAATAGGGCGTTTGAATTCTGAATCCTTGTCGGATGTACCGAGGGTATTATTTCCTAAATGGTTACCCACTCTCCATCCACAATAATGCAAGTACACTTCCTCTCAAATTGATCATGACGTGGTAATAAAATACAGTAAAACCTTTTTTAAATCGAGGTCCAAGGTATATTAAAAAATTCTAAATATCCAAAACTTGAATTTTCATTTGTATTTAGGCAGCTGGTACATAATAAATCATTAACCTCAAAATATGCTATACATAATCACATACATTTTATATTTGCTATATAAAACACACAAACACCATGAACACATACATAAAAAAAACAAGAAAAATTCAAACACAGAATATAAAAACTTGGGAAAATGTAGCATACAAAAATTGCAGGGTTAAATTAGAAATATTGAAAGTCGAACCAACACATCCCCTATGTAAAGAAACCAGTTCGCCACCAGTACATAATTCCCAGTTTTTTCACTTACTATGTGTCAGTATGCTGGCTCCAACCTTATTTGACATTCTCGGCATTTGGAGTGGTTTAATAAAGATAATTAAATTTGAAATTAATACAAACTCAAAAAACTTAACAATGTATTGCTTCGAATTACACAAATATTGCCTTCTAAAATTCAAATTAAATGTTATTTTTTACCATTGATTTAAATATAAACGAGAATTATAGTGAGTTCGAAATATCAAATTTTTCAAATTAACTAATGTCGAATTAGCCAAATCCTAATGTAAAACCTTGATGAAACTTAAACTAGTCGAAAACCCCCTAGAGTCTAGACTGACCCCCAGTTAACGTAATGATCCCCTTATTGCGTTGAGTAGCTATCAAATGAAGGACTGAGGGGATACGTAGGCCGTAGTTTATACGAGAGCCAGTGGCTGTGACAAGTTGTAACACAATGTGACGTGACAGTGTCGGGACACGTCACAAACACTGCATCATTAAGCCACCACTGTAATGTACACGTCATGAGACTTGTCATGTCAGGACAAGTATGTCGTTCTGTCTGTCTATTTCTCGCTCCAACACAGACACTCACTCACTTTATGAAGCGTGGTTTCGTTATTAATTCAATATTGCGTGTAGGTGTTGCTAGGGTTACATATCAAACAAGGTTGAAGAGGTGGGAAACCTTTATACACATCTCAGGGGTGTGAAATCTCGAGCCAAATTATGATTATTTCGTTTTCAGGGCCCCGTAGATTCAGTTTACCCTTAAAGTTAAGAGTTTTACTTTAGCAGACTATACCATGGCCCTATCTTACAAGCTACACCATAGTACAGCGGTTCCCAACGTGGGGTACACGTAGCTCCAGGGGTACGTGCCATGGCTCTTGGGGGTTCGCGAAAATATTTGAAAAATGGAGGAAAAAGCCTCACATATGTCAGCAGTGTTTGAAAAATTATCAGTTAAAAGTTGTGAAATTAACTCAACTTATAGCGAGGGTTGTTGCGGAGTTTTTCAATTTAAAACATCAAACAGTTTTATAATTATTAATAAATCAATTAATTATTTGAATGTAAAATATATACCCTAAACATTTTGCTAATATTAAGGGTACAATTTAAGGAAATTAACTGCCAAGGGGTACTCATGTGAAAAAAAAAGGTTGGAAGCCTCTGCCATGGTAGAATAAGGCCAGTTAAGCTTGCTAACTCACAGGGTAGAGGAAGGGTACATATCTGACTTTTGTCTAAAATAAATTTAAGGACCTTCCACCTTATTTGTATTTATTTCAAAAATATATTGCAGTGTTAAGTCTTGGGTCACAATACTTCAATAAAAAAAGTTTATTAATATTATAATACAACCATGAAAATATCAAGGAATTTTTCAAATAATATCTATTCAATAATTATGAAATTGTAAATTCCATAAACCACTGCAGTTTCGCCAACAAACATAAATGCAATGTTAAAATTTGGTTAAAAAGTTGTAAGCACAGCCTTAAGGTCTTGAAACACGCTTCAAGTGTGTGTTCCACTTTTTCGTGTCAGCCTGGGCTATTTGCATATTTACCTTAGTGGGCCATGTAAAAGTAAGATTAAATTTAAAAGAAATGCACTCATATTTACTTTGAGCGAGTGCGAGAATCCGTTTAGAGATAAAATTAACTCAGTCCACCTGGCCGGGATTCGAACTCAGACTTCTTTCCATGGGTGAAACAGACCAGATAGGACTGATGCCTGAGTCTACGTGCCTAATAGTTCGAACATTTGCTGTAGTGTGTTGAGGGAGGTTAAAAATAATCGATATTGACGGGTCTCATGTTATATTACATTCAATCAGGAGGAGAGCCTCGTTAAAAACAATCAACGGACATGGAGGGTAAGTGGGGGGAGGGGTGCAGATTAGTACTATGCAGGCTCTCATTCAGTTTCATAAACTCCATCCATGGGGGGGAAAAACCTCCCCTGTTGAAGCACACGTCATAGATTAGTCCTCTTAAGGTGATAGTGTAAGGGAAGCAAGAAAAGGTAATTTTTTTTTTGCAGTTTTTATGGCAAAGCTTATTTTATTCCAAAATAAATCAAATATCACTACATTTGAAACATAGGGTTTAATTTTTTTCTTAAGGTGATATCAACACTTGTTGAATATCTGCCATGAGTGTAGCGGCATTAGATAATAAACTATTTTAAATGAAGAGAAAAAATTGTTAATAAATTTTAGGACACCCTTGATTAATACTCAACAATTTTTGACCATAATATTTGAAGAAATAAAAAGTCTACATTACTACTGGAGCAATATTTGATTTATTTTGACAAAAATAAGTTTTGCCAGCGACATTGCAAAAACACTGCCCTTTTCTCGAATCCCCTACATACCCCCTAAAGAAAGAGAAGGGAGGGAATAGAGTGACCTATCTAGAACGGGAAAGGGAAACTAACCACAATTGTTACATCGTGGGTGTGCAGGGTCTTAGGGGGGGGAGGGGTAAGGAAGGGTTGGCCATCCAAGGTTTGCCTAATTGCGTGTGTGAGAGTCGTTCCACGCGTCGCACGCACACCGCCGTCCAAGTGGTATTTAGAAACGTACTCTTTATCTTTAAACGCCCTCCAACCACCTCTCACCACAAGTAGTCCACTCCAACCGTAAGCACTACGATGATCGTCTCCCTGATATTTCCATAGCTCAATTAACCAAACGACTGTAGTCTGTGATTTTAAGGCACGTAGTTATTGGTATTTGTTGTTTCAATGGAAAAAGAAACTGCAAACGCTTTGCTCGCTAACGGCATAATACGATCTAAGTTACTGTGGTCATCGCGTTATCTCGGTCTCCAGAGGCAGCACAAGTGTTATCTTTATACTCACACCCTGTGTATGTGCGATCTTATTAACCAAAGAGACATTTAATTTAATCGAGTAAATTAATAGAGAACCAGTTTTAGTTACACTAAAACAGAGATTCAATTTAGATGTGCACAAAAAAATTCGGATTAATAAATGTATTTGATGTTGAATGATGGAAGAAGCAGGTATGGTAGAAATGATCTTGATATGCGCTTTTCTAACTATACTTGTTAAGCGACGAGAGGAGCTTCTCTATAAAACTGATTGTGTGCTTTGAGTAACATTGTCATGAATACATAATAATGTAAACATACATGAAGTTTGATCTGATTAACATATCGCACTTTCTCTTCACACGGTTTATCAACGATGTCCTGTTTCACATGAGAGAGACAATGATCGAAAAAACGAAACAGAGAAATGTTCACTGAGATTTGACCCCTAGAGATCATTTTCTAACACTGCTCAGCGAGAGAGCTAGGGTGTGTCGCAAAGATTCGACTTTCAGGGACGAATTTTCAAAAGCAAACTGGCATTAGGAACAAAATAACAATAACTTGCGACAAAAATAACAGGTAGGATGGCAATTTATCAGAATTCTACAGTCACGTATAAAATAATAGGGCGAAAACAGGGGAGGAAATAACCAGTCAAATGTACTGTACCTATCAACAAGTAGAGGTTCTATGTGAGACCATCAAATAAAGAGATATTCAACATCCTTCCTAACAATCATTATTAATACTTTGTGTAAGTGCAATACGAGGGCTTACCCCCATCGGTGGGCCCGTGGACTAGACGTCTAACTCGTCCAGTCTGGGTTATCTTTGAAAGGAAATGTCGGGATTCTTATTTCGACTGGATGTAGTGACAATTTGTGACCAGCTTAGTTGTCTTCTTGTTAAGGTTGGTAATATCTCCTGACATATCAATATATTTATCATTTTATATCTATCAAGGTAAATATCGAAAGCTACTATATATATATCTATCAAATAATAACAATATATCTGTTGTTTACGATAAATGGAATTGCTTTATTCAGGACGAAATGAAACGGTGGTATTTTTTGTTTACTTTTGAAAAATATAGCAAATAAAAATTAACTAATAGGAAGTAATAATGTTCCTAATTTCCTGATATAAGGGAAGAATATAAAAACTTTAAAAAAATGTATATACACAATATTTCTACAGAAAATATCTACGATTTACCCGCCACATTTCAAGAAATACATTGCTGTGAAATAAGCTTTACATAATGTAGAAATATTCTCCACATTAAATATAGCTGCCTGTACATGTATAGCACCAATTAAAGTAAGACACAAGGGTTGAATGAGTAGTCACATGTATAAAATATATTATCTATACATTGATCGAAACATCTAACACCAAAACATCGATAAAAATATAATTTTTTTTATAAATATAGCGATATATTGTTGTCCTCTCTACACCTTGTTTCCCTTGGTCCCGTCTACGTCTTACATAGATCAGTATAAAATAAGTATTTTTAAAACGTTCTCTGATATGTCATAGACACCCTTATATGATTGAACCAGTGCACATCTTCCAAGGCTGTCAAAAATAAAAAGTATATTTTAAAGAATTAACTGATACTTCATAACTTTTCATAGTCACTTGATCCAATGTACAGTGCACCTACCAAGGCTTTCCAAAATAACAAGTCCAGTTCAAGGAGCTCATTGATATTACACGACACATCAAAGTTGCTTAACCCAGTGCACATCTACTGAGGACAAGACAAAATAGCAAGGACAATAAATAACTAACTCCTATATAAATAAATGGTACTGCGCACCGCACAGACTTTCTCTTGCTTTTATCATAAAATAGACCTATTAAAACTCGTAAGATTTGTGAAACAAAATAATAGGGCTATACATTTCTGTAGAAACATTACACCCAAGATAATAAATGAAATAATATACACTATTACCTATTTACTCTATGGCATTAGGAACTAGGAACAGTGTCACAGAAAAATTGAGAAAAGAGAAACATCTTTGTCCACCAAAGAGAATAAGAATTAAATTCATTTTCAAAGGCCTGAATTAAAAAGTATATATATATTTGCTTATAGTTAAAAAAAATTATTGGTTTTATAAAAATACATTTTAATTAAAAGATTCTTATCTTTAATAGTACTACAATTTTACGATGATAAGTTATTTTGTATCTCAAATAGTTGTGAAAAAATGATGAAAATTGGAAAATTTCCCTCTTGTAAAGTACCCTCAAAGTCATTTTCATAATAAAATGATAACTTTCATATTGTTTATGGTGAACAATGTCTAGATATAAAATTTAATCAAAATCGTTAGTGGGAATTTAGAGAAAATGGATTTTTTCTCTTTTTGCCCTTCTGTAAACTACCCTTAATTTTATGGTTGGATGTTTAATCCCAAAAGCACCTCTGGGGTCTTCATGAAAACTCCATATACCAAGCTTGAGCCTAATAGGTAAAATAGTTTCGCCTCTAGCCTAAGGTAGATAGCCATTATTTCAAAAACAACTTTTTTGTTTCAGGGGGTCTTGAAACGTCGTTCTTTATCAAAATATTGAGTTTGACTTTTTTTCAATCACAGTTCTTTCCCTCCAACGTGTTGAGAGAAAGTAAAAATAAATGGTAGGACACAATCGCAAAAACTTTCCCATATTTTGTATTATGACTACGAAGATTATTTTCAAAAATAGGTTTTGAGTAAACAACCCTTAAATATGTTTTACTCAGTAATTCAAACATAATTTTGTTAATCCAATTTTCGTTTGTAAACTTACTTCCATGGGTGGTGCGTAGGGCAGAGCCTTTGTTTAATTGATCAAACCTGGGACGGAAATGGCTGAGAGCATATTATAGTTACAATTTTAACAAGATCTCCTTACTCTGGCAACAATCCATGCTATGCCATATCCTGACGCTGCGGTAATTTTTATGGTAACGGTGGTTCCTTAGCTTCCTATCCACTAAACCATCGTAAAATTTCCTTTATTATATTGTTATTAAAAAGGGATATAATCTGAGGGAAATGAGTTGCCACCATTGGTAAATAGCTTGTCATTATCTTGTTTATACTGTGTCAATCTTCTTTATAATATACAAGTATCACAACGCTGGTTCGTCGATATTGCCAGCAGCTTCTTCTAATCCAGGCACTTCACTTTCCGACATAATTGAAAATGAAGAGATTTCTCAACATTTTACTGAAAGAGAGTGAATCTAAAGCTTTTATTCATAAGACCCGCAGTTCCCTCATAGGTGTGATATTGGGTGTATTTATTTAAGGAAAGACTAGATCTATGTTTATAATAGTATGCTTTGATTTCAAAAATTCAATATTTCGAGTTAAACATCGTTTTAAAACAACCTCAACTCACCTTTTCATATTAAAAAAAATTAAAAACTAAACATGTAAGTTTTTTAATCCTATAGGGACATAATGGTATATAATATCTTAATTTTGGCTTCAAACATATTCTGAAATAACAGATCACTCTTTGAATAACGCAATATTTCTGGACGTCTGCAATTAGTGTTGGCGTTCCATTACGCAGCTACAATGAAACGCTAAGGTATTTATATTTATTATTAAATGCATCGGCGGTGCGTACACCATCTAATTGTAAAGCTTAATTAGTCTGATTTATCAGTATTGGGGAGATACGGTTTAGAATCTTGGAAGAGTGTACTAAGGTTGTTTTTCCTTAATGATAAACGTTAGTATTTGGTTTGTCAGGTAAAGAAAGATTTTGGTAGAAAGTGATTTTTTAAAAAAGACAATTTCTTTTTGCTGTCAGATCTAGTAAAATTGTATTATATTAGTAGTATTATTTTATGAGTTTTTATAATCTCTATCAAAAGTAACAGCTGAAGATGACATTACTTGACTTGTGAATACTTGAAAGTAGAACTAGCTATTTTTTCAAATTGTCTGATAAAGTACCTCACAAGAAAATTGGGCAATACATAACCGTGCTAATGTTCTTGTTCCACTTTGTTCTTTGCTTTGTATCTGCGCATGCCCACAACTAAACGTGCTCTTTATATCCACAAACGCTCGTCCGAAACTTGCGGGAGGGAATAATCCTGGTAACGTGGGAAACATCTCAACGAGGGTGGAGAGAATCTGGTCCCTAATTGTTTTAATCCTAATTAGCAGTGTAAGTAAAGGACGCTCTAGTGTTGATCGAGCCAAATCCCTCTTGTTAACGCTGTTTGCCTACCCACCACGGAACGGCAAGCCAAGATAGGACTTATTATGTTATACATTACTCCACGAGTTTCCCAGCCAGGATAGTGAAGAAAAAAATTATCTAAAATAACTTGTCGTATGTGGTCTGAAATATTCATTCGCCGACCAATATTTGTAGTAAAGTTGACCAAATGTCTGGCTCATTTAATATTCTTGTACGGCGACGACGAGAAGGTCGGGCCTTGAATGTTGGCCTGGTGTACTGAGAATGCTTTTAAATTAATGTTTTACCCACCATAACGCTATGAAAATGCGGGTATATTTCATATAAAACTGTACCCTCATCATCTTTACCTAATAAGTGCATTTTTTAAAAATATTATTATATATAAACCTAGGTTTTCAAGTAGCAACTAAACCTTTTACCACTGTGCCATTCAATGTAATATTATTAGTCTACAATAAGAGAAATTAAAATAAAGTTAACTAATAGTTTTTTAAATGTATCTCCTATGGGAAATGTATATTTATGTATGGATGTATGTATGTATAAGTGTGTGTGTGTGTGTGTGTGTTTTAAGTGGTTGTGGGGAAAGGGCTGAAAAGGAAATTATTTGTAAGTGATTAGCAAGCGTCAATCTTTTCTGGACATTGATAATCGATTTGTAAAGGAATTGATGTTATTAAAATTCACAAGATAAGATTATTCCTTGTAGGTTATCTGTACCACACTATCCTGCTACTAAGCGCTTATATAATTTCAGCGATAGAAATTGGTGCTCTAGGTACTTATGATTTCAAGTGTATGGGAATGAACTACACGACTGGGAATTTTGATTAAAATGTTGTTTAGAAAAAAACTACCCTAGACACGATAATCCAAACTGGAACTTTTTTTTTTACTTTTTCCACCCATTATATCAATGACTCTTATTAAATGTCATATTTCCAAGATCATATTATGTCATCCTTGTTTTAAGACCGCATACATGATTGACGTGTAGGATCCTAATTTATAGTATGGTTCTGGTAAGAAGAAACGTTTTGAAAATACAATCGTATTTTTTCGAGGTTAATATTGATAATAATTCATTATATAGCGAATATTAATTCATGAATATTAATATTATTTATACAAAATTTAAGATACAGATCTAATGACTTGATGTGTAAATAATATAAACATAGTTTTAGGAGTTTTTTATTGTAGAAAAAAACTGCCAAATTAATATTGGACTATACTTCGAACCAATAGAAAAACAATAACTCAAGAACTCATTGGCTACCTTTGTTTAAATTAAAAGTATTTAATTTAGAATTTTAGAGTTTCTACTATTTTACTATGTAGCCAATAAAAAGCAACTTAAATTCTTCATGGTAGAGAGAGAGATATATATCTTAAGTAAAACAAAATGAGTAGTATTAGCAAATGCATTTCCTCCCAACCGTCATCAGACAAATAACATCAGTTTGAAACAATTTATTTGCCTCCCCTTGAGACATGTCTCTAACTCTCGTAGTTCAAACATAGTTTCGACTTGGTCTTGACACACTACTCCAGGGGCTTACTCGCGGAATAAAATAGAAAGATTTAAACTTAACAGAACAAAATAAAATAAACATTTACCTGAAGCACATGCTACCAACACACAGAGCACGCATTTCCTGTGAAAACCTCTCACACCCCTTACCCTTTCAATCTTTGTGTAGGCCTTCTAAGTGCCAGGGGCGGACAAACTTGAGTCTCAGGAGACATTACATATACGGTGGATATTTGGAGGCTCTTGCTACAACTTATAACTAGATATACAGACCAATTTTCATAGTAAGGTCCTTAAAATCTACTATATCTACTTTAATGTATTTATACGTCAATCCACGTGATCTGCAGCGGTCACTTTTGATATATATATTTTATCAATACCTTTAATAAATACCAATAACATTGTAAAATGTTATAAATATTTGAGATAAAATGTTGTATTTTGATTTTCTTAAAGGATATTCTGATGAAAACTGTACTTAAGCGCCATTTTTCCATCCATCTAGTAGAAGTCTATTTGAAACCAATTTTGGGGGCAAGTTGCAGGAAATAAGACATTTATTTCCTTTACTGATATATAAATTAATTCTATTTTAAATTCATGTGGATGAACTCGAATGGTTTTAATCCAATTAGTAGCGAAATAGCTTACACATAAAATTTGTCATCAATGCAATTCATCATAGCTAGTAAATAGTATTTTATTACTCATTGATATTTTTTTACCTTAACTCTTGCCTACAACCGTACTTATACTAGTTTATTAGGTTCATATGCAGTATACAATCCCTTTCGTTAATTATATTTCACTACATTTAATGGACACAATTTATTTACAGTGGAGAAAATATACATGCAACTCTGAAGGGATGAAAATGCATGATAGATCACAGGGGTAGGATCTCCTCTAGTACACAGGTGACCAGATTCGAACCTTGACCTTCCAGTCACTGGAAATCCAGTCTATTGCGATCCTGATTCGTTAAGCTTTGTGGTCAATGGTGTAAGATAGATTGAATATGATAAATCATACGCTATATTGTTATTTAAGCATCGTCTCTTTAAAATCAAAGCATTCACCAGAGATTTTCTTGTCATTATCTATGAGCTATGATTTAGCAAATATTACTATTAAATATTGATCTGATATTTCCCTCACAAAAATATATATTTAGCTCACTACTCTGAATGCCAAATATTTATAATCATTAGATTATGTCAATAAAATCGAAAATTATAAAGATAATTTTTCAAGTCTGATGCCACACACTTTCTTGAAAGAATCGCTAATAATTGTCAATTTAGAGGCATCTGAAATTCGCGAGATGTGTTTTTACTCACTTTTACCTGACACACTAAAATAACATTCCCAGCTTATTTAAAGATCAATGTAGTACCTTTAAATGTATAATATCTATAACCAGACCTACACAATGCAAAGAAAAAACCAAATTGGATATTTTCATGAAATTGACCTTTTGACATTTGAAGTTGCAAATAAGGTAGATTTTGTTAATTTATGCGGATTAACTACTTCCATTTTTGTTTCAATATAGCAGATGTAAATATTATTTGCCATTGTTGGACGAGATTGCCAGCAAAATAATATCAACTTCACTATTATAATTTTTTCATTTAAAATATCGATACAAAATATAAGTTTAGAGTCTGTGAAATTTATTCTTACCCAACCAAAGATCATTGATGAAAGAATAATCACAATTAGTGTTTGAACTGTCTATTATAACAACCATATTGTGATCAAATACCACATCTGTGGTCAAATGGTCAGATATCCTGGCTATAGATACAGAGGTACCGGGTTCAATTTCCAACGCTTCCAGATTTTTCTGTACAGCAGTGGCTTGGAACGGGTCAACTTAACCTAGTGTGGACAATTAAGTAGCTAATTGACATAAGTGACAGCTCCGGTCTAGAAAACTGAGATTAAGCGTTTCGGGGGGTGGTTGTTGTCCTTACCACAAGACACCCTTTATCCACAAATGTAGCACTATCTTCGCCACCATGTGGTGGCCACTTTGTCGGTACAGCTCGCTTATGGGTGGATTCCATGTAGATCGTTTTTGCGGTAGAAAACATATAACTTATCTAAGTATATATAAGAATTCTACCCTTGATTTTCTATTAAAATCAATCTATCTCTTATTTAAGTTAATTTTATAACAGTTCTTAAAGAAAATATATTTTATTTACCGACAATTTTTTAGCAAAATAAAATTTTTATTTAACGAAATTAAATAATTAACATACCAGAAATCATGCAGGGTCAATGGTGTATTATTTATTATACCTTTTTCAAAAACTATTAAATATAAAACATCTACTGTTTATTGTTTAAAAGTGTGTTGGCTGCGATTTTTATGGTTTTGTTACTAACATTTATTTATTTCAAAATAACAATAAATAGTTTAGTTTTACTAAATCTATTAAGAAATTTGTTAGGCGTGGAAAGTCGTGGGTCAATCGAACCTAGCTCGGGTAGGACTAGACTATAGAATATTAATTTTTTCTACACGAGCTGTTTTTCCGTCATCTATCCAGACAAACCCACTCAACTGATTTTTACAGTTCAACTTCATCCTCTCGTGTTTGAGTAGAGTTTAATTCACTTTTAAGCGTCACAAAAAAGTGCATCCTAGTGGATAAGTGGCTAGTGTATTTGACCACCAGCCTAGGGGACCCCTGGCTTAGTTCAATTTTTTTAGTGAATATATATAATATTTTAGCTATATATTAATTAAACATCCATATGTTTAGTAAATTTAATCAAAAAGTTTTTGTAAATATACTAAATATTAGCATTTATTTATTTATATTTTAGAAACGCAAATTTCTACCCGCTCTGGTTACACGAATTAGCACTAATTATTAAGATAAGGGTTAAGGCTGATGAAATATTTAATTTAATTAAGTGTACCCACATTCGCATGGAGGGAGAGTAATAAACCATTTAGGAAAAAAAAACCTCAGTAAACTCGACGGGATTAAAATCATATTTATCTGTCATCGACAGTAGTCTATTGCAAGAGTGATGCCTTCGACCCTTCAACCGTTGAAACCCCCGATTATTAATGTAAATATGCAAGATGAAAGTGAATTCGTTTTACAAACGGGGAGGAGTAGTAGATTGTGAAAAAAATGACACAATTTCTTTATACATATTATGATTGGAAAAATATCTTTCAAACGCCATTAGACATAGTTAGTGCCGTAGATGCGTGCTATTTTTCGGTATTTAAGTAACTTAATAAGTTATACCCTGATTTTATTTACTACCTTAACCTTAATTTAAAATTTTATAACATCGCTAATAATCCATATATGTTGAGCATTTTCACTTTATGTAATAAAAATTTCATAACACTCAATTCTATTTTTATTATTGTATAAAATTATTAAAATAATTGTTTGGATGTTTTTCTTGTTTTGTGATAGCGGTAATAAATATGACGAACCTAATTATTGAAGGTGGTTTATAACGTCAATACAACTCTTATTCGTACGCTTGCGTGTAAAAAAAATATGAAAAAATATATATTGAAAGTAGTATTTTAATTGATTTTTAAGTTATAAAAAAAATTTACTACGCTATAACTTATATTGGCCAGTATATTTATCTTTAATTAACTCTTTCATACACTATAATATATTGTTGCCAAAGCCGTGAGATAAAATACAAATTTTTTCCATTTAAAAGTTTCGTTCTTTAGGTTGGTCATGAAAAATCCAACTATACAGTAATCCTTAAGGGAGTGTTAGTATAAGATTTTTGATGATGTAGGATTAACTATATAGTTTTACTAAGCAAATAAAGTTTATTTCAACAAGAGTTACCATGAGTTTACGATGACAAATATTTAGTTAGGGGCTCCCAAAGGGGTTTCGTAAGGAAATTGAAGTAAAGTTTATGTTCGGAAGATGAAGTTTACGACCATATGTATGTAGGGAATGTTTCCATTTTTTTATCCTCTACGTCTCCTCCGCGTTTGCAAAGCATATTTATATACATCATATATGTATGTATGTATGTATGTACGTGTATATATGTATGTATTACGTGTATATATTATGTATGTACGTGTATATATGTATGTATGTACGTGTATATATGTATGTATGTACGTGTATATATGTATGTATGTACGTGTATATATGTATGTACGTGTATATATGTATGTATGTACGTGTATATATGTATATATGTACGTTATATATGTATATATGTACGTGTATATATGTATATATGTACGTGTATATATGTATATATGTACGTGTATATATGTATATATGTACGTGTAATATATGTATATATGTACGTGTATATATGTATATATGTACGTGTATATATGTATTATGAACGTGTATATATGTATGTACGTGTATATTATGTATGTACGTGTATATATGTATGTATGTACGTGTATATATGTATGTACGTGTATATATATGTACGTATGTACGTATGCACGTATGCACGTATGCACGTATGCACGTATGCACGTATGTATGTATGTATGTATGTACGTATATATGTATGGACATAGAATGCCAGAGAAACTAGGAAAGTGGAGGCTTTGGGAATGAAGTTTGTGAGGAGTATGCTATCTGTCACGAGGAGACACAAGATTAGAAATGAATTATCCGGGAAGGAGTGGTGTACAGGGAATATATGATATATTAGAGGAACTAATAATAAGATGATATGGGCATGTAATGAGGTCTGAGAAGAAAACTATGCTAAAGGAAGTGACGGAAATGAAGTATAAGGAAAAATACCCTAAGGGAGGCCAAGAAAGAGATGAGAGGAACAGATTACAAAAAGTGTGTAAGTGAGAGCAGAATAATGGAATGAATTAAAAGAGGAAGAACAGTGGAAGGATAAAGGAAGATGGAGGCATTTTACTAAACTGACCTTGCCATAGGCTGGAAACATTTGATGATGATGATGATGATGATGATATATGTATAACCTGAACGGGAATTGTGAGACGCAGCAAAAAAAAAAAAATCTTGATTCCCTAATTGTTGGCACCTAAAGAATCGTACTACACCCCTGTCTGTCACCGCTCCTGAGGAGTCATGGTTTACAAGACCCTGCAGTCTATACCAACAGAGACATATTACCGAGTAATTGTTCAGGCGAGCGAATTGCTTCGAGGCGCAACTGCATTAAGGGAATTTATCACACGAGGCATTTGCATGGCTCCTTTTAAGTGTGTGTCTGCGGTGTGTTGTCTGTGTGTGTGTGTGTGTGTGGGTGTGTCTTTGGGTGGGATCTTAACGGTGAAAGGAGGGGGTATAAGGCAAGGCGAGGCTTTCAAGAGGGTTGTTTTGAAGAGAACGGAGGTTGTCGCGAACAGTAATTTGCGGAATTGCCGCGTGCCTGTGGGATCTAGTGTCTTGGGTTACGACTCTCAGGATATGGTGTAGACCCTACTAGGTTTACATAACGTCTACCTGAAACTGTAGGAGGGTTGACTTCATCAGGGATATTTACCAAGTATTTATTACCTTAACATTTTTTTAAAAACCTGTATTCATACAAAAAAGTACACTATTCATATTTACATATACATACAGATATATGTATTATTTTGAATAGGTTCTTTCCTTCTAGTTTGTACAGATCCTGCTAGTAGATATTATATTTAATTATTGAAATCTATAACTAAACTCTTCATTAATAGAATAGTTCTTGAAAAGGTTTATATAAGCTATTTACTTAATATATTGATGACAATGATATAATATGATGATACGAATAGTTATAGTGAGATACATATAAATTAAACATTAATAAGTGTTTATTTAAAAATATACTACGTCTTCATGCTTAAAACGCATTTGGTATGTTAGTTTTGTAAGTAAAATTACAGCTGGAAAGAAGAGAACTTCATCACAAGTGGGTTGTCTAAGATCAAATACTAAAAATATAAGTGGACATGGATGGACAGGAATCATTTGGTAGAACGATTAACAAATAAGACCTGATATTTAGGGTTTATAAATATGTAATTTATATGAATGAAAAAGTGGTTTGGTGTGTAAGCTAAGAATTTTGGAGCATGTTACCTAGGTAGGTATAGTAAGATGTTTCCATTCTCTCTCTCCAGTGATGTGAGTGAAAATTACTCTCGCTACTCCCTCATACTTACTCCATAGATCAGTAATTAATTAATAATCCTTGTCTTTAAACGTATTAACCAATAAAAAGTGCCTTATATCGATAATGCGTTAAGGAAATGGATCTTTCTTTCGCCGCATATTTCTACCCATTTGGGTTAGACGAGTTTAATTATACTAATGATGAATAGACGGGGAAGGCGGAATTTAGAGGGAATGTACTCTTTTTTACGTGAAGGAAGAGTGGGAAATAATTTTGGGGGGAGAGATAAGAACTCTATTCACCTAGATGGGATTTGAACCCTAACTTTCCCACCATTAGCAAACCAAAATTAATAAGCCCGACATTTTGTCTACGTGCCTACGGGTCAGGAAGAAACACCCAACTGAAAAGATGAATTATTTAACCGGTACCTCTTATCAGTGGCCACACAAACAATTGAATCAATATCGTTTCCTCTAGTTTTTTTTTACTGAAGGGAGGTCAAGGTTCGTATACGTGTCAGGTACTTTTCCCTAAATAGCTAATCACCATTTTTCATCGCAAATGCGGGATATCTATCTAAATGATACAATTCTAAACTGTACTCTTAGTGTAAATACGTGGATATTCCAGTGGGTAGTAAGATGCACGGCACAGGAACAAAATGAAACAAAAGTGTTCTACAGGTAGGATAATTAAGCCATTGGGAGTTGATGCTGTAGAGCATTCAAACCACGAACTATACCTCATTATTATCGTATCAAAGTTAGTCTTATCAAATGAGAGAATCGTGTAGTTGTTCATAAATATCACTATATGATAAGATTGACTTGCATACCACTTAGTCGCACTTGATGGTGAGGTCTGTGTTCAAAGCCCTACAAGGTGCTATAGACGTCTAATATATATTTGTAGTTTTTATATCCTCTATTCACGTCAATGTGGAACAATTTCTTATAACTTTTAACCCTCCTCCATACCTCTTATATTAAATCGTTCATGTATCTTAAGACCTACATAGGTTGAAACATTGGCTATGGCGTCACCGTCCTCTTGTATGGTTTGCTGGTGACGTGACTGTCGGGATTCGAATCCCAGCTGGGTGTACTTAGGGTGTTATTTTCCACAATGTTTTCCACCCTCCCACCTTTAGAATTAGGGTATATTGCCTCATGGGTGTAACTATCTCATGCCTACCACCAGTAGTATATATTTGAGAAAAGCGATGCCGGATTATTAGATGTGGTGCACTAACAGCCCTATTGTTCAAAGTTACCGTTATCATTTAGTTCTTAAATTACTTATTCATTTTTATTTTAAAATCTAATTCTTAAAAACTACATATCATAATCGCCCCTAATTATTATGTCCCATTCTTGTTCCAAACCTATTATTTGCTCGACTTTGCGGCTCGGCCTCCACCCCCTCTACCATGACTTCTTCAAGACTCTTCACACCCGCACACTTCCCTTCTTCACAGCCCCCATTTCTTACCCATTAACGCCCACCATTTCTTTCATTAACTCCGTACATTCGTTCTTTTAAAAGCCGTCTTTCCGGCTCACACCAGAGCAATTTACCCCATTCTCCACCTTGATGGCATTATCCACAGCATTGCCCCCACTTCGCTTTTAGAGTCAACAACGACCCATGTCCACGCAGCTCTTTCAAATTGATCGATGAAGGCATAGGGTCTCCCACGTAAAAAGTGAAATATCATATATTTATTTGCGAAAAAATCTATATATATTTAAATTTAAAAAACAGATACTTCTTTACACTCTAGAAATATACTGAAATTGGTGGCAGGTTGGCTGGATGTCAAGCTCATTTAATTTTATCTGTAAGAAATGAAGAATTCGGGATTCAAATAAAAACCAGGTGTAATGAGCAGCGTTTTTCCTAAGTGGTTTCTCTTTATCTCTCTATACGAATGCGAGCATATTTAACTAAAACCATACCTTTACCATCCCTACTTCATTAGCCCAAATAACTATATAAATCATATATATTTACATTTCATCACATTATATGCCTATAGATTATATTTATTTATTATATTAGCACGTATGATACGAAAGGGTAGTGTTATTAGGTGAAAATTTATTAGACTCAAACAGTATACAACCTTAAAGTATCTTAATAAAGAATGAAGTAAAATGCCTTATCAACATATTATCCAGAACCGACTTTACCATTATCAATTCAATAAAGATGGATGAATAATAAACATAAAAATTTCAAACTAAAAAATATGTTGAGCAAAAAAACTATGCGACAAACATGTGAAATTTGAAGCTGGAATGTTTTTATTTTTGATTAGACTTTTTTAAATTGATTAAAGATTGGGTCAGAAGAAATAAAATAAAGATTTTTTTCTGTCTGGTTGAAGATAAGAAAAGAGTTTCCAGGGTTAGCCACACAATTAAATTCATAGCTACCTCGGGTAACGCTGCGTACTTCTGCTAATATTTCTATAAATAAGATAAACTTATCTACTGAAGAAATATTTTATTTATTTTGGCAAAAAAAAAAGCGTTGCTATAAAAAAACTACAAAAATATTCACTTAATTTGAGTTACTTTTCATCCCAACCTAAATGGGGGTCTTATATAAATGTTTTATCAGCCTCCCTCCACTCAAATGCAGGTAAAACTCTTATAAATGCCCCCACCCTTATATCATCCTTATCCCAATAGTGTAAAATATATGTATATCTCGTATTCATTGAAAAAATAATAATATTGATTTCTAAGGGTGCAAAGAAGGTTATGTACTGTACATAGCCCAATAAGAAACTTTCAACTTCAAACAAAACACAAGTATTTTGTAGCTCAGTGTTTTGCTGACGTCCAAGAAACTAACAACACAGGAATTTTAAGTGGCCTGTAAATAAATGAAACCATATTAATCTAAGTCAATTAGTATCCCAGGGGTGAATTTATTCTTACTTTGTATTTAAATTCAGACACAAAATTTAAGAAAGATTTACACCTTAATTGCTTTTATATCTGTGTGAACAATCTTTACTCAGATACTGAATGTAGTTTTGCATTAGCCAAGCAAATTTATTGAACACTACTGTGTGGTTTTAATATTCAATGAGATTCCCCGAAATACAGTAAAATTTACAAGACAAGGGCCTTATCTGACAACCAGAAAAGTTACTAGATCCACGTTCACTTATTCATACGTTAGGTCATGTTTTCTGAGCTGTAAGTGAGTTGCGACCGCACGAGCTGTTTAACTCTAAAGAGACATCATATTCTGAAAATTGAAAAATGACACCTAGACACGGGAATTGAACCCGTGTCCTGGTGTCATTTTTTCAATTTTCAGAATATGATATTTATATGGAGTAATCCTCACTAAAAGCATAAATAATAGCTTTGGCTATTTTATTATAAAGAAACAGTTGAATTGTGGTCAACATTTTTAGAGACGCGTACGAATTGATACCTGGGGCTTTGACCTAACCTAACCAAACAAACCTTCAAATTTTGCCAAAACCATTTAATGACGAGAACTGAGATTAAGAGGGATGTTGACATGAGACGATGATAGTTTCTATCTGAAATTTAAGACAGCATGATAGAAAGCTCACTGCTATTAGGTGGACACAACTCATACCTCTTTCTCATGTGTGGGCAGCAATTAGTACGTGTCTTTCAAAAATCCAGGCCGCAGCTCGTACACGATATCAAGATTAGGCCCCCACTCATCTACACAGGCTATCTGCAGCTGTCACTTTTGAAAGATATTTTGATGTCTATAAAATAACACTAATATTAAACTAAAATGCATTTTTAATAACAGCAGTTTTTTTCAATATTTAAAAAAAGTTTCTTTATCGATTATTTAATAATGGTATGAGCTACCTGCATATTCATACTAATAGAATAGGGATGAGTAAAGTATAATTAAAAGAAATTCACCCATATCTGCACAGAATGCGAGTGAAAACCCACTTACTTTAAAATAAGCCTGTTTACACCTGGCTGTGATTCTATCTCCAACCTCTCTGGCACCAGCCAACCAGACTAGATGAGACTGACGCCTATGTCCGCGTTTCCAACACTAAATGTGTTAGCATATAAAATTATATTTAAAAAATTATTTCTACTTTTTGTTAAAATTGCACACGTGCTTAGATAATTAATATGGTTTAATGTTGTGTTTTTTCATACTAATAATGCTGTTGTCACATTGTACTTTTTTTAAAATAGCTATTATTATTATTATTATTATTAGCACCGCGTCTTACTACCCGTTCGGGTTATACGCACTTAAGCTCAAGTGTAATGGTAGGGTGATTGTGAGATGAAATGGAGGACCTACAGTTTAACGTGGAATCCGAACCACGGTGGAGGCCTGGCATTCCTCACATTCACAAGTTGTGATTAATACACATCTTGTCAGAGGTGAAGGAAGGGTTTGGCAATCAGATAAATCTGTGCCGGGACCGAGGATTGAACCCCGGACCCTCGGCATAGAAGTCTGACACCTTACCCCGAGACCACCAGGTCACCTTTTAAAATAGCTGATTGATAAAGTAGTGCTATTTTAAATAATCTTCAGGCGAATAATTCAGGCGAAAAACTACCTAAGACGACTTTTTAACTTGTCCAAATCACAAGTTTTGTGAAGTAAAGTCAAATTTCAGACGTTCTTGGGGTTTTGTTCAAATTTAGAGCATTATACATTTTCTTTAGTAACATTTTTTGTTTGTATTAGATCTTACTTTCAGTTCAAGATAGCCACATATTCTCACTAATGGATTAGGAACGAGTAAGGTAGCATTTATAGGACTTTTTGAAATATATTTTAAAGTTTATCAAGGCGAGATGATTATATATTCATTTATGAATCAGTCAATGTACTATAAAGAGATATAAAAATCATAAAAGGAATAAAAAAGATTTGTATAAAACACTAGAAATGTTTGAAAAATATTAATGAAACATTATTGATTAATTTTATATAAAATAATAGATAGTCAGAACATATTTAAAGAGCCCACCTAACAACAAGACAAACATAATGAAAACATGGCGTGTTTGTCTTGTTGTTACAAAGGCTCTTAAAACAAAAGTTTTTTCTATCATTCTTTTTAATATAATACTAATCAATAATGTTTAATGTATATTTTCCAAGCCAAAGGTCATGGGTTCGATTCCCGTGTCCAGGTGTCATTTTTAAATTTTCAGAATATGATATCTAGATGGAGAATTACTCACTAAAAAGCATAAATAATAGCTTCGGCTATTTGATTCTTATATTTTCCAAGCTTATTTAGAGTTTAATACAACTCTTTTTGATAACTTTTGTAATTTTTATATATTTTTATAACAGATTGATTGATGAATAAATACTATCATTTACGCAGAGGGAGATTTGTATACCTTTAATAAAAAACAGCAGTAGACCTGATTAGGATTCAAAGCCTGGTTTTTAAATCATCTGTAATCCACTCTAAGCCAAAGCATTAAAACGGTTGCGTGAACTTTAGGCTTTATCATTTATTAATTTATTTGGTCAAGATTGTATTTAAAGATTTTGAATTTTTGCTACGTAGTTTAGCTTGAATTGTTAAGTCAATTTAATTTTCCGTATAGTATTTTCTCTTCTTTGTCATATTTTGTATATTGGTGCTTTTATTGATGATTCATTGCTAACATATTATCTCAGTTTTCATACAAGCAAGATTAATAAACGTTTAATATAGCGAAATAAACTTAAATCCTTCTGCTGGAAAAAAAAATGCAAATTTTTTCCTATCGATCGAGTCTAGTTTGTCGATGTAGACTTGGTTTTAAGCTTTGCATCGTATTAATAACTTCCCACAAGGTTATTGCTAGAGAGGGAATTATTTATCTCATTTTGCCCTCTCTTCGTATAGTACTAAAGTAAAAAAAAGAATTATGAAACATAATTTTTGCGAGAGATCCGAGGAAGAATATTCTCCCATTTTTCCACCGAAATTTCAATTAACAAGAACTTATAATTAGAATATTTTTTTTGCAGAGCTATTTTGAAATTATGGTTGTGTATCACGTTTCATACATTATTTAACAGCAAAATTGTAATAACGTGATCTTTAGTAATTTAAACCACTATTTCCATAAAAAGGTATGCACTAGAGAGAATAAGTTACATAATCTAATTTAAATAAGCTTATGAAAAAAACTACATTGTAAAATGTTTATATAAATTCTTGGTTACTGACGAACTTTAAATATTTTATGAGATCGTATTATTTAGTAGCAACAATATTTTGTTATATATATATATATATATATGAAATAAAGACTAGGGAAGAGTGAAAGACACAAATAGAAAATATAAATATAATACGGCTGGCGCAGTAAAAAAAAAGGCAACACATTTCACACTTCACACTTCACACTTTACGCGGATGCCCCATTACTTTTTGTTCATGTAAACTCTTTACTATGTTGCTATATTCACTGTGCAGAACGCAATGTTTTTATTTATATTTGTACCAACATTATAGTCAAATATACTTCAAAACAAATATTAAATGTGAGAAATAAATTAATAAACTATTATATAATATAACGGTGAAAAATTAACTTTTTTTACGAGTTCAAATGTCATAAGGAATATGTGTCAATTTTCTAAATATAGTTTAAAAATGACCTGTGAGCACCGGAATCAAACATGATACTTTCGACTAAGAACGTTAATGCTTTACCACTGAGCGGTTCAAACTCATTTTTCAAGGCAGAGTCAGGGATTGACGTATGTTTTGGCACCCCCTCCTACTAAGCCATTCGGGTTGTACGACTATATACTAATTACACTGATGTGTTAGGGATAAGTAAGATTTGATTGAGAGAAAGTACACCCGCATTTGCGTGGAGGGAGAATGGATAACTATTTAGGAAAACCACGCTCAGTACACTTGACCGGTATCGAGCCCCTATCTCCTCGTCATCGGTAGTCAAGTCTATTGTAAGAGTAGCGCCTTAGACCATGTAGCCACTGAAGCGTGTGATTTTGAATTAATCGGTTCTTAGAGCTATCATTGAATCACAGCCACCGATGAATTGGGGTCGAGTCAATGATAAAAATATATTAATAAATGTATATTTTTATAAATATTTCTTTTTCAGAAAGGTTTTGAAAATGTGAAACGATAGCCCTATATTAAAAAAAAATTTTAGCTAGAAAAGTCCTCAGCTAGCCCAGATGGTAAAGTAATGGTTTCGTTACCTTTGCTCAAATACCCGTAAGAGCAAAATTTTTCTAGTATATAGTTTCAGATTTTTGGAGGCTCTTCAAATAAATTGTAATCTCGATTTATTCTAATTACGGGGTTGTTCACACTATAAACTTCTACTAAGGTACATGAAAATTTCATCAGTGCGCTCTAGTAATAATGAATCATGATTTGTACTTTATATTTGTATTTGTATTTAGAATCTTGAGTGAATATAAATGTAGAAATGCGGCTATGAAATATACATTTTCCTCTGATTGCTTATTTTGTAGAGAATAAATGCGCTAGTCAAAAGTACAGAATACAATGTTTTGAGAAATTAACCAATAATTTTATAAATAGACTTTAATTATTGCTTAGTGACTTTTAAATGTTGATAATCAATAGTATAAAAAATAATAATGCACTGTAACAATGAAAGTTAGAACATAATAATTAGGGTATCCATCCCTGGTTGGTTAAAATACATTTATCAAATATTTATGATAAAAATACATAAATCTGAGAAATTGTCTTCTTAGCAGACAATTAATACAACCTCAGATAAGGAATGTTTTTGAATAATTAATCAACCCTCAATCGGCCAAAGAAATTATTAGAAATTTATCATAAAACATAAGTTAACAATTAATTACTTTAATTAATTAAGAGGTAAAGCACGGCCATCTTTAGTTACAGATAGGAACACTAAAGCTTGGCAACACTGCGATGAGGCTGGTCAACAATAGAGCCACGAGCAGTATTGCTGATTTAGTTCAGTTTGTTTTACTGTGCGGGATGTTTGTTTCTCGTGTAATTTACTTGATTTGAAATTTTGCGTGGTACACGCTTCTAATGCATTATACCTAGGGCACAGATAAGGCCTTCTCTGCGGTCTAGGGTCATATAACAAAACATACAACATATGAAAATTTTCAGTGAACTTACCATAGGATAAACTAGTCCATCAACAACAACTTTGAGGATTGGAGTTAAAGTACATAGGTCCACAATAACTAAGATTTTATTAACAGAAAGGTTTTAAAATAAGTTTCTTCAGCCCAAAAATTGGAAGAAACTTTCCCCATGCACTCACTTCGGTGGCCGCATGGTCTAAGGCGCTATTTTCGCAGTCAACTATAGTGCCTATCATATTCTGAAAATTGAAAAATGACACCTGGACACGGGAATCGAACCCGGGACCTCTGGCTTAGTACGCCAATGCTCTAACCACTGAGCTATCCAGGATTCGTCTCGTGCCCTGGGTCATTCTTCACTCATATTTTAAGGCAGAGTCTATGATGGACTTAGCAGAAATCGTCGGATACAAATATGTGATTATATTAATATCACGAGCCATCGGATAACGCAGCCATCTTCGACTCAGTAGTTGGCATTATGCTGCCATTTGCACAATTATTAAATTGTACGGGATCGCACATATTAAGTCCATCATAGACTCTGCCTTAAAATATGAGTGAAGAATGACCCAGGGCACGAGACGAATCCTGGATAGCTCAGTGGTTAGAGCATTAGCGTACTAAGCCAGAGGTTCCGGGTTCGATTCCCGTGTCCAGGTGTCATTTTTCAATTTTCAGAATATGATATCTAGGTGGAGTTATCGCCACTAATAAGCATAAATAATAGCTCTGGCTATTAATTCTTTATAGTGCCTATGATGGGAAGATAGAAGTTATAATCTCGGTTGTGTGTATTGAGGGTGCTTTTTCCAAAATGTTTTTCTACCCTCCCTCCACGCAAATTAAGGTACATTTACTATACACATTGCCTTTATCATCTCTAAAACCTATAGCGTAGTTAGTATTTAAACGTATAACTCGAACGAGCTGTAAGACTCAATGCTAAAAATAACCTTTTACTGCGTTTGGCCTATAAATGCATTAATTGAAAGGGTCCAGATATAGGCTAGATCAATTTATTAACAACTGTTTCTGCGGTAAATCCTTTTGCAAATAGTTTTATTTGGTTTCAACAACGCTTGGAAATATACTTATCAACTACATCAAGTAGGCTATAGGAATAATTAACTTTGCAAAGACAATTCTGGTTCAGAAAACCAGAAAAGTTAGGTCTAAACACTACAAAAGTAATTTTTCAAAATCATACATACCAATTCTGATAAGTGTTCAAAGCAATTACATAAATAATACTCCTAATTTTAATAAAATATTTGATAAAGACATAGATATTGAGCTCAGGACCTTTGGATTAGTGCAACATTGAATGCTCTTTCAAGGCTTCAAGTCAAAACTCTTTGATAATTCTCATCACAATATTCTAATCGTGTTTGTGAACGGTACATATTCTTTAACTAGCAACTTTATTTTAAAATTATTAATTACATGTTAATCTGTTATATTTTTCAACCTCTGAATTATTTTTGTTTAATTATATACGTAAAACATGTTTGGATTAATTGTCGGTATCGTTCAAAGTGACATATCAGATTCTAAATGAAGGAAACTGTAAATACTCAGACAATTTTCCATAATAACCAGCATATCGCTAGGTCTCATGACGTCACTACGAGCGGAGCTAACACATTTAACACTCTGGCCTGTAACTAAAGACGGCCATGGGTAAAGATGACGTTATAATTATAATTTAGAAATAAAGTCAAAACCGTAGAAATTTAGAAGATATTTGCTTATAACAGAGTGCCAAGTAATTTAATACTTTGTTTTGATTTGTATACCTCTCCTTATTAAGAATTGTAATATTGTATTAAAAAAAATTATATTATGGTAAATTTTAATTATATACTCTAAATAATTAAAATACAAAATTATTTATTTCTTCATACCCGGACCTCTACCGAAATGGTTTTAACAATAAAAAAGTTTATGCAGCAAAGATGTGCTAAAAAATTTGCAAATTTATAAAATATTTGAAAGGTATGCAGAAAATATAGAAAAGACTATTTATTTTGACAGTAATTTTTGAGTTCTACGTAAACGATATCTTTTTAGTAGAAATAAAAGCGATTTCCTTAAAGATTATCAAATAATTTTTTCTATAACTAAGTGGCAATATATATATATATATATAATTAACGTTAATTTATGACTGTAAATAGACTATTATGACCGGGTCCTCAATAACATTAAAAATAGCTTAAATTATCTTAAAATATAGTCTTGCGCTGTATATTTGCTCAAAAATAACAAAACATCCAAAATTAAAGTGGACTTAAAGCGGCCGCCTCGGTCAGCGAGAAAGTATCAAACGTTGTCAGGACACACGACTTAAAACACAATGGCCTGTGTCGTTTTCTGGAACTGCTTTTCTATATACTTATCTACTTATACTCCCTTTCATCCTTTACTTACAACTATCTGTTGTCATGTTAATAAGAAAGAAGAGAGAAAACTATAAAACTTCTTATTTAAAGGTAAAGAGGAAAGCTCGCTGCCATTTCTCAAATATCTTAAAATTTATCTTTTGAGTTTATCAAAAAAATACTGTATTTATTAGAGGAAGACTAGATCTAGAGCTATTTTTCACAAAGCGTAGTCTCATTGATCTGCAAATATACTTTTAAAAAAATCAATGAAAATGAGCTTATGTCATATTCTTATGCATTATTTTCTAATAATAAAACTCAAAACTATTGATTTTATAAGGAAAAGGTGACCTGGTGGTCTAGGGGTAGGGTGTCAGAATTCTGTTTCTGAGGTTCTGGGGTTCAATCCTCGGTCCCGGCAAAGATTTATATGATTGCCAAACCCTTCCTTCACCTATGACAAGATGTGTATCAATCAAAACTTGTGAATGTGAGGAATGCCAGGCCTCCACCGTGGTTCGGATTCCACGTTAAACTGTAGGTCTTACATTCCATCTCACAATCACCCTACCATTGAACATTAGCGTAAGTGCGTATAGCCCGAACGGGTAGTAAGACGCGATGCTAATAATAATAATAATAATAATAATAATAATAATAATAATAATAATAATAATAATAAAAGGTAAAATTTCCTTGTTGTACTCTTTCGACTTTATTTTGGCGTGAACCATATTTAAAAAAAATTCTTTGTGGAATTAAATATTGCGTTAGACCCGAACGTCTGTGCATCAATTTTTTGCTTACCGAGGCGGCAGCATTTAATTACAAACCCTATGATTTGCACAAAAAAGTTAGATTTAGCTATGTTGCGACTGGGTACGAACCGTATTTAATTAAAACAAAGAAAACTACTATTGAATCACAGTATTTTTAGGGGAACACCATGGAAAATATTTCCCAACTAAAATTACTATTTACTACGACTCACTGAACCTTTTGGCACACAAACATTTATATCTCAAATTTGAAGGCAATCACATGTATTATATATTATATTGCCTCGGTCAGAGGATTAATACCTTGAACGTATGTTCAATTAAAGTCAAGTTATGTCAAGTCGTATTAGGTCAACCCAATTTATTTTTATTTAACCCTACTTATCTTATGTTGAGTAAAGTTTGGCAAATTTTGTTCATATTAACGTTGGCTTTTCTTAAATTGTATTTATTTTATTGTTGAAAAGTAATAACATATTTTAAAAAATAATGCTAAATTAAGAAGATAAAACCAGTTTTCCAAACTATTCTATTTAGGGCTAGTTGTTATGATTTTTAAAGTATCGTATACTTCTGAAAAGCATGGGGGGAAGTTCAGGTTAGGTGTAATGGGAGAGTGTACTGAATGTTGTTCTTCCTTAACTATTTCCCTTCACCCATCCACGCAAATGTGGATACATTTTCTCCACAATTTCCCTTACTCCTCTCTACTGCATAAGCGTAGGTGATATATATGCTTACAAACCTAACGGATAGTGAGATGCAACAAGGAGAAAAACTGAGACTGCTTGTACCTATATTAAGTTTATTTTAGATTATCCTAATATCTATACACTTCGGTGGCCACATGGTCTAATGTGTCACTCTAGTAATAGACTTGCCCACTGATGACGGGGAGATTGGGGTTCAAATCTTGAACAGGTGTACTGAGGGTGTTTTTTTCCAAAACAGTTTTCCATTCTCCCTCCACACAAATATAGGTACACTTCCTCTAATTCCAACCTTCCTTTTCCTTAACACATTAGTGTAATTAGTACATAAGCGTATAACCAAAACAGATAGTAATAAGTGGAGATAAAACAATTTAATAGCTTAAAATTTGTAAAGAAAATGCACACAGAGTAATAAATAGATAGTTTAAACAGATAACACACTGAAAAGTCTAATGAATATGCTTAAAGATGTAGTTTAGGATAACTTGTACTTATGCTCAAACTATTTCACTTAAATGTCAGAATAAAGAAGAACAATCTTAAATTAAACAACCCTATGGAGAATGTAAAGAAGCTATATTAAAATAAAACCATATTAATGCACCCGGATGTGTTTAAACACCCACTCCTCGGTTTAAAGTCCACAAAATTATCTGAATGGCTGAACTTTCAGGCTTATTTAAAATAAATTGGACTGTGAAAATGGTTTTAGACGTTCCTTTTAATAAGACACGTAAGCCACTTTTTTTTAAATTTATTTTAACACTCCGTTTTGCATTTTTAATACCATGATAGATCGAAACGTTCAAAGTTCACGGTTTCATTGAAATAATTACCCTTTTATCAGAGTGAAGTGCTACTAATATACTTTGGCTTGAAACGAACTGTCGCGTTTTACTTTTAATTGTACTTTTCTCATAAATATTCATACAAGAAAAGGTGTCGTCACAGAGCTTCTTTTTTCCATTCTCTGTACTTCCATTAACTATATAAATGTACCCAGTGAGGCTTTATAAAGACTATCAAATTATTACTCAAAAGAAGGGAAAAAACTAATTTCAGTCGATCTAATAAACTGAATATCATCTCTGTGAGCAATGAATGAATGATTACTATTCTGAAAGAACGTTGCCAAATGTTTTCACGTGGTTAATCTTCCCAAAAATGTTTGGCAAATTTAGCAACGCTGGATTGTTGATGTCATTAGAGCCTTTTTCTTACTTCAGCATAGACATAGAGTTATGCATTTTGAATTCTAACCAGCTATTACCAAAAATATTCAATGAATAAGTACTTTCGTTTTATTGATATTTTATGTATAGCCTACCATGTGAATAGTAGAAAACGCTTCAAGTATTGCTTAAGTTAATATTGTACCCACTTTAGTGGTCATATGGATTAAAGTATTATTCTTGTTAAATTGTATTACCCGTGATGGAGAGATCTGGGTTCAAATTCCGGTCAGGTGTACTGATAGTGCTTTTTCTAAAAAGTTCTACTATTTATCAATGAAAGTTCGGTTACATTTCCTTTAAAACTACATCTTCCTCTCTATTCAGCTTGTGAAATTATTATATGCGTATAACATGAACGGAAACGCGGTGAAGAAAGTTAACACAGTATATTGATAGGCCTTATTTTTAAGTGAATAGTTCTAAAACTAGTTTACAGCTAATATTTATTGTAAAACCTTAATATTTCGTGAGTTTTTTATAAATAGATTATATACTATTAGCCTAAATGCACGTTGAAATACATTTCATGTTTGTTTATTAAGTATGAGTAAATTAATATTTTGTTTACACACAAGGTTGAAAACATATGAAGGAAATAATTCCAGGTTTAAAACTTCCACCCCAAAAAGAAATATATATTGTTTATATCTATCTTAAGTACTATAAATACATAAAATATAGCTATATTAATAAGACTTAAAATAGTATTTCATCTAGGACAATATTCCTGATACTACACATCCAGCCCTAGCACCTAAATTTGTACTAAATTGTTAGCAAGACGAACACGTAACTAGAAAATCTTTTCGTCAGCAACTGGAATCTAACTAGAGTTTGCTACAAATCTTGTAAAACAATATATTCACTCAGATACAGGGAATAACTAATGTGAATCCTACAACTGCTTTAGTAATTATTTACAATACTATCTAGTTTAGTTGGAACTTGTGTGTCAGAATAGTTACTAAAACATTTATATGTCAAGTTAAGTTATCTGCAAATGTAACATTTCATCACAATTATCATCATATAAATAGAATAGGATGCGTATGTGTGTGATTATGTGCTTGTCTGTATATGCGAGAAATTCAATGCCAATACATCTAGAAAGCTTAAACTTTAGTTTATTACGATCCTGAAGACTTAAATTTTGTGATCACCGGTTTGTGATATTAAAATGGTTTTTAATAATGCTCACTATCAGCATGTGTGTTCGTTTTATTGTTGTAGCTATTCGTTTTCGACCCGTGAAATTTCATACACTTGCATCTGTTAAATAATTATATAATCATAACAAGTGCATCTTTATTTGGGTGAAGACAAGGCCACACCCGCAAATTGCAACAACAGAATCATTAGGTCACACTAGTACCGATATTAAACTTTTCTTACACTTAGATATTTAATATAAAAATATAATAATAACATAATAATGGCATGTTTGGGTTACATCAACCTATAGCTTAGTTTAGGAAAGATTAGCCAGTTCTAATGGACCGTTGTTCAGGAGACGTCCGAATGTACGGTACTACTCTTGCATCCTTTTTGTGGAGGCTTTTCCATGTCCCGATGAGATTAAGGTAATGGTGAAAGTGAATTTGAAGGGTTAGATCCAACTTAACTTAAGTAAAACTAACCAAATCCTGGTGACCATGGGAATTATTCTCCTTTCGAGAAAAATCCCCCTGTAGAAGCCGGGAATCGAGCCCGGAAATTATAGTTCAGCAACCACACTACACCACGAGACGGAAGCTACCGATATTTACTTCAAAAAAGTATATTTGTTGTTTTATAAAAGGCCCTTTTAGCCAGAATCCTACTGTACACAGATGATTTACATTTGTGAGAGAGGAGAGATTTAAAATAAAAATAAAACTGTGTGTGAACTGTCTAACTTAATGTCAAGCAAGACGGCTTAGGGCGGCATTGGGAGCAAAGTTATCTTTATTCTGCTGTGCATCTGGTGTAAAGGTATGTGAGCCGTGGCACGCGCATGTCATTAAAAAAGAAAGGTCTACGAAGATAATCTTTAAGAGGAGGAGGAGAAGATGACTCCTTCAAGGGATGTTGAGTGATTTTGGTCGGGGGAACGGGGTAAAAAAAAAGCATATAGAGAAAACGATAATGAGAAACACTTGTTCTTCACGCTTCGCACATTCCTTAAAAATGAAAGTAAATCTTTTTGAGATAGAACTCATTTGACTCCATATTTATCACTAAAATGAAACAAATCTGCTCGACAGGAGTTTTAGAAAAATGTACGTGAAATTAAACACATGTTCATTTAGCAGAACGAGACGTGATTTTTTTTTTTAATTTTGCTCCATATCTTAATACCCAGCCACGTATTTACACTATTAGATTAGGGATGATCAAGGTAAAGCTTAGAGGAAACATACCCGATTTTGCATTGAGCGAGAGTAGGAAACAATGTATTTAAGAAACTCACTACACTAAACCGGGATTCAAATTGGTTTGACAAATCAGACCAGAGGAGATTGATACCTTTTTCCACGTACCTAAGGTAACGTTAGGTTGAACTGAAACAGAATTTTTTAAGTAATTTAATCTTAATATATACGAATTTAATTAAAACCGTTATAAATGATTGTAGGCCTAATGTGGAAAGTGAAAATAAATAATTGTGGTCCTCTAACTAGATTGTATTGCCGGTTACAGGGAGATTGAGATAAGAATATAGACTGGATACACCGGCAGAGCTTATACACATGCGAGCTGTCACCGTGGTTTTCTAAACCCCTACCCATGCTAAATCACGTTCACCTCCTTTAAACTACTCTCCTCATCTTAAGCTCATTGACTAAACTGTTACTAAGCTGATTTTAAATATTTCTTTAATATAGTAAAAAAAATTGATGGAACAACCTTTTGGACGTTTCATTCCTGGACAATATTTTGTCTCGTGTTCGATATCATCATCGATATTGTTCTAATTAGAACTCCCTATACAAAGCGTTTTTAGGTTACAGCAAAATAATTCGAGGAGCGTGACAAGAATGTTGTTCTCTTCATGGTGAATATTCTGAATAAAGCATTTTTAACTTTATCGTATATATATCCACCAATTTTAAATGATACCAATCTTCTATTAGCAAGGCGAGGGATATTTTCTTGTTACGTGTTACGGTTTAAACTTTGCATTAAATATGTTGCATGATGTTCGTTCTTACTTTCTCTCGACACCTCGGAGAGAAAGTATTGTGATTATCAAGAAAATTGAAATCGAGATTTTAATAAATGTAGACGTTTAATGACCCCCTCAAACTAAAAAAGTAGTTTTCGCAATGCCGTCTGTCTGTCTGTCCGTCTGAACCGTAAGATAAAGGCGAAACTCTTTTACCAATTAGGCTCAAACTTGGTATCTGGAGTTTTCACAAGGCTCAACCAAGGTGTTTTTGCAATTAAACAACCAAGGATAGTTTACTGAAGGGCAAAAAGAGAAAAAATTCAAGTTTCCCAGAATTCACGCTAATGATTTTGATTAGATTTTATATCTGAACACTTTTTATCATTATAAACAATATGGCAGCTATAATTTTCTTATGAAAATTAATTTGAGGGTATTTTACCATAAGGGAAATTTCCAATTTTTATCATTTCTCCGCAATCATTTGAGATAAAAAACTTATCATTGTAAAATTGTAGTACCTACTATTAAAGATTAAAATCTTTTAATTGAAATATATTTTCATAAAAAAAATAATTTCTTGACTATAAGCAGATGTATATAGTTGTTAATTCAGGTCTTTAAAAATGAATTTGATTCTTATTCCCTTTGGTGGGCAAAGAAATTTCTCTTTTCTCCATTTTTCTGTACCAGTGTTCCTAGGTCCTAATGCCATAAAGTAAGTGAAGGTGTATATTATTTCATTTATGATCTTTGATGTAATGTTTCTACATCAATGTATAGACCTATTATTTTGTTTCACAAATCATAAAGAGTTTTTATTAAAATAATGTAAATTTTAAGATAAAAGCGGGGAAAAGTCTTGGCGGGGCACCGTACCATTTATTTGATATGTTAAAGAACTATTTTGGTATTGAAAAGGGTATTTAACTTCCAGTTTAAAAAATAAGTTTATCAGCACAAAAATTAATTTTTACAAGGTAGATTAAGGTAACATAGAAGGGAAAGCAAATCAATAGTTTTGAGAATTTTATATCAAGAGGGAGGTGAATTTTAAATATTTTCTGGTTTTATCAGAGGTTATATAAAAAAATAGTTTATCATTGTGGTATTCTCATCTCCTATCCATGCTAATGCAGATGCCTCTAGGTTTCCTTCACAATGACTACTTTGAAGAATAATGGTCTCGTGGAACCTAGCTGAGTGTCCTGAGAAAAGTTTTTAAGTGATTTCTCACTCTTCCTTGACGCAAATACGAGTACATTATGTAAATTCTACCGTATTCATTCTCAACATACTATAAAGCAGATAACTTGAAGGAATGTGTCCGTGAAAAGAGGGAGAAAGATGTTAGAAGAAAAGTTGAAGCAGAGGTAATAGCAGAGGTAATAGCAGAGGTGCCTAAAAACTGGCGTGATTTCCTCAAAGCTAATGAGGACAATACAGGACTATAATTTTATTGAGCCACTTTGTGTGTAGATCTGAGTATCTAGGGAAAGTTGTCATCACCAAGGGAGACAATGCTGTTTGCTTACAACCAGCAAATTTGAATCGAATAGCACTATGATATTAAGAGAAGGCTGACACAAGAATGTTTTATGTTTATGTTTTATGGTATTGTAGATTGCTATAAAAATATACAAGTTTGTACTGTTGACTCAGATGTAGTTGTGCTGGCTGTCAGTCATGCAAAAATGTTTGGATGTGATTGTTTATGCCTAATGTATGGTTCTGAGAAACATATGCTTTACATCAATGCTACAGCAATATCAGATTCACTTGGAAGTTAAAAAGCTCTGCAATGCTTGCGTTTCATGCTTTGACTGGAAGTGACACAACATCTAAATTTGCAGGTAAAGATAAAGTGGTAGCATGGGCTGCCTGGAAAGCTTATTATGATGTTACCCCAGCTCTTCAAGTCTTGTCATGCACTCCAGAAGTAGAAGCTGTGAAGCAAGTTCTTCCAAGATTGAAAAAGTGTATCACATCATTCATTATATGAGCGTTGTAATACAGAGGACGAGATAAATATTGCAAGGTAAAATATGTTTGCACAGAAAAATTGCGCGTTTGAGCATATTCCTCCAACTCAAGATGCTTTTATGCAACATGTCCTTCGAACATCTTACCAAGCAGGTCACATCTGGTGAAGATCCCTTGAAAAGCACCCTGAAATTCCATCTCCAAGTGATTATGGCTAGACGCAAAATGATGAGGGAAAATGGATACCTCACTTGATAACAATTCCACTAGTAAGTGGGACCTCAAGAGAGATAATGAAACGCCACTTCTTTAAGATGTGTTCTAGAAAGTGCAAGTGTTTCAAAGCAGACTTACCCTGCACTGCTATTTGGAAGTGTGAAGGATGTGAACACTGAATTTGTAGTAAAATAATTCGACGAAATATTCTATTTTCCATTAATTTGAAAACTTTTATTTTTCTTCCTTACTTAAGTATTATAAATAATGGAGTAACTGTGATTTATTTTGAAAATTCATTATTTTAATTGAATACTATTTTCTAGAGTAAGTAAAAACACTTAACTAAAATGATCCTTGAATAAAACTTGTATTTGTGAAACCTCAAACACAAACAATATGTCTTATAGCAGCCACATGGTGAACACTAATCCTTAACCCAAAATGAAAACGACCAACACCTTTTGTAAGTATGTATTTGAAATCAGTACCCCAAAAAACATATATTTTGTCACCCATCAATGTACAGCTATGATGCTTCCAAAAAGTGTCCATTTTGTAAATATATTTTATTTTATTTTGGGTTATTATTGAAAAAAAACAATAAACTAAGTTTGAAAACATATAAATGTACATACTTTCTGTTCCTCTATTCATTTTAAGTAAATTCAGCTTGAAAAATAAAGTTAAAGCTTGTAAAAAAGTATTTCTTCTAACAAAACACACGTTTATCAAGAGCCCATTTCAAAATGGCCTCCATTACATCTATAACGCCAATTTTGAATGTCTCCAACCCTAAAACTGTTTCTTAAGGATCACATACCATGTATAAAAAGTTTGGAACTTTTATTAAAAAGTGCACGATAGTTTGACCTATCCTCTAGACCAGCGTTTCCCAAAAGGTGTTCCGCGGAACCCTGGGGTTCCGTGGAAGGGTCAAAGGGGTTCCGAGTTCTGTCTGAAAATTAACTAAAACGTTCGTAGAAAACAGTCATAACATAGCTACGCCGCTGTAAGTATATCTAGTATCAAACAGGATTGGACTTAAAGATGAATACCCTGCATATGTTGAGAAGGCTATTATGGTTCTGCTTCCGTTTGTGACGACTTACCGATACGAGACTGGTTTTTCAGCTTACGCTTACACCAAAAACAAGTACAGAAACAGACTGGATGCAGCTCCAGATCTTCGCGTTCAATTGTCAGACATTAAGCCTAATTTTAGTGCTATTATAAGTAAATATGTGAAAAAATTTCATTCTTCAGATTAAATAGTTACTTTTTTTGTACGATAAATGTTTTATAATACTTATAATAATTATTTTTTATTTATAATTATTATTTATTTTCATGTCAAACATGAAAATATTCAAACTACATTACAAGGTACAATCACATTTGTTATTATCAAAATGGGGTTCCACCAAATAAAGTATGATCAATTAGGGTTCCGTGGCCAAAAAAAATTGGGAACCTCTGCTCTAGACTATAGGCGTTGATTAAGATTATAAACCAAATTGATATTTTCATTTTCCTATGAAAATAACTTTTAGGGTACTTTACATAAGCGGAAATTTCCTTATCTCTTCAACTATTTATGTTACCATATAGCTTATCATTGAAAAATTGTAGTACTGATTAAATAAACAAAGTTATTAAACGAATAGTTTCAGAGATATTGACAAATACATTAATACAATTTTGTGAGCTTTAATTGTACAGAGATACTAAGTTTTAATGCAAAAATAATTATCTAATTCCATATATTAAGTAGATAAGAAAGTATCTCAAAGTTTTATGTTCTTTTTTCTTTAACCTATTAAAGGAAATTTTTATACAGCAATGATATATCGCTATCATTTTAGACTCAATAATCAATATTTACCTTTTTTATCGGTCTAAATTTATAAAGGAGGAATTTAATAAAAATGAGATAGTCATAAGATGTGCAACTCCTAATGAACGAAATTTTTTTTAATAGAAGTCAAAATTTTAATACGAAGTATTGACCCTTATGGACCCGATATTGAACTTTTTTTCTTGGTCTTGGACTTTAATTCTTAAAAGAAAGTATAAAATTTAAATCCGGGAGTCAAAAAATGTTCAACGTAAGGATAACGCAATTTTTTTCTCGGATTTGTTTGTGTATATTATTTCACTTCACATGATTATATTATGAGTTTTGAGTAAATATCTCCATTTTTAAACACTGAAGTGAGAAAGTTCGTGTGAACATCCTTACCATATATTCTTTAAACTCTCAGGGGAAATATTTAAACAACAATGATATTATATCTATATCATTTTAGACTCAATAGTCAATAGTTACCTTTTTTATTGGTCTAAACTTATAAATGACTAATTAAATAAAAATTTGATAACCATAATATGTGCAACCACTAATAAAATGTCGAAAATCTTAAGTGTAAGTCGAAATTTTAATAGGAAGTATTGACCCTTGTGGACACAATAATGATCTTTTTTTGGGTCCAAATACAAAAGTAAGAAATTTAAGTCTTTAAAAAAAAATCATAACATTTAAATCTGGGATTCAAAATTTTTTTAACTTAAAGTTAAAGAAATTGTGTCTCGGGTTTGCTAGCGTATATTATTTTGTTTCACATAAATTATGAGTTTTGATTATATACTTTATCTCCATTTATAAACACTGGAGTGAGAAAGTCCGTGCGGAGTTCCATACCATTTATTTTTGTTTTTAGTGCTGCGTCTTACTACCAGTTATCATAGGCTTAAGCTTTACTTATGTGCATATGCCGCATATGCACATAAGTAATAAAGCTTAAGTGTTATGGATGAGGAAGATTGAATTTAGATTAATTTTACCCGCATTTGCGTAGACGATGAGTAGAAAACAATTTAGTGAAAACCTTCCTAAGTACACCTAACTGGAATTTGAACTCCGATATCCTTGTCATCGGCAGTCTATAAAAAAATAGTCCATTGCAACATAAAAGCCTTAGATAATGTGCCCAATGAAGTAGGTGTTATCATTGTCAAAAAAAGTTTGTATTTCTTAAGGGTTCTTGCAACCAAAAACTTAAATTTATCTTTTCTGTTAAATATTTTTGTGGTGGTGAAGCATGTTCAATTGAAAATAGAATATCTTCCTATTCACTTATTGCCTGGCAACTTCTTTAGCAATCTGCCTTTACCTCTATAATATTAAGCCAGTGGTTGTTCACATACGACAAGTAGCTTTACTCATGCAACCGACTTAATTGACTTACTTTGTTACTTGCTCTGTGTAGACCCGCCCTAATAATTTATCGCCTTAGAGATGGAAGAACGGAAAACTTTGTTCAAAACTGGGCGTTGTTTCTAGCCCTAAGTCTCTCGAACATGATTGAAAGGAGGTACATCTGACCCACGAACGCTGCACGCTCTATCAATTTCTTATAAGTTCTGTAGCCATGACTATGAATATTATTAGTTCTGCTCTTGTGGACACTTGATACACACATGTTTCTCTACATCATCTCCTTCCAATTTTAGTAGCTGCAAGTTAAGTGGGACTTAAATCTATTTTAGAAAGTGCTTACCCTACTCTCACCTCCGAATTATTAATTCCCACTCCAAGTAACTTTTCGAAGTAAGTTGCTATAAGTTGTTTATATCATAGGGTAAGGATGGGAAATTTCGATACATTATGTGGCTTTCACTTCCTTGATAGTTAGGTTTACTTTTCATCATAGTTCCATACACGGGAGTCAAACTTGTGTGCATTAGCCTGATGTCTTATAGGATCTACTTGACTCCGTCGGTATCGCCTCTTTCGACTGAGCAAACGGGCTTAAGTTTTGATTCCTGGCAAGGCTGTAAAAATATATTTTTGTGAAATTGGGCCTGCTCTTTTCACAGTGGAGAATTAAAAAATGGGGAACCGGATGCTGTGTCAATTCTAGTTCTAGTGGGTTAAGGCGACCACCTTGGTCAACCAGGAAATATCAACTGACATCAGGCCACAAGGCTTATATTATAATGGTCTTTGTATTTTATTTATTTATGGTGTTTAACGTGTAAGGTTGTTTAACTTGAACTTTTGAACCTACTGATTATATCAGCACACGAGAATTTCTATGATTGAATGTGGAAGGGCCTTTCAATTTTGCGGGGAAAGATCTTTTCACATACATTCCAGGGTTATTTTATATGTCACAATCGACATGGGACTGACGGCTTTATTTGCCCTACGAAGGAAGTTGTGCTACGGATTTTTATCGCTAAAAAAAAATACCTTGACCCAGCTGGGTTTGAACCCTTGAACATCGGGTCCTGAGGTGAACATTTTACTCCAAGCCCACTGAGGTAGACAATGGACTTTGTGGTTCAATGAAACTAATTTTTTAGGTATAAGCTTATATCCCCTTTAATACTTCAACTAAAACCACACTTTGTTATGTCAATAAGAAAGAGGGAAAATAAATCTAAGAGACTTATTATCTAAAGGTAAAGAGGAAAGCTCACTGGTAGTTCTAATATATTTTTGAATTTTATGTAATGAACCTATCAACAAACTACTGTATTTGTTAAGGAAAGCTAAACCTAAGGCCCTTTTCCAAACCTATCTCCGCAGATGTGCTTTAAAAATGAGCTAATGTTACTTTCCTGCACTTTTTTCTATTAAAAAATCTCAGAATATAGGGCTATTTAGGAAAAAGTTCCTTTTTGAAATCTTTCTACTTTATTTTGGCGTGAACCACATTTTTAAACAATGCAACGTGGAATTAAATATTGCGTTAGAGCTGAACGTCTGAGCGACAATTTCTCACTTACCAAGGCGGCTCCCCTATGTTTGTAAGTAACGTTGAGTCAGTCCGTCCGTAAAGTGTACGTTTGATTAAGATAGGAAAACTCCTTTTTTACAGTGTTTTTTAAACCTAGTCTTAGTAGTCATAATAGCTACGCTAACTATGGGATTAAGTCCAGGAAGATAGAATATGGTAGAAAATGTGCCCACATTTTCGTAGAGAGAGAGAGAGAGGGACTTGTCAAACTCGTCTGGCCTAAAAATATAATTTGGAAATAGGGGTAGGGGAGGGTTAGGTGGATTCTTTAGGCATATTTGATAAAAATATATAAATTGTTTAGTTAATAAATAATCATAATCTCTATTATTAGAATAAGAAATGTAAGAATAAATATTTTTCAAGAGATACTTTATTTTTTCCAAAAAATGTAATTATTATTTTTTTTTTTTTGCAGCGAGGGTGCTAGGCGTATAGCGCAACCGTATAGTAAGACAGGGTGCTAACAAAAAATCTTGTGTTGAAATCACTTACATAATAGTCTACCCGCTTCAGTGGCCGAATCGTATAATGCGTCACTCTCGTGTTAGACTGGCCTGCTGAAGACGGGGAGATCGGGGTTCGAATCCTGGTCGGCTCTACTTAGGTTGTTTTTTCCTAAATGGTAGCACACTCTCCTTTCACGCAAATATGGGTAGATTAAACCTGAAATGTTTCCTTCCTCATCCTTACCCCATTAGAATAATTATCATAAAGGTATATAGCCTGAATAGAGAGTTAGATGCGATGATAAAAAAAAATCACTATATGGTATAAGAATTTCCGCGATCTCTTGCGTGTTAGTACCTTAGTATAGGAGAAAGTAACTGTTCACAAACTAATATGTTAACAAATATGGCCAATATTTGGTTACCAAATCAGAATTTTTAAGAATCGATCTCTGGTGTGCAAAGAGTAAATATTAAAATATGTACACTAACGTTATATTTTCCAAAATAACGAGAAATTTATAAATGCCATATTTTAAATAGCGTATTTCTTATAGTGTTTATAAAATGCTTAATCGGGTTGCAGTCCGCATTATAGGTTTGTTCATAAAAGTTCCGCGGGATGTACAGAATCATGGATCCGACTACATGCGACCCGCAGGCCGCAAGTTTGAAATGCTTAGTTTAAACCATGTGACAACCGATGCGTCTTTGACATTTATATAAATTACGAAAACAGTTTTCATATTTTTATACGTTGAGTCATGTGATCTGCAAATTTCACCTTTAATATACGAGTATATAATCAATATTTATAAAATAAAACTAATAAAATGATATAAATATAAACAATCAAGAAAAATGCCATTTTTTTAAAGTTTCTTAAAATATTATTATACTATAAATTCGCTAAATAAAAACAAAGCTGGCTTATCACAAGGCTTATATTTGAATCCGATTGTACAGCTTCCAGTTTCTCGCTTAAATTTAGTATTTAACAAAAATATGTTATAGGTGTATATGGTGATAAATAACATCAGGCAGATCAAAAAGTAAAAAAAAAAAAAAAATCCGCAAATATATCAATTCATATGTTAGTGAACAGCTGTCACTTTTAAGCAAAGCTCTTAACTTCAGCTGTTAAAAAAATAGCTGAAGTGACATTTTATCAATGTTGGCTTCAATATTTTTATTTTTTATCTCAATTTAAAATGTTCTTCCTATAATGTATCTACAGTATATATAAAAACACTCTTAAGTATTCAAATACCATCACATGTGAACTTTGACAAAAAAAGTACTAATTTTGAAAGCAGTAACACATTTATTTATTAAAATCTTACATTAATGAAGAGTCATAGATCTATAGCAAAGGTCGAAAACATGTCAGTTGTGATCGATTAGTCTATCCTGCACCAATTTTCAGCCGATTATTTAAGAAAAGTTCATGGTCATTAATATTTTATATTTGACATTTTATTTTTGAAGGTTTTTTTTCTAGAAGGGTGAGGATATTATCAACTGTGAAAGGATTGAACTTAAGGAGTAGATATAAAATATATAAACAAATAAAAGCAAAAGTATAGTGGAGAAAAGGTGTGTGATTGCCGGACATTTGGTAAGCATAAAACATAGGTAAGTACGCAGTGAATGGAGTAAGGACTATACTATTTTGCAAATAATTTTTTTAAATTATACTTTGTTAAAATTGTTTATCTGGGTTATTTTGGGGTAAAGTTCTTGCTTCAGGACCCGATTTTCATGGGTTCAAATATAACTGAGGTCAACGGATTTTTCCTGTGCGATAGCAATCCATAGCATAACTTCCTTCGGAGAGAAAATAAAGCCGTTGGTCCCATGTAGATTGTAAACTGATCCCGGAAGCTATGTGAAAATAGCTTTCCCGGCAAAATCGGTAGGCCCTTTCACTCTTGCTCATAGAAATTCTCGTTTGCTTATATAATCAGTCGGATCAGAAAGTGCACGTTAAATACCTCATATAATTAAAAATAAGATTTATTAAAATAATTGCATTACAGATTCCTCAATTACTTTTGTATTGAAAGAGTATTTAACGCCCATTTTCTAAACATAGAAATTATCCGTGCATAAATTATATTTTACAAGCTAGCACAATCTTAAACAACACTTTTTAAAAATAAACTTGCACCACCCCATTGAAGTGTAACATTTGTAAATTAACACTAAGCCATTCACATATAATATCATATTTTAGATATTCTTAGGGATCGAGCGAAGGTTTCTCGCGGTAGCCTTCCTTTATCATTAGTCTATTTTTAAATTATATAATAACTACACGCGACGAAACATTCTCCTCACTGTTCCTTTTGTACTTTCTCTTTGGCCACTTGGAGAGAGAAGTATTGTGATCTCCAGCAAAATCGAACTTTTGATAAATGTTGAAGTTTCAAGACCTCCTGAACCCAAAGAAGTAGCTTTTATGACTCTGTTTGTCTGTCTGTATCTCGATCTAGAGCCGAACCATTTTACCGATAGGGATAAAACTTGGTGTAGAGGGTTTTTCATAAAATTATCCTGAAGATTTTTTAGAATTAAATAGCTAATCCTAGAATGAGGATGCCTTAGGAGCAAAGGAGAGAAAGTCAATTTTTATTTAAAAAAAAATCAAACGATTTGGATTACAATTCCTTTTCATGTATTGTTTAACATTACAAACTAAATTTTTACTCTCATTTTCCAGTGAAAACTACTTTTAGGGTACTTTACATAAGTTGAAAATTTCAAATTTTGATCATATCTCCGAATATGGGGGAATATAATATAATAATAATATTTAGCACCGCGTCTTACTACCTGTTCAGGTTATACGCTTAATTACTAATTACACTATTGGATTAGGGATTGGGAGAGTTGAATTTAGAGGAAGTTAACCCGCATTTGCGTGGAGGGAGAGTGGAAAACCATTTAGGAAAAACCACCCCAGTTCACCCGACCGAGATTTGAACCTCGATCTCCCCGTCCTCGGTGGTCGAGCTCAACACGACTAGCGCGTTAGCCAACTACGCCACTGAGGCGAGTAATAATAAAATATAGATATATCTAGGCGTACGTGAACAAAACGGTTGAGTACCACTGGTACAAGACATCACTCACCAAAGAGACTGAACTGCCAATAAATAACTGGGAGCTCGGGTTTCAAATTCCTCTTTGGTGTGCATACAAATGGGTTTTCACTTTACCTCGACCCACATGAGGGGTAAAGTTCCTTTGAATTTTTCCGTTAATAGTATCATTACTATACCAGTATATATTCAAATATCACGTAAGCTTAAAATGGGGGTAAACCAAAGATTAAAATAACGACTACTTTATGCAGTTTTTGGGATCAAACGGACGTCTCTAAGACGTATAGGACCAGCCCCCAAGCCACTCGATTACAAGAAGGTGACCTGGTGGTCTAGGGGTAAGGTGTGAGACTTCTGTGTTGAGGGTCCGGGGTTCAATCCTCGGTCCCGGCACAGATTTATCTGATTGCCAAACCCTTCCTTCACCTCTGACAAGATGTGTATTAATCACAACTTGTGAATGTGAGGAATGCCAGGCCTCTACCGTGGTTCGGATTCCACGTTAAACTGTAGGTCCTCCATTTCATCTCACAATCACCCTACCATTACACATTAGTTTAAGTGCGTACAACCCGAACGGGTAGTAAGACGCGGTACTAATAATAATAATAATAATAATAATAATAATAATAATAATAATAATAATAATAATAATAATAATAATAATAATGATTACAAGAACTGGATTAAGGTGAGCTGTGTTATTTCACAACAAACTGAAGCAGTGTATCCCAAACTGAGATACGCGTACCCCTAGTGCGAATGATAGCATGGGTACGTCATGAAGTATTGGACTTTAATAATAATAAATTATATGTTGATAATTGTAAAATCAATAAACAAATCATCGCAGGTTTGAGCATGATGTTACGGACATTTATAAACTTATATCTAATTCTTTAAACGGAATTGTTTAGCTAATTGGAAAAGCTTTATTAAAATTGGGAACAATAGATTTTACTTTACAAGCCATCAGGTATTTTTTCTATGAAATGTTGGAAAGGGTACGTTAGCTAGGCAATGTCCCCAAAAGGAGTACGTGACTGGCCAATGTTTGGGAAATACTGAAATATAGTGGTGAAAAACTCACAAATCGACGCTCCAACACTAGTGAATTAATCGCCAAGCACACAGTAATGGGCGGCTAAACCGCTGCCATTAATGCAATGTCACAGGTCATCTGTCACTGATATGTGGCTGCTGTCACTACTGTTAATGGTTAAAAGACCCTTTCTCTCTCTCTCTCTTTGTAAAATATGATGTACTTCTATCCACATTAATACTCAGTAAACATCTATTTGAGTACGAAGCCTAAATACGTAATAATCACCTCGTGACGGCTATTTAGTTTTTAGGAAGTTTGTAGAAGTTATTTAAAGGTCAGGAGACTTGGTACGCTGAAAAAAGGCCTGAAATTAAATCATAGGGTCAACATGTTAGAGAGTGCCAACCAAAATATTTCATTTGATGGGTCCTTAGGGATGATGAAACGGCTCGTTGGCATTCCTGAAGATATAAGTTTACACCAGGAGCCGCATTTTTGCAAAATGGTGCACGCTTGCAAGAGGTGGTCACTATGAACCTGTAAATATTCTTGAAACTTGTGCAATATATCCATAATGGGTATCAATTTGTATGTTTTAAGGGTATATGAGTTCCAAAAAAAACTTTAAAATGTTGTCGGACGGCCTTAAAAAAATATATTATACAATATGGCGGCAAATATTACTAATCTTTGACCTTTTTTTTACTAAAAACATTTTGTACCACCCGATTTATTTTATAGGTCTATTTTCAAGTATCGTCGATAGATCATGTATACATCTTATTTTAGAGTTGTATCCATTTTATAAATTAAATAAATGTTATAAATAATTAGCTGACATGAAACTGTTACCCGAGACTCATTCATTTGATTTTGAACCCTCGTGCTGGTCATTTTGCAGCTAGAAAAAAACAATAATATTTTTAACAGACTATCTACTGACCAGGCATTAGAACACATCATCCGGGTATGCAAAGCTGCAGGTGGGTTGATTAGAATAACCCGGGACAATTTTGCAAGATAAAGGTGGTGTATTACAGTTAACGAACGCAGGAAACATATGAAATATTTGATATTTGAATGAAAGATGATGAATATTTTTTATCTGAAACCAAGGACCTCTCAAAAATCTAGATGTAAGAGATATGGAAGTGATGTGGAAAAAATTTTACTTCAGTTTGAGGACTTTGGTATATTTCAGTGTATTCACCAATGAAGAGAAAATAATGTCTATCTCCACACGAGATCTGACCCCACCTCATGTTACAGAATATTTATTGTGAGCAAATAAAATAGGCACTTTGTTATCACTATATCATTAATTTTATCCAGGACCGATTGATGGCTACACTAAAGAAGTTTTATGATCCTTTAAAACACATTAAAGTGTTTGCATTGGAAAACATAGGTGACAAAATAGAACTGGCTTAAAAAAATACAAAATGTTAAAATGAGATGTAAATCTCTTTCATAGATTTTTGGTTGCTAAGGAAGCGGGTCGAGAAATAAATATGTAATCCATTCTTGAACACGAGCTTACTCCAACTTCACTGTCTACTGTGGATTTCAATGGAGATCTTCGTACGAAATACAGAATTTCCCACCTAACTCACATCTTGGAAGCTAGGATCGTGACAGCACCTATATCTAATGAGTTAACATACACTATAATAGTTGGACAGCAACTTGTGCAAGCCTTAGGAAGAATTCCGTACATAGAAATAGTTGAGTTGGAGATTTGGTACGCATGCTTAAGACACACACACATGATAGTTGGTTCATAGACGTGTCTGAGTAGGGGATTTTGTAAGCTGGCTTGGGACACAAGATAATTGGTAATCTGACCGTAGATATCTCACATTAAAGTATTGAGTCACTTGGTACAAGCAAAATAAAACATATACAGATCCAACAAGCTAATTGGTCATCTCTTAGGGTGTAATCAATTATCAGCTTGAAATATTTGGAAGATTAAGGGTGGGAAGGAAAGTGGTATTGAAATGTCAACCAGTGGCCCACAGGAATGACTCTAACCCTCCTTGATAACCACCCTAACAAAGCTACCCCGTAACACATGGCCCGGACGTTCTATTGAACACACTCTACAGGCCATAATAACCACCAACTATAGCGTTTACAGGCTATTACAGTGACCACTAATTATAGGTCTCGTTGCGGGGTTCAACGGGACCGACATAAGTAGGCCTAGTGGACCAATTAAAATGGACGCCATCCCTTTCACACACTCTACCTATCTCGTATTCGCTTAAGTAAAGGTTGATTCACACGTTCGCAGAAAATTGAAAGCAGAATCTGCTTCAGTAGCACAGATATACACACGCTGTCTGTTGACCCATGATGCATTGCAACGCTAATTTAAAACAGCTGATTATCAACATATTCTATTTTCTAGTGGATGGATACATATGTTAGATCATTCTCTCGAGAGATGTTTTCAAATTTTAACGTTGTGCCTGGGACACAATCCAATATATTGATACACACGCTTTACACTAAAGGTGATTCAAATCTACCTCTTAAAGACCAACGAATCTGTCTGCTTTAATCTGGCTGTATAGCTCATGCGTTGTCAAATGCGCATGCGCATTGATTTGAGACGGTTGGTTTTGAGAATTGATTGGCTCTCCCTTGCCGAACAACTCGGGTGGAACGGACGAAGTAGAGATGAGTTGAACCTTAGCAGAACAGCTCAAGCCGATGAGGCGGAAATCTTGTGACTGGCTGAGAAAGTGTAATATGACCACGTTTCTGTTCTTCGCTAGCTTTTTGCCGAACGTGGGAATCCGCAGTAAGTCTTAATTCACATGTTCGCAGAAAATTGAAAGCAAAAGCTGCTTGAGTGGTGCAGAAAGTCAAAGGTTAGGAAAAATGTATGTTTATCATTAAGGCTTTGCAAAGTAAACTTAAAACAGGTGATTATCGACATCTTTATGTTTCTTTCGGATAAACAAGTAATTTAGATTTTGGTCTGATGGATGTTTTTTCATTATCGGGTTGTGTATTGAAACAAATAAGCACAAAATGTGAATGACAAGCGTTTTCCATTTAACGAGTTATTTAAAATAATTTCACGACAGCTAATGTAGCAGTTTGCCTGTATCCCACTTAGTAGGGCCAACGTGCACCAATCAAATTGCACGGCTTAGAAACTTAATTAGGCCTCCAAAGCAGATATTGTGCAGAACCGATAAAATCAAAAACCATTCTAAATTGCGGTGAACTAACAACAAAGATTGTGTTAATATTCTGTGATTGGTTCAGAGCCGTCAAGTGGCAATATTTCTACATTGTTTTTTTTTTCTGCGAGCGTGTGAGTCCACAGTAACGGCCAATGACCTTCAAGGGATAAGGATGGGAAGGGTTTTAGGGGTTTAGACCACAATAATACCCCCCAGTGGACCAAAGTGAATAGCGAGGAACATGATCACAGCGTGTTTCGACACAACTCACTCCACCCCCCCCCCCCTTCCCATCCCGAAGGGATGATGACGCTACGTTGTTTGGTCAGTCAACATGCGATCTCTCAGGTGGACGCTGAGTGGTTTCACGGGTTTAATTAATATATCGGGTTAATTATCGGTCTGAGTGGAGCTGAGATGCGATTGCGCGTCTCCAGGTGTATCTAGTTAAACGCGTCGTCAATCTTAGACTGACTGACTGACTTGTGAGTGTGGGTTCACGTATATTCACCCTCTTTATCCTGTTTCATCAGCTATACAATTATTTTTGCATTGCATTTTACGATCCGTCTGGACTATCCACACACACATATATATATATATAATACACTAATGACGTAAGAAAGGTGTTATTTTTAGATATGCATTGGTGTGGAGAGATAGTGAGAGAATCGTTTATGAAAAAAAAACTTTACACCCAGAAGGGCTTCAAATCGCGATCTCTCCGTTAATAGTGACTAAGTCAGGTGAGGTATAACGCCTTAGCCTCATTGACAACCACAGTACCAATTAGTGGGATACCCGCCTCAGAAGCCTAGTTGGCTAACGCGCTAGTTTCGTGTTGAGCTTGACTGCCGAAAATGGGGAGATCGAGGTTTGAATCTCACTCGGGTTAACTGGGAGTGGTTTTTCCTAAATAGTTTTCCACTCTCCCTCCACACCAATGCGGGTTCATTTCCTCTACATTCAACCTTCCCAATTCCTAACCCATTAGCTTAATTAGTACTTAATCATATAACCCGAACGGGTAGTAAGACGCAATGTTAAAATAAAAGTAGTGGGATCTTTTGATAAGATACGTATAAATAGTCAAAGATCCAGAGGTCATCTTATATTTCATTTTAACTGAACGGCCAATCCTCCATTTTACCTTAACTGTTTATGGGAGGGTGTATATACTAATAATATAAGCTACTATATTTATATATATATATTATTATGCTGTATATATTTATATAGACCAATATGTAGTCTAGATTAGGATGTCACTCATCACTGATCGACCTGAATGCTTGTTAAGGCCATTACATATATATATATATATATATATATATATATATATATATATATATATACTGACGACCCAATTTATTTATTTTTATATATTATAATTATAAATAAGATATGGACGTGCGTCAATCCCCCATTTCACTTGAACATATTGTGGATTCATGTAGTCGATATTTGGATGTCGGTAAATCCCCATTCAACATGAACTGTGTAATGGGAGATTGATTAATTCCTGGGACTAATATTTAAATACTGCCCTTACAAGTGATTTTATCCAATAGTATAAGATCTAATCGCTCCCCAATATGGATTATCTAGAACTCAAAAAGTAATTTCTAGGACTTAATAAACACAGATACTTTTTCTATGTAAAGTTTAATCAACACGAGTATATTTAAATGTGCTTGAATTCATATCTTAAATAATTTAGAAATAATAATGAATTGATTAGCAATTAATCAGAAATGAACAAAATGTATTAAAATGTACTTTTAATTATTGGAAACACAGTATTTTTTATAGAAATAGGTACGTTCGCTCCCCAACCCCTTGCCATCTTTCCACGCTAAGTTTAATTGATTTTATGTCAATATTAAAGAGTATGTTAAAGGTCAATAGTCCTTTATTGATCATTAAAGAGTGAAGTAATTCATTTAACAAAAGCGAGCTCTAATGTGTTTGGTCAAAACAATAACAAGCAATTCACCTTCAACAATTTACTCTATTTAATGACACATTTGAGTTTTCCCACGAGCTATTACGTCATAATAAATAATATTTACTGTAGAATAATTTTGTAATCCAAACAGGACCACATACAATATTGTCCTTCAACATATTTAATTATATAATGATATATTAAAAAAAGTTTGGTTTTTAGCAAACATATTTGTTTGAATTTTTACCGTGTGTGTTCACATGAAAATTTAATTATTTCACCGAAAAGAGTGGGTATGCCTATTAAATTTCAAGTTCCACTATTCATGTTCTCTGATGATGTATTGGTTGGAGTTTGAATCCCGACTGAGTGTGCTAGGGTAGATTTTTCCTAAATAGTTTATCAAACAGCCTTTATGCAAATCCGAGTACATTTCCTCTAAATTGTCCACTTTTCATTCCCCACCCACTAGGATAACTAATTTTGGGTGGGCTGGAAACATTTATATAATCTATGCTGAGGAAAATGATGGACAACGTGCTGAGGTTTGCTTGACGTCCGTTGGATCTCAACTGATTGACATTATTTTCAAAAAGGGAAAAATTATAGTACGTAGTTTGCTTTTACTTAGCCAGTGAATATAAACTTTTTAATTAAAGTGTTAATTTTCAAATTATTAATCGTTAGTTGTTTCGGCCCCACCCTATATACACATATATTGAACGGATAGTTAGTGTAACATTGAGTTACAATAGGACCCGCCCCATGTTAACCTTCACACATAACTCTCCTTTATAATTCATACTACCCGCTCCAAATAGTATCGAAACTAATAAAATTCCTACAATAGTACTCTTCTCTATTGTAGTTCTCGTAGTTTGGTACAATATAATAAACCATTCTGAACAATATAAAAACTGAATATACTACGATAATAATCTCTCTACAAATAAAACTGTTCATGTACTTACCAAATGTATCTTCTGGGTAGAGCAACCACCAAGACGGGCCAACACCTATAGAATCCTAGAACGGGGAGTTGACCGAGCGAGCTATGATGTTCCAACAGCTGATGTCCACACCTATTTGATCAACGCAAAACTAACATAGGCCGGCCTGAACTTGCCTCGACTAGAGGAAGACTGCTTACCTGTCCTCTGATGGGAGAAACGTGAACTACATCCACAACATCAAGTGAATGAAGAAATGGTCTGGAAGTTGGATGGAGCCTTGACAACAAATGGGCTACGTGACTGTCGAAAGCTTCTAGAAGGACATCACCGACCGAGTGTTATTTTCCCTCACCATGCGTCCCTAGCAACGAAAACCCTATATAAAAATGTTCGTGTATTCAAAGATGACTATTCGATTTATACGCTTGATGGAGGAGTGCTGTCTTGGACTTGGACAATGTCAGAATAAACTTTCATACTCTACGGACTTAAACTATGGCAGTTTATATTTTGGACTCTAATTTAAATTTAACTTTTAGTGTTAGCCAAGTTAGGCGTCATAATTTTTCTATTTAAAAATATTTTTTTTTACCTGAAGATTTATTTTGAAATTAAGCTCTATATTTTGTCTATCACCACTTGGGTGCTAGAGTCTGTTGTATTACTTAAATTTTTTAGATAGCCACAATTATTAGTTGATTTTGTGTTGGACACGTTAAAATATAATTCATTTTGAAGTTGTAGTTACTAGTAATTGTTTTGATAATATTAAGGTAGTCTTTTTGTAGTTCATATTTTTAAGTGTGGATTATTGAAACGTAACTTTTCTGGCTGATAAAATTAATCGTGAGATTAATTCACATTAGAATATTTTCAAATCTTTTACTATAATTGTTTGTACTAAAATCAACTTTATGGGTTGTTCTGTATCTTCAAGACTGACCCATTTGATTGTAGGATATGTTACGTGTGATGTAACATTCACTCAGTTTAACTGCACGAAGTTATTGTTTATTTTTGATTTTCAACATACCTCAGTTTGATTTTTGAGACCATGTAAAGATTTATGCTTTGCTGTTATTGCTTTGAATAAACCATTCATATTGTTGTTATTAAATCTTGCATATGATTTCCCTTTTTATATTATGTTCCTTAGTTTACGCCCCTCCCTTTTATATTATTTGTGGTCGTAAATAAAAGGTAGTAGAGTGGGGTGTAACATTAGAGGTATAGGAGAATAACTATTTAAACTTGACCAAGTTCCCTAATTGGCTTAGAGTTTATTTATTTTTAACTCTAGGAAACGTGCGGGATATTGACATTTGTTTCATTAGTATAATAGATTTTTGAGTCTTGAGTTCATAAATCTCAGCTTATGATATTTATTATTACTTGGTGTTACAGACGTGTAAAACATTTTGTAAAAAACTGAAGAAGCCAACTTCAAACTAACTAAACAGTTGTTCAGCTACCCAATTCGGTGGCAGAATGGTCTAAGGCAAGGAATGGTTTCGCAGTAGACTATACTACCAAAATTCTCAGGACCCATCTCGGTGGCGTAGTTAGCTAATGTGCTAGTTTAATGTTGAGCTAGACTGCCAAGGACGGTGAGATCGAGGTTCAAATCTCGCTCGGGTGAGCTGGGGTGATTTTTCCTAAACGGTTTTCCACTCTCTCTCCAAGCAAATGCGGGCTCACTTTCTCTATATTAAACATTCCCAACTCCTAGCCCATTAGCGTAATTAGTACTTAGCGTCAAACCCGAACGGTTAGTGAGATGCAGTGATAAATAATAATAAGTAATAATCCCATAGTGAAGCTCTAAATCATACTTGCAAATAATGTTCATTAATTTATTTCTGGTCTCTTTTCAGGCTTTTTAATATACTGAGTCTACAATAATTACCCTTTTAAATTGACTTTCTGTTTATCATCTACATTTAAGTGGATACAATTTAAAATCATGAAATAAAATTTTCAAAGACGCTAAAAACTGTGTTCTATAATTATTCCAATTATAACTTATCCATTTTCAAATTATTTGCATTCTTTTTTAAATACTTTGTATTCGTCTCAACGAGTCCTTTGGTGACACTAGAAAATTAAACCTGAAAGATTCCCCATAAGAATCACCAACACCATTTTTCCCCCCTTTTATTTCAAAGTAAGCAATTAGTCTCTAAAAAGAGAAATCTTTGAGATTTTTTTTTGACCTTATGAAGCAATTTGTTCATTCTTTGTGCAGAAAAATTAGTCTTGTGGGGTTCCCAAAGGATTTATTCAACAAGACGTTCTTGGAGTAAATATTGACACTGGAATGAGAGTAAAAAAAGGTTTAATTAGATAGTCTCTAAAAAGGAGGCTTGGAATAATGTTTATGAAATTAAAACGTAAGGTAGCATACGACTTATCTGAACATTGTTTCAAGTGTCAATTTATTTTTCGGGTGTGTCAACTCGGTTTAGCTTTTTTGTCACAATGACTACTATAATCAAACCAAATATAATCGTAGATAATACTTATACCACACAAGTATACAAACAAATATATAAATACATATATATACATGTATGTATTTGTATGTATATATTTGTTTATAATCCTAGATAATACTTATACCATACAAGTATACATACAAATATATACATATATACATATACATGAATGTGTATATATACATGTATATATATTTTATAAATATATGTATACATACATATTTATGTATGTATGTATGTATATGTACAGTATATATCTATATACTGTACACATATAGATTTTAACGTGCGTTTGTTTAAATGTATAGACCTATGTGTGATAATAATAACTATATCTGATATTTTTATTTACATTGTATACATGGGTTAGACCTTTCTCCAACAGGTACCATTTCGGATTTTGTGTAATGTCGGTTCCTTGTTTTTAAATTTGTTATAATAGTAGGTAACGTGATTTGTGTTCATTGGGGAAACAGCTCTGTAAGAACAGACACCACATCGATATATATATATATATATATATAGTTTTGACTAAATTTTCCTATATTTGAGTTTTTAAGCATGAAATAAAATAAAAAGGTAATCGAAGATATCAAGTTAATATTAGCTTTATTAATTGTTTGAAAAAATGATTTATTTATGTGGGAAATTATGTACCATGTAAAAGTATCATTCTATATATCTAATCTATTAATTTTAAACCAATTAACACACAAACTATAAATTAACGAATGACAAGCATAACTAATCCGGTAGAGATCTACACCGATACAAATTAAAATACAAGCGGAATTATAGCACAAGAAGGCTTTTAAATTGAAACTTGATACTCGAATGTGCGTCGTTTTAATGGAGTACACAAGGAAAAAAAGATGAAATAAAAAACATTGCTATTGCATTAGGTAAGTGAACATATCCTATTCATCTAAAAATCAACATTATCAGATATGTATACCCAAACGTTGACGCGTTGTAATGAATGGTATTCGCGGGCTTGATCGAGAACAAGAAGTGTTTGAAAGCGGTGGCTAAAAAAACACGTTCTAAACGTGATTTGGAATTTTTTGAAACTTGAATTATTATATAGTGAATGTTAAAATAGAGGCACAAATATAGGATTATCGACCATTTTTGTGGACGATAACTCAGACGTGTTTTCAATATTGGGGATTAAAATGTGTTAAGATATTTATGTAGCCATTTTAAAATGATGTTTCCTTTGTGTCATATTTTATTACCTTTCTGTATCACTATTGTTAGTAGTTAACGAGGTAAACCTAAGAGTAATGAAGGGCTGCATATGATTTGAGTATCAAAATGGTTTTTAATTTTTACACCAAGTGCGTCCTTCTTTAAAAAGTGTGTTACACGAATTGTCTGTCTGTTTGACATAAATGGTATGGAACTACGCACGGACATGTTCACTCCGTTGTTTAAAAATTGAAATATTTTCTCAAAACTCGTAATATATGTGAAACTAAATATTATACACTAGCAAACCCGAACAAAAATTGCACAATACTTACGTAAACAATTTTTTGGCTCCCTGTTTTAAATGTTATAACCTTATTTTTAAAGAATTAAAGTCCTCATTTATAAATGTTGACCAATACAAGGGTAAAATATTGACTAATGAGTGTAAAATTATAGAGATAGATCATTTATTTACAAATATTTCCCCTAAGAGGTTAAAGGAAAAAGAACAAAATTTTTTAGAGACTAAATACTTACTTATTACTCTCATGCTGCGTAAGGAAGTTTTGATTATCTACAAGATGATTCTTAAAACTATTCAAACATCAATTTATGTATTCGTCCTTTTTAATTAAAGTATAATGTCCTTGAAAAAGCTGTGCGGGATACAATAGTTAAATATTTTCACTAATATTTGACCATTTTACGCGATTTTTGCTGTAAATTGTGTGTCAACACATCAAGTTTCCTCCTCTCAGTCCAATTATATCATTATATATTTATTAAATTATTTTCATAAATATCTTACCATGCAGTACTAATCACATTATTCGATGAGGCTGTATTATAACAGAAAAAGAAAAATGTTAATATATATTTGAAGAACTTAAATAATTACCTACTCTAGAACCAACGCCCCACAGTAATAAGATATGGCTTAAAATTATATATATGATAAGAGATGGCTTATTTAATGTGCTCTTTCCATACATACACATTTGCTTCTTTTCATATAATGGAAAAACCCACAGCAAAGTCTTTTTTGAAAATCCCATCCGTTTATTATGTACACAGCTACGCTCGAACCATAAATTGCATTCAAGTGCGGTTTTCTGATTTAAAAACTAACTACAAAGTTTTGTTCATCAAAATAGTTTTTTTGATCTAGAATTTATTGTTGATTTTGTAGTATTTTTCAAAATATTATAGAACTGTTTCACTAGTCTTAATTTCACTGTTGTCTAAATTACTATACAGAAAACTGCACTAGGACGCGACATTTTGCTTGAGATATATTTTTAATTTATCAACTTATATTAGTATTATCCCTGGAGTGGCACGAGCTCCAGTCCTCCCTGTCTTTCAGCAAACATGACAGATGAACTGACGTCTCTGTCCGCATGCCCAATGGTATGGGTAGCCTCTGGTGCAAACGATGTAGTAAAAGTATTTCTCAACAGTTGTCATCACAGACATATTGTCAAAATTTAAAAAAATGCTGTATACATTAGAGCGTCGATAATTCGGACTGATTGGGAAGTTACCCAGTCCAAATTGTCAATCTGTCCAGATTTTCTAAAATACTCGTACAGTACCTATGCCAAATATTAAAAAATAAGCATGGACAGGATACTTACAAAAACTCAGTGTTAAGGTAAAACATTCAAGGCCGTAGTCAGGGGTAGGGGGTGGTTTGGGGTTTCTAACAACCCCTCCTCCCCCAGAAATTTAATTAACAATATAAATATTTATAGTTCAAAGAATATCAAAATTAAGGCACAAAAACAAATTAGTGGGTTGTGTTACAATAACACTTCAGATAACTTCTAGAGGTATTTAATATTCAGAATATTTTCTAGCCATCGGTAGTTATGGTGTTATGTTGCCATAAAAAACACTTCAGGTAGCTTCTAGAGGTATTTAATATTAAGAATTTTTTCCAGCCTTTGGCAGTTATGGTATTATGTTACCATAAAAGACACTTCAGATAATTTCTAGAGGTGTTTTAATATTCAGAATTGTTTCATTGTCCTTAGCAGTTAGGGGGTTATGTTACTGTAAAAAAACCCTTTAGAGAACTTCTCTAGGTGTTTAAATATATAGATTTTTCCTAGCCTTCACAGTTAAGAGGTTAATTTGCCATAAAAAAAATTCAAATACCTTTTAGAACTGTTTATCATTTATAATCTCTTCTAGTCTCCAGTAATTGGGGGATGTGCCCACCAACCCCCCTTCCCCCATGAAATTATTGGCTGGCTGTGGCCTTGGAACCATTTCACTTTATTTAAACGACGAACTTACAAATTTGTGTGTGTTGCTAATATCACAAATTCTGAAGGAATATAATAAGGCAAAAATCTAAAAACTAAAAAAGTCTCCAATATTTTGATAAAAGTTGAGGTGTGTTTTTTGGTTGCCACGTCTCTGATATTGACACCACTGTGATTATTTAATAAATAATATTTTTTCTTGGTGATACGTATCATCAACGATCCGTATTTTGACGTAGGAATTATTTACGCTCTACTGTATAAGGTTACGTAGATCTGGCAGCCAACATTTTATAAATGTCAGTAAAGTGTAATCTAATAGTGACTGACTCTACATGATTATACCTTTGTGTACGAGAAGTTATTACTCCAACCGACGGAGCGGGACGTTGTGTGTTAATCTAGTCGCTGTGTACGATGCAGGTTCTCCTCCCCCTCTTCACCCCCCCCCCCCCCACAGACCCAAACCTCCTTTCCAACCAAGCTCCCCGCTGTGACGACTGTTTTGGAATAATTGATGGGAGAACCACGATTAATTGATTTGTATTCCTCCGACAGGACTGTCTCTCGACAGGGCGTCGAACCCCGGGATTGGAGGATTAGGAAGTGACGTACATCGACTGTAAACAAAACCAAGGTGAGTTTAATTTATCTGTCAAATTTACACGTCATATATTCAAACTGCAATATACGTTTAAGTACAATGGTTTAATCTATGTGATAGTATCACTTCGGTGGCCATATAGTTTAAGGCTTCACTCTTGCAATATACTAGATTTACAATGACATGGAAATCGGAGTTTATATCCCAGTCTGGTGTAATGAGAGTGGTTTTAATAAATAGTTTTCCCTTCTCTTTCCAAGAAAATGCGGGTAACCTTCCTATTAATTAAAACTTCCTCATTCCGAACAAAAGTGTGTAATTAGTAAAGAGTATATAGTCCAAACTAGTAGTAATATGCTGTGGTAAAACAAACATATATGGACTAAGGATAAGTAGGGTAAGTTGTAGAAATACACTTCCATTAATATGGAAAGGAATTAATAAAAACAGTGATACAATTCCTCTGAGATTCGATACTATAGCTGGCCACCAGAACTTCAGTCCATCGCGAGTCAAACAACTCTTACTGTGTGACCATTGGCGCTGGCAGTTATTTCAAAATCTCCCATATTGTGGATATATTAACTATCATCTAAATAAATTTTCAGTTAATATAACAGAATTTTGGAGGATGAATATTGAAGAATTGAAACAGAAATACTCTGAATTGGGATTGTAAAACCACACAGAGACGGAAAATAGGAGGGGAGAGGTATTAAATAGTTAAATATGAAAGGTTCTAGATTTATATTCGAAAGAATGTACAGTACGTCCCTATCACTTTTAGGAAAGTCCAAATTTCATAGCTAAAATATGATCACACATTCATGTACTGGATTACGGAAAGGTTTGACAGCTTAGGTCACTTAAAATCAAATTTAATCTACAATTTATGACAGAAACTGATATTGTCCCCATTCAAATTCCCCCACCTTTCTCCCCTTAGTAACGTCAGAAATTACAAGAACTTGATTGCTAAAAAATGTTTTTTGAAAATCATGAGAGGGTTGGGAAAGGACACATAAAAAAACAAATACTATAGCACCCCATGGGGAGTAATTCCAAGAATTTCACTCTATGCTACGAATTGGCACAGAATGATAATTAATGTCCCAGATATTGAGATTACCGGAGTAAGTGTAGGAAAGAGTGAGAGGGAATAGGTAACCAGGGCTTTGAGGAGAGTTGGGGATGGGGGTGGGGAGGATGACGGGGGCATTTCCTGTGATAAATAACACAGATAAGCCTCAAACCCCGGACCTAACCAATCTCACCCATCGATCCGAGAGTCGTATCCGCCACGCAAACTATGCTTTAATAACTCGCTGTCGTATTCAGCGGCTGTCAGACATCGAGGCAGGAAAGGGGGGGGGGGAATTTTACAATTTTCGTGCTCCCTAAAGTGAACGAATCAATTATTTCCAAATTTATCTAAGTTCGTTGATAAATTATACTCTGAAAACACAATTATTTTTCAACAAATTTTTTTATTTAAATTGTTTGTTTTTATAGTCATCAAACTATATTTTTATTGGAAGAAAGAATAAATTTTACTGTCTAAAGACTATCTTTTTATAACTTTAGTGCTATTATTATTATATTATAATTACACCGGTCTTACTACCCGTTCGGGTTATACGCACTTACGCTAATGTGTAATGGTAAGGTGATTGTGGATGAAATGGAGGACCTACAGTTTTAACAGTGGGATCCAACCACGGGGAGGCCTGGCATTTCTCACATTCACAAGTTGTGATTAATACACGTCTTGTAAGAGGTGAAGAATTAATGTTGTTCATTGCAGAAATAATAATCTTATTTTAGAGCACTCTGCACTTTAGAGTTCGCTGTTGTGACAATAGAAAACTAGACTAAATGAGACTGTCTCCTTAGTCTGCATGATCAATTTTGTTGGTAATAATATACACTATCAATATACATTGTAATAATACTAATCACTTTTGTTAAAATTGTTTTCAAAAGTCAACTAAAAACATGATTAAGTATTTATTTTTATTAAGAATTGATTTTAATACATATTATAAATGGTGTGTTTTGAAATTATGAATACAAAAATTTATATAATTGAGTTTTCTAATAGTTTTCAACTTTAGCTGTACCTAAAGCCTCTTTTATTGATTCACATCAACACGTCAATTAAAGTAGTCAACGAAAAATATTCATTATTGTAAAATATGTTCGTGACCATGCTAATGGAAACATATTAATGCATGGCGCTATTTGTATTCCCTGTATGGTTTGTTTGCGAAAATAATATAATTTGTTCGTAATATGAAACACTTCATGTTTCGGAACTGGGGGAAATATTAAACGTGCCGATGTTTTGGTGCCAAAACAAGACCTGTATGTGAATAAATTATAACGACAAATGAGTTGATTTATTACTGCAACAATTATTTGCCATGACATTTATATCAGACAAGATAGATACCCCAATTTTAAAAATTGTGCTAAGCATAATATATCATGCTGTTCGATAGGTACATAAAAAGTTGGGTTGATTAGTTATTAATTATGTGTACACCCTTCAAATTAAAAATATTCTAATAATGTATTTTGTTTTTACCTTTTTAAATAGAATGACCATTGGTAAGATCTAAACGCAGATGGTAGGTTGACATTTGAATGGACCTAAAAGAAAGAGGGTGTCATGAGGTGGACTGGATAGAATTTTCTAGAGATAGGGATGGATGGCGTACTTTTGTAAGTGCGCCAATGAACTTTCAAGCTTATCTTACTTGTAGATGGGTTACTGAGGATATTTTTCTTAAATAGCTTTATAATCTTTCTCCACTCGAATTAAGGTGCAAGATACATTTGTTCTAAATTCTACATTCTTAGCTATATCCTATTAGCGAGATTAAAATGGGTTTAGCTTGGAAGGGCAGTAAGACCAGGTAATGAATAAACCAAGATAAATATGAGTAAGGGGGATTACTTTCAAATATCTCATTCAATGCAGGGGGTAAGCTAGACCGTCCATAAGGTAGATCAAGTTAAATGAATTAAATTGCTAAGATTGGTAAATGCAAAGTTGTAGAGGTTTATTCAAACACTAGAGCTTATCACAAAAAATATATTGAAGCAGACTTACTTAGAAATTCGAAAGTTCACTGCCACACTTACAAAAGTACGACACCTATGTCTATTTTAGTTACTTATATCCAGTCCACCTCACTACACCCTCTCTCTTTCAAGTCCATCTAATGTTATCCTCCATCTGCAGTAGGTCTTCCCAAAAGACTCTTCCCATTGGGTTTGTCAATCACTATAACCTGAGCACGGTTATAGATTCTCCCATTCCCGTTGCATTCCTGCACACCGTAATCTAAGAGACTTGATTATCCTAACAATGTATTGCGATAAATACAGAGTATATAACTCGTTAACCTCCTCCACTCCTCAGTAGCCTCGTCTCTTTAGGACCAAATATCTTCCTAAGCATCTTGTTTTCGAACACCTTAAATTTATTTTCGTTATTTAAGGTAAGAAATGCAGTCCACAAGATTATTTAAATTGGTGTACTACCTGTATCAGTGTGCACAGGACTAAGGCGTCAGTCTCGTTTGTTATAGTTTTTGTTGACAGGGAAGGTCAGGATTGAAATCCCACAGGGCATAGTGAGGCGAATTTACTAAATCCTCTATCACTTCTCTCTTCAAAAATGTGGGCACATTCCTCTAAATTCTACCTTTCGTGTCCCAATCCCGTTATTGTAATTAATAGAACAGGCGGAGCGGGTAGTTAGAAGTGGTTTACTAATATTTTAAAATATTTTGGTCAACATAAATATGTGGATGTTTTAATTTAATAATAAAATATATATCATAATATGTTAAAATGGTGTTTACATGATAAACATATTATAATATTTAATACTTAAAAAACTTAACATTTAATTAGTTTTAACTTTAAAAATAGATTCGATCCTGTATGATTCAAGTGCTTCGTTTTTAGAAATAATAATACATGTTCCTAGACAACCTTATTCTTCTAAATCGTAGCCACGTGGCACGTTGTGATAAGCCTTAAAACTTTCAAAAGCTTTCAGTGCGTGGAAAACATGCACGCACGAAAACCCGACACTCTGTCAAGGGTCTCCCACTTGACTGTGAGATAGGACTCAATGCGCATGCGCTTGGCTGTTTCTGTTCCGATCTGTGGCCACACACTAGAGACTTCAAGTCGGCAGACACTTGGGCAGGAAGACCTCTCCAGAGATAAGATGACCCTTCATCCCTGATTTGCAGGGACAGTCCTCGAAACAAAACTTGTGTTCCAGACTAGTTTTGTCCCCGAATGTTAACCCGGTTTGTTAAATAAAGTTAATGATATTTGATATGTATTTTTCTATTATTAAACACTTTAGAGAGTATACTTAATCAGTATTAAATCCATTTAGATTTGGTATCCTCTATATAGATGTTTTCAATAGTTTACAGGGGTTCATATAAACATAAATATTAATTGAAGTATAAGCATAAATATATTTTCCATAAAATAATAATAATATTTAGCACCGCGTCTTACTACCGATCGGGTTATACGCTTAAGTACTAATTACACTAATGGATTAGGAATTGGTAGGGTCTATTTAGAGGAAGTGAACCCGCATTTGCGTGGAGGGAGAGTGGAAAACCATTTAGGAAAAACCACTCCAGTTCACCCGACCGAGATTCGAACCTCGATCTCCCGTCCTTGATGGTCTGGCTCAACACGACTAGCGCGTTAGCCAACTACGCCACCGAGGCGGGTTTTTCCATAAAAATGATAAAGAATAATATTTTCTATAAAAGTGATAGAGGGTATTTTATTATGTTGCCTTCATTTAAAGCTAGAACAGTCTTCAAAAATATCGCTCAAATGTCAAACGCCTTAAAAAAACGACCGAATAGCATCAAGGCTATTCTTTCTTTTTGATACGCTTTATAGTTTTTAAATTTTGGGTTCATCTTGTGCCAAAATGGCATCCTGGAAGAAGGAAAACACTAACAAATTAGGAGATAATCCATGGGAGATACGTTTTCCAAAGTTAGTTAAATCCGTTATTAAGTGATAAACTAGAATGACCACAAACAAAGAAAACCTCCAATTAAATTTTTCTCTAGTGAAAAATGCTTTTATTAAAGGACCTGGTTTGTGTGGCTTTGTTTGTATGTGTGTGTGTGAGGGGGATGAAGAGAGAAAGTGTGTGTGTGTGTGTGTAATAGTACAATGAGTTCGATTACCCATCTGGGCTATCTGTGTACTTACAATAATAGAATAAACTCCAAGATGTGAGTATACAAGCGAACTATACTTACCGACCAACCACCGTCATTAGTGATGATGGTACCAACATATGCGGATAGAGGGTGTCATGTGGTCAGCAGCATGAACCCTCCAGCAATTAATATCAGTTTTATAAACCAGAGCTGATATTTATTTATTCAAGTAGCTCCTCATTAGTACTTACAAGGCTGAGTTCGACCCCGCATCAAACCCACTGCTTTATACAGATAGATTTTAGAAAAGCTGAGAATTGAACCCAGGACCTCTGTATCTTTAGCCGGGAACTCTGAACACTAGACCATAAAGGCGGTCACACTTATATTAATGGAGGTAGAAATTATGAATTCATCTAAGAAAATTCACACGCATTTGTGTGTGGGTTCTGTCGGAGATGAATTAGGCTTAAAAAAAACCTCAGTAAACCATGTCAGGAGTTGAGACCCTATCTTACTAGTACTAGTAGTCCAGTCTATTTCAAGATTAATGCCTTAAATTTTGCTGATACCCATTAGGGTACTTGCCATTTTATCGTGCCTGTTTCAACATTGACTGAAAACAGTTGGATGCACTTGAGTTGAGTAGACGAGATACTAAACTTGAGACAAACACTAAAAAAAGTCCTTATAAAGCAAATCCTTTGGAGCTAAAAAAAATCTCGCTGAGGTCTCAAGTCTTTAGACTCGTCGATTTATTTTTAGATTTATACAACTTAGGATGTTTAATCGGTTACAACCATGGATTCATAAAACTTTCTTAATCTAACTATCCCTAAAAAGTTTCTAAGAAATAGATTTTTGGCTAACTTACTCAATATGTATAGTATATATTTGGGTTTTTATAAGCAGTGATTTATTTTTATTTCAATTTTAACTTTCGATTTTGATTTGACAGCATAAGTAATAAAACTTTATTTATTATAGCTTCCTAACTTTAAAATTAAGTTTCCTAGTAGGTAAAGTTTAAATATTATGTTGAGTGAATATAAGAAGTAAACAACTCACGAATCCAATTTTCACTTTTAAAATAAGAGTTATTTCAACATATAACCTAAAAACTAATTTAGCTTGGGACATCAACAAAGAATACGCCTCACGCAACCCTATACTATCTTTATAATATTAATATGCAAACAGTTAATTATCTAGGTGTATACAACAGGAACTAGATCAAGATTCTTAAAAGGGGTGAGCTGTTTTTAGACCCTACTTGTGAAGGAAATGCTTTTGAGGGTAAGGAATGAGGGGTTAGTACTTAAAATGGGCATTCACCACATTTTAAAATTGATATATATTTACTGTTTTCTTTAATAATTATTTAAATATTTATTTATTCACAATTATGGACCAGCTCGTAATGAAAAAATTACTTCATTATTAAATAGTTTTGGAAGCCATAATTAAACGATTTGGACAAAGTAAATCTATAAAAAAAAATTAATATGTAACGGTGAAAGGATATTAATAATTAATATATTTTAAAATACTTTTTTTTAACGAAATGACACATCTGAACATGAATCATTAAAATATCTCAGACCCATTCAAGAGCCCGCATCATCTCATGAATAGCAGCTAGATTACTTAGGTGAATAATATAGAATTTTTTGAACTGTTCATGTATAAATGTTGAACAAAATTAATTAAAAATTGTTTTAAAATATCAAATTTTCAAAAATCAGTTATCAATAAAGGGAAATTACCCTCAAATGATTTTATTTTAGAAGAACTAGTATATACTGTTATAATTTATCATGTAAGACATCACCTAGATATCCATTTTTAAAAAAATTTTTGACAGAGGCAGACTGGACCACCGGGAAATATCCCGGTGGGCCGGTTTGATTTGGGCTGCCGCAACTACTTTAAATAAATTCATTCAACTAAAAAAAAATATTTAAATTGTAATCAAAATCTCCAATGAATAAGTCGGAGGTGCTCAGAATACATCTTCGTGAAAATATGCGATGGAATTAAATGTAAAACCATCCTTTTTATTGTTTCTTTGTGTTCTTTATAAACAATTTCTTAAAACAAACGTAAAATCATATATTTAGTGATCCACACAAGTATGGAGTGGAGGATCATTTAACAAACTTAAATAAGATTAATAAAGAATCCGAGATATTTTCCATGCATTTAGAATCCTTTTTGTTTACGTCAATACAAACTAGAACCTGATCATCGATAATGTAGCTGAAATGGCCTCGGATTAAATAAACTAATAATAAAGATAAAAAATACTTCATTTCACCCTCACTACTTTATCTTACACTGAAACAGCTTCAGGGTTGATATTAATGTAATCATGCTAATGGCCATCATATTAATTTGTAGTCTTAGGCCGCTTGAATCTGCCAGTCCAACCCTGATAGTTGAATACATTTTGAAAAATTATCTTATTACTATACTTTGAAACAATTTTTTTTACCTACAACAACACGTATACGATGTTATATATGATTTTAAAAAACTACTTAGATTTTATCAATTTTATTTAAAATATATATCTATTTTCAACAAAATTAAAAATTTTAAAAATTTCTCTTTAGTTAGCTATACTTTATTTTAGAATTTAGGTTACTATCAAAATCACAGTTTTGCCTTTAGCTATGACTCTATAACATCTAAATATCAAATTTGAATGGAATCTACCAAACCGTTTTCACCAGGTATAAACAGTCAGTCATACAGACATGGTGACAGACAGAATTATAACACCCACTATTTTCTAGTTATCGAGTACATAAAACGTCAAGATACATCATATTCTCGAGGTCAAAATGTTTCACAAGAGAAATATTATATCTGTATGAAAAAGTGAAAAAAATTTGTGTAAGTCCAACAAGGATCTGACCACATTTTATTTGGAGAGAGACTATACCTAACCTAGATTTCCTCAACGAACAACTTGACCACGAACGTGGAATAATACTCACCTGGACGATAGATTTCAATTACGTGACAACATATTCGTCGGCAGAAGCCATCTCCGAAACCAACGGGTTGATAATGGAAAATGGGTTCAAGTGATTACTGAACAAGAACCCCGTAAAGTGAGATTAACGAATTTAATGGCGACATATGTGACTGCCAACCAACAAAAAGAGAAAACGAGAGGGATGGTGAACAATATCCCAGTTTATTATGTACACAGTGTTTGCCAGGGGGGTTAAATACGGCGGGTTAATGCGACATTGCCCAAAGGTTTTTGTTTACGATAATGAGGGGCTGGGAGAAAGTTGTTTGAGAGAGGGCGTGAGGGGTGGGGATCATAAAACTCATACATTAATCTGTAATCATGTTCTGGATACTGCGCTTGCCATGCGAGCGTTCACATTTGGGTTGGGTGCAATATTAAAATATAGCTATTGCGTACTGTACAATCTCGTTCATAAAAAAGTCAAAAAAAATTATAAACCCCTTTCCTTGGAAATATCTTTCCCTCTTCCTAAAAGTTTCTTAAACTTTTTGCTGTTGTGGTGGTGTTAAGGGGTAAAAGGGTGATTTAAGTGTCACGGTGAAATGATGCGATTAAAAAGTTCATAAATGAAAGAGGATTTATGGTGATCTTTTATCATTTAACTACCCATTTCATAGAAACGTCATCGTTCTTTTCCTCAATTTAACCTAGCCATCGCTTTAATTTATCTTTATTTATACTATTTTAAGCCCAAACTGTGGATAACGTGGCCTAAGTTGTTACGCTAAAAACAGTCTGGTCTACCAGTGGCAATAAGATCGAGATTTGAATCTCTACAGGGCAGACTTTAGGAGTGAGGGGTGGGTGATCCACGTGTGGCTTATTCCTGTGATTTCTACAAATCCTTCCCACGCAAGTGCGGGTGGATTTCATTTTATATATTTACCAATCCCAATAATTGAAATAAGTTATCATTAGCTTTGGTGTTTAACATACCAATAAAGATAGACTTAAAATATTTAGTTTTTTTTTAAGAGCTAGTGACTGGTTTTGTGTCATCACATAAACCAATATACAAATCTTATGTACGTGAAGTATAGAAGGATTCTAATAAGAAGGACAGATTAAATAAAATTTAATTGTGGTCAATATTGATAGTATTTTAAAATATTATTATTTGTGTGAATTTATAGATATTAATTTTATCAAATTTTTTTCTTCAGATCCCGTGACTTTACGTATGAATAGGTAGTATTTTCTTACTACCGTATCTTAATATCTGTTGAGGTTATACGCAGACAAAATAATTACTCTAATGGGAAGGGAAGAGTAAGTAGCCATTTTAGAGGTGATATACCCTCATTTTCGTGTAAGGAGAGTGTAAAATAATTTGCGAAAAACCACCCTCAGTAGATCCGACCAAGATTTGAACCCCAATCTCCCCATTATCAGTAGGCCAGTCTAACATGATAATGAGGCCTTATACTATTCGGCAACTGAAGCGAGTGGCTTTAACGAAATTTGAGGATTTTTTGTTGTTGTAACTGTCAGATACGTTCCTTCCTACTAAAATCTCACTGTACTTCGGTAATGTGTTTCATAGCCGGTGCTGTACTTGATACATTATTCTAGAAACGAGACACCTCCCTTCCTCACCCTTAGACTACATTATCTCTGTACATGATGTCGTAGGCCGTGGAGTAGTTTAGTTTTGCGATTTTTAAGGTAATGTATTTTCATTTTTGAGTTTTTGAGCACTGGTCTAACCTTGTACTCCTATTTTCATTGTAATGGTAGCACTGTAAAACTTTAATTACGTGTCAATGATAATTAGAGGAGAACATTAGCCACTCAAGAGAAACTATATGGCCTATTATGTACCAACATAATTTAGGTTTAAATTAAAAAGAAGCTTAGTTTATATTATTGCGGTCATTTTTTGTGTGTACCCGTGACCATAGATAATACGAAATTTTGTACATGAAAAACAATTTAGCGTTCATGAATGGCACCACATTTTTAAAACTAGATTTTAAGTATTTTCACTTAAACAGATAAATGCTTAAATATTCAAATTTTTTATTTGATATTTGCATTGAAAGAAGATTTAGATTAGAGATTCGTATTAGAGGAATATTAGATTCTACCCATCTTTAGATTTATTAAATATGAAATTGATAGGTTTTTTAATGAAGGATTGTACAACCAATAAATATATTTATTTGTAAAGAAACACAGTATTAATAATGCCGTCTATGTATCTGTGAATCATTTGACACGGAAATTGTTAAAATTAATCAATCAATATATTAATTCATATATTTGATGCAAAACATAACTGAAGTCTTCAACCTCTAGGCTGATCTCATCAACATCCAAAAAATGATAAACATGAATCTTTTATTAGGATACACGGTGTTTAAAAACAATATTGAAACATTCTCCCCATTAAGAAAAAATGTTTTAACTTAAGTGAATGAATAAAATTATATCTCTACCTGAAATAAAGGCATAACCTTTCATCATCAATTTTGTGGACATAATGAAATGAACATAGAATTTAATTTTCTTCACATGGTGACCTAAATATTTATTGAATATCATTCAAGGGTGTCCTGGAATTTAATGACAAAATTTTTTCTTCATTTAAAAAGTTTGTTAGGTAATGCCACCATGTTCATGACCTAAATTCAGGAACTGTTGATATCAACACGTGAAGAAAATTAGACTCCATGATTGTACTGGAGCAATATTTTATTTATTTCAGCAAAAAAAAACTTTTTGCCATAAAAACTGCAAACACGCTGACCTTTTATTGCATCCCCGTTCATCCCAATTTAAGGATTTCGATTAGGGTGTTTTCTGTAGATGTTATTTTTAAGGGGTGTAATACTAATAAAAAATATAGAAAATTTGAAGTAAGATAGTTACGATTTAACTGACATTTTCAACGGTAAAAATTAATTAATCAATTTTTTTTGTTCATCTCACTCCTGTTACTCATCTACTAACTCCTACCCCCAAACATATAAAAAATAAGATGGGCATCTAATCCCTTGCAGACGCTTTGTACAACATACCTGAATGCCATCATATGAGACGTCCCAACAGCCTTAGGCTAGATTTATGGGCGTCCTCAGCCTTAAATGTGACCTGATCTAATAAAATAACTTTCAAAAGGAAGCCACGCTGAGTACTGGTCATCATGTCCCTTTAAAAAAAAATAAACCTTCTTTACGTGGGTCGAGAGCAGTAGTGGCGAGAAAAATGTTTGGCGGGATTGCAGCTCTGTCATGAAACCTTTCCGTTTAACTTGAGAGGTGAGTCTTGTAATAAAAGACCTGTGGCCAAATATAATCTTGCTACGAGAAATAATATTCATTATAGCAATTTTTAAGGAACACATATTTAATATAGATAAATAAATGTAAAAATTTATCTTGCAATTTGTTTATTTATTTTTTACTATAATATTTGCTAACGTTACCAGGGTATTTGATTAATCTACATCAGTACACAGATTACAAACTAGCTTAACCTATTACTACTCTGTATACAGATACTAAACAATATTGCCAGTGCTAACAAGAATTAAACCAAGGTCCTCTTGACTTTTAATCGACAGCTCTTTAAGGTGGTTTAGAAGGGTAGGCGAGTTATTTGTAATTTTTATAATAAAAATATTTTTTTATAAAAAGTTAATCAAATATTGCTTCAGTAGATACATTCAGTTTAATTCTCTACTTAATATAGCAATCTTAACTGTTCTTGGATATTTTTCAATGCCATATTTTGATTAAAAACACTTTAAACGAAAAGAAAAAGACCTCTTTAATTTCCACGATGCCCAAGACAAATACTCGATAACTCTTGGGAATACTTTGTGTATAAAATCTAACTACATGTATGTAATAAAGCAATATTTTGATATTTTGTTATAAAAACTGTAAAACTTATTACTTTAACTTGTGCTCACCTCTACCCCCAACTTAAGCTTTCATCCCCAGAGGCTTGTTCAGATTAGTTGACTTTTGACGTTTGTAATTTGGAGAGATGTGAAGGTAAATTTTCGCTCAACTCTAGTACGCTTTAATTTTTTAGTATACAAGATTATTTACTTATTTATACTAAACAATTATGGTAAAACCAAACTGATGTAGAAAGATTTCAGGGTTTTATTAATTTTACTTGAAGAGCTTACGTAAAAAGTTTTAAACAAAAAGTTAATTAATAGCTAGGAGATGGGTAGGTTGGTTGGAAAATTGCCTTGCATAAGTGTGAACAGGTAAGGGTATAACCATGTTGATTAGTTACATATGCAAAAAAAAAATTTCAGTGAATACGTACAGAGTTCGAATTTCCGTCACGGAAATCCAGTATTGTTTGAGTTTTACCTATTTAACCATGTGATCACCAGTGAGGGTGACAAATAGCTCCAAATTTCCAATAAGTGATTTAATTTTTAAGCGTGATATAACGTGTAAAATGTACATTTGTAGTTGATACGTTGATAAAAATGAATATTTAGTAAATGTCTGGGTCAAATATATTGTAAACAAAGAAATAATTCATCTTGGAAGCAAATAATTATGTTAAGGGAGATAATTGATTAGAGGTATATTATAAAAGCTGCAATTAAATGTAGGGATGGTGTGGGAGGGGCTTATATGGAGAAAGGGGGGTAAATAGATGTATAGGATCCTGGTAGGAAGGCCCTTTTAGAAAATAAAACATATTTCCTTGTTGTCAAAATTGACAGCATATTAGACTTCATAATTAAGGAGCTATAAGTGCAGGAACAGTTGAATGTATGGAATGAGGTGGAAGTACAATATGGAATGAAGTTTAATGTAAGGAAGAGTGACTACAACACGGTATTAAAATAGGCACGTGAGGGAGGTAACATTAGGAGGAAAGCAACTTAAGAAAGTGAAAGGCTTCAAGTACTTGAGAAGTGTGGTAGAGGAAAGAGGAGGGAACGAGAGAGAAATTGGGGAGAAACGGAAGAATTGGAGGCCTTTTACAAAAGCGTCAGATATCTGGTTTGGCGTATAGATATGCCACAGAGTGCAAAGTAGTGATATACAGGGTCTACGATGTCCCAATATTGCAGTATGAATCAGAAACCTGGGTGATGAAGGTAAGGGATAGGAGCAAGGTACAGGCATGCAAGATGAAATTTCTGAGGAGTAGACTGGGTAAAACAAAGATGGACAGGATTAAGAATGAAAGGGTCAGAGATATGGTGAAGGAGGAAACCCTACAGGATTTGTTAGAAAAGGAGAGGTTGAGGTGTTATGGACATTTGAATAGGATGGAAAAGGAGAGGATTACGAGGATGCTTGAAATGAAGGTGGTGGGCAGGAGGCCAAGAGGGAGACCGGGGGACAGGTGGATAAAGGGAGTGTGGAAGAGAGTGGAGAGGAGTGGAATAGATTGGCGTGGTGCAAGAGAGGTGGTCGGAGAACGGTAGAAGATGGATAGGCTTATGTTTGAGACAAAACCTTTCAGTGGCAAGAAACTGTGCATGATGATGATTATTATTATGAATTATTAATATTTGAGAGGGTATTGATATTATCTATTAAAGTGAATTTTTGAAAATCAGGAAACTTTACGTATAAATATATAAAAATTATTTAAATAACTCTAGTAAATATAAAAAATGTTCCTTCTTAATAAATCGGACTGTACAAGGTTGCTAGATGTGATTAACACGTATAAAAATGCCCATTTAAAATATTTCTTATAATTTTTAAGACTACCAAGTTTGTAATTTCCCCTCCAAGATTTGAGCTATCTTGTTTATACTCCCACGTCTTCAAGATTTGACAAATTTTGCTGCTTTCTACAAAGGAAATATATTCCAGACACAAAAAAAAAAAAAAATCCATCCCCGTGGACATTTATATTACGTAATAACTATTTATCAGACCTCTTTCCCCTCTTTTTTGCAGAAAATATTGGTATTTTCAAGGAACATATTTTAAATTATGCTTTCATCACAGAGTTATTTATTGCACCAGTTAAAAGGAAATATATTGGGATTATTAAAAAGAATAAATTCTTCCTTCATAAGAATTTTTTTTATTAGAGAGTTATAATCACTAAGTTATTCAAATAGGCTAACCTCAATGCACTCAAGTTTGAAATTAAACCTCAAATTTTCACTTACCCTCTTCAAGCGATTGCGATTCAATTTGTTCAAAGCTACCCTCTTAATTCTTAGCCCTAATTAGATTGATTCGGGGGCAGTAGTACAAATTATAGAATATTATTATATTAAGTTGCGGTTGAAGAGAACGTGGGTTAAAGTCAACCCACCTCGGTGGTCACTTGGTTTAAGGTGCTACTCTTGCATTAGACTAGACTACCAAAGATGGGGGAATCGGGGCTCGATCCCAAGCTGGTGTACTGAGATTAAGTTCTTATTCCACTCCAAGGAAATGCGATTACACTTCTTCAAAATTCAAAATTTATAATCTTTGATACATTAATGTAATTAGCACATGGGAATGTACCCAAATGGTTAATACGCGATTTTTTTTATGTTTTTCATTTTTTATAATAAATTTTGGTACAAAAATAAATACAATATTACTCGGGTGGATACATTAATTAAATATTATACACATACAATAGTATTATCATCAGCTACAAATAATTATCATGGGCATAGTGACAACTGGTGAGAAACTTTTAAAACAAAAATTCCTGGTCAAATTCCAAGATGACCATAGCCAACTTTCTAAAATTGTTTATATTACTCTAAGTAGTAAATTAATTTGAACGTAACCACTTAGGCAATATTTTATTTAGTTTGGTCAAAAACTTTTTTGTCATAAAAAAATATAGAAATACTTATATTAACTCGTTCTTCATTCCATCCCAACTTAAACATCCATTTGTAGAAAAGGTAAGCAGCTAAGGAGTGTTAAAATTATGCATAGACTATTTTTAAACATATTTTAAGTTCCTAGAACAAGGATATGCAAACTTACAGAAGGACAAAATGAAAAGAAAAAGCTAGCAAAATACTTTAGTCAATAATCTTTCTTCGAAATGAATTTAATAAAATGGTAAACACACAAAATAAACTGACACGAATAAGTTTAAATACAGTGAGAAAGCAAAACAGTTATAGATACCTTAGTGGCGTAGCATGATTTTAAGTTCGTTCAGAAGATGTACACGATAGGATATGAGTGAAACTGCGAAAGATCTTAAAGCATTTTTTCATATTATGTGTTGAAATGTGAGGAAGTGATTTTCAAGAGAGAAGACAGATGCTTAATTAAGTTGGTATATAAGATCACTTTTCGTAGGATTTGTTAGTAACACTTTTTGGCAAGAAAAAGAGAATATAAATATCTACATATATGCACATATTTTTGGGCATGAACTAACAAGTTTGGAAATGTTATTTTGGCATAATTTTTTTTTAATGTGTGTGTTTTTAAAAGGCCTGCTTCACAACGCAGCATATTTTAATTATTCATCCCATGGTCCGGTTTGAACACACCAGCAGGCCTGCACTAGAGGGATCGAACCTAAGGTCATCTAAACCTATAGTCATATTTCCTATCACCTAAGCTATGAGAACAGGCAAAGCCATAGTTTATAACACGTCAATCTAAAATATGTACTATCACCACTCGACTATTTGGCTAAATACTGTAAAAGCGTCATCGTAGGTTTTCCTAGTTCATCAACTTCTCACATAATGGATATAGAATCCCCTCCATTTAAGTTTATACATAAACCATTGCACCCATTTACACTTTACTCGACATTTCCACAGAACTGTAGTAGATTTTAGCCATTAGCATTAAAAAATGGCTTCAGTTAATTGTTAGATGTACTGCGTAAAACAAGACTCAAGTAATTGTGCGGTGTGTGTGTGTGTGTGTGTGTTTATATTTATATGCATGGTATAAGTTGATTTCATTTGAAAGCCAACTGTTATAGTAACTACAAGTACTCGTGAAAAATCCACGTGTGAATTTTTTTACTCATCATTTTCAGGGTTTTTTTGTTAGATCTTTTGTATTTTTTTCCTACCCTCGTGCGTGAATTCATGCATGGTTATCTCAATCTCTAAAGAAGAGGGCATTTATACTGTATGTTTATTTTCATCCTCGCGTCATGTCTATACATATATATATGTATACATACACACATACGTTTGAACGCATATTTACATAATACGAGTATTTGTATCCTTTCTGGCTATTTTATTTAAAGTCGCATTGCAAAATCCTAATGCGTTATTCAGTATGAAGGATTTTGTTACCTTTCTTTCTCTCCACGCGCTCTCACTTTATATTCCCCACCACCCATCTTTAGCTACTAGCACCTTTGCACCTACCGGGGTGCTACCCGCTGGTATATCCCCTTAACCCCTCTGCCCTCTTTCCCGAAGACCACCCAAAGCTTAGTGGCACGTAAAAAAAAACTCCATTCCCAATGGATCCCTATCCATTAAATTTCTAAAGTGAAAGTGATTTTAAAAAAAACCTTTTGTAGCCATTACATTTAGCTTAATAGTTAAGTGCATTGTCGTTAATTGGTCATTCGTTTTCGAGTTAATTAATATTAATGTCGTTAGAAATTGTTGGTATAAAAGTTTGTCGAGAGATACAAATTAGAAACTCTTTCTAAAACATTAATGATCACGGTCAATTTTTGTTTGTAATTTAAAAGGAATAGTATACACATTACAAATCATTATCATTTGGCTTTTTTTAATCGTACTTACGTTTCAAAAAGGGTTATTTAACTACTTAATCCATGATATATTAATGAGAGAGAAAATTCACCCATATTAGCGTGTAGAAATATTAATAATAACAAAGTAATAAATCACACTCGGACGAGTTACACCCAGCAAAATGTGTTGAGATTCAAACCATAACCTCCCCACCACTGGAAATCCTGTTTAGTCCGTTTTTCTTGCTTAAGCATCTTTACTACTGCTATGAGTGAGATAGTAATATGATTAAAAATAACTTGAATAGTATACATAAATAAATGGATTAAAATATAATTCTTGATTAGACCTACTATTTCTAAATTCAAACAAATATTAAAAATGTTTTTAAAATAAAATATTAATCAAGGTACCAACCCTAACTAAACAGATCTTAACATTTCGCCTAATAAAATCATCTCAAATGTCATTTTACTTGCTTCGTACATTTTTGTTCATACATATAATAGTTAATTTAAACAGTGGTTAAGATATTCATTTAACTCAAAACATCACGTAAATAAATAGAAGGCCTTAGTTTCACTGTGATTGCATTATATTTTTTTTCATTTATTTAAATTAATGCGAGTATGTTGGAGGTTAATTCATGATTTTTTATAAGTAATAATCAATAATTGTTGTGCTACTTAGGTATTTTTTTTATTGAGTCTTGGTACCCATTCGTGCTGTCGCATACATTAACTAATTTAGTGGAATAGGGAGGATGAATGTCTGGTGTTATAACATGTACCTGCATTCGCTTTAAGGTAAATCGGTAAAATATCTAGGGAAAAAAAAACCTTATGTAGACCCAACCACGATTAAAAATCCCATTCTCGACAGGCAAACTGGTTCAAAACGGGAGTGATGCGTTAGAACCTGCAACCAAAGCCACGGGTGATAAATTATTAATGTAATTTTAAACCAATAATATTTAACTATTACCTAATCCTAGACTATGCTTTAAAATTTAAAATGTTTAATTTTGTAAGTTTTTCCCGTACTCTAAATTTATTTTGAAATGTTTAATTAACAATTTAACTTTTATAAAACTTCCCGACCCTGTGAGCTTAGTTAGAATATCCTTTATTGTAGACTACTACTTCAAACAAAGCTATTCATTTGTTTAGCTATATTAAAATATAATTTAAAATTCATTTGCAGTTGACTTTGTTATTTTTACTCTATAAATATAAATAACGTTAAAACTAAACATCAAAGGGGTCTTTATAAAAACATGCATGTAAATTACTCTTTTTTAGATAGCGACTAGCTACAATTCAAAAAGTAGCATTTAAAGTGTTTAAGATGTTTTTATGGAATATTGTGTGGTTATTTTAAAGTCTTTTCATCCACTTTGTATTCACTAGTATATGGTACTGTAATCTCTCTGCATCACTCGTCAGTCTAAAATATAATAATTAATAAAATATATATTACGTGAAATTTATCAAATAAATTGCTAATTTTTCAATTAAAATAATGTTTTTGGGCTTGAACTATTTGGAAAAAGTATGTTCAAAATATATTTAAAATTTATTAATTGTTATGATTATTAATATTTAAATTTTGATCTTTCATGTTCAGATTTAATATAAATTGGTTTCATTCAATAGCTATTAGCTATACATTTTGATTTAATGAGCTAAACAAAAACTTCCTTTGTGTATTACGTCATAATATTTAATGCTGAAATTTGTGTTGCAATAAAATATTAAATATATTATTATATCATATTGGTACTATCTGAAGTATTAACACTATATGGGACACTAACTAATTATTCGTTTACCTCGTCTAGCCAGGGAATATCTAAGCATCTATACATTGACTTAAACTCAGAAAATATTTGGAAAATTTCAGGTTCTTTAGAAGTATTTTTTCCCTACGTCTTACTACTCGTTTGGGCTATGTAAGGGATGAGGAAGGTAATATTTAAAGAAGATGCACCTAAATTTAAGTGAAATAATGTAATTTAGAAAAATAACCCTTAGAATTCGATCTACGGTATTCTCGTCATTGGTAGTCTAGTCTATTTGTGAGAGCTACACTTTAGACAATGTGACTACAAAATGTTTGTTTTTGTAAAGTTGAATCTCAAACTTTCCCTTATATATCACAGTTTTATGTCATCAAAAACGTTTTGGATACATAAAATAAGAATATGTATTATGTAGTAATAAGTACAGAAATATGGATGATATTCACTTGAAAGACTTCACTTATATTTATAGCTATATTATTTTAAAAGCAGTATTCATAAAAAAATACGTTAATCATTAGCAAAACCATTATTTCCAAACCTTTCTAAAAATTACTGTCCAGTAAACGTTAATCAATTCTTCTTATAAATGTACTTCTTGTAGCCTCTTTAATTTATGTTTTTATTAGTAGCTATGCACTTAGTTTATTTCTACCTTCTAAAGGCTTGAGGGCACAAATTCATTATAAAAAATCCAATAATACGATGAATCACCCGGATCTACATCATTATAAGAGATAATTCTATGAAATTGTTTCAAATAACGTGACGGTTGACATAACTGGATTATTTGAAAACTGATATTGAAATCGGTTTAGTTACAATTAACCTCCCAAACAAAGGGCATTTATCATAAACGGGATGTGTATGATTAAAGTAGAATAGTTAGTATTCAAAATTAAGGAAATTACGCATTCAAGATTAGTTCATAATAGCATTGAATTCAACGACTACTCTTTATTCATGGATTTGATATTCATAATTACTAAGGCAAATTATAAAAAAAAGTTATGGCAATAACGTGCAGTAGATATGACGTAATGATCACTTAGGCATAAAAATTAATAATTACTCGCACTTTAATCCAGTATTTGTTTGGTGCAATAATATGCTATTTCACAAAATATTAATTCAAAGGTATTAAGATATAAAGTTTAAAAAAAATCAAGCTTAAATAGTTCTTCTTTTGCCGTATTTTGATACAAACTTCTAATTCTAGAAAATAAACACAATTATGTTCGCATCTCTTTGTAATAAAGTATAAAAATAAATCTTAACATGACTGTAAGTTTAACTTACTGTTATATATGTTGTGGCAAAGAACACTACTACCCTAAGCCCTTCAAATTTTATTTTCAACATGAATAATACAATAAGCTAAGTTTTCAAGGGTATTCTATTAGCGCCTGTGATATTATATTGGCTATAAGATTTTTTCTCTCATTTAAATTCCTTAGTTGAAAGTTCTCAACTTTGGTTGTCTTGGAGCTAGGTGGTCGCCTCAGGACCCGATGCTCATGGGTTAAAACCCAGCAGAGGTCAACGGGTATTTTCCTGAGCGATAAATATCCGTAGCACAACTTCTTTCTGAGAGAAAATAAAGCCGTTGGTCTCATGGCGATTGTGGCATGTGAATAATCCTTTAAAGGTATGTGAACATAATTTTTCGTCCACATTGGTAGGTTCTTTCCCACTCGCTCATAGAAATTCAGTTTTGAGGGTAATGGTGAACCACCACCATCTTCGAACTCCCCTTGTACATGGGGTTTCTACCAGATGGTGCAGGCATCACTAACCAGTCGAATATCTGGGTGCCATCTCCAGCGCCGGATAGATATGAATTATATCAAACTAACCTTTAGGTTGTTGACTTAAAAATAAGAATAAATTTAAAGCTAAAAAAAAGACCTATTCTATTAAAAATTTGTTGATGTAATTAAATCCTTAAAACATTCCTAGATACTTATGTATCTTCAAACATCCTTAAATCCCTATAAAATCCTATAGTCTTATACATCACTGTACACTCACATATCCTTACATTCATATACATCCATTATCACATATATTATAAGGATTATTACATCCATATGCCTACTTATATCTCTAAAGACCTACACATCCTTAAAATCCTATAGAATCTTAGATTATTTTAAATCTTTAGATACCAATGAATCCTTTGACGTTTTATGAATTTATAAATTCTATACTCCCTTACATTTTTAGAGGTTCAAGACCAACTCTTTAGACAAGTGCTTTAAGAATGAATGAGGGGTCAATTATATCGTGTTCACTTTCAATTGACAATATAATAGTTTGACCTTTACGCGATATTATGGTGATTTAATATTTTATATACATTATAAATCCATTGACAAATCCTTCATTTTTTTGTTTATTGTCTGAATTATATTTTTAGCACCACGTCTTACTACCCGTTAGAGCTATACAATCATGAACTAATTACGCTAGAGGTTTTAGAGATGAGGAAGGCTATTTTATAGGAAGTATACCCACATTTGCTTGGAGGGAGAGTGGAAACTCATTTTGTAAAAACCAACCTCTGTACACCCGAACAAGATTTGAACCTCGATCTCCCCGTCATTGACAGTCTAGTCTACTGCAAAGGTAGCGCGTTAGGTTTAGACCATGAGGCCACCGAAGGGGGTAGTGTTTGATGCTGAACACGTTACAGCCAGATTAAATCAGTAAAACATTTTTTGACAGTTACAAAAATTTATAAAACAATTTTCATATAGTCATACATCATGTGATGTGATTGTTAGCTATAACTGTTTTTAGATAATAACAATACCTTTAACATAATAGTATTAATATAGTAGAATAAAATCACTGGGGATGTAAAGAAAAGTTTGTACTTTGTTAAAGTTTTTTCTACTGGAATTCTAATATAGAAAAAAGTTTGAGTGAGTTAATGGATAAGTTTAGGTTTCCAAACAAAATTTTTTAAAGATTTTTTTTATCTAACTCCGCGTCTTACTACCCGTTCGGGCTACACGGCTATGTACTAATTAGGCTAATGGTTTTAAGGATGAGGAAAGTTATATTTATAAAAAGTGTACTCGAATGTGTGTGGAAATAGCGAGTAGGAAACTACTTTTAATTTTAAAGAGATTAAAGGCCGTTACTTAATTATAGTGGAGATTTAGACGTCAATAGATAACCTATTTGAGCTTAAGTATTTTTTTATTCGTACAAAGGTAGATTGTTCGACCCCCAATAAGGCTTCAAATAAAGCTTTAAATTATTTACCAACCAACAACACGGGCACAAAACAAAATCTAAAAACTCTTTTTTTAAATAATGCATTTACTTTTTTTTAGATACCCTTACACTTATCAGCTTAACTTACTGTAATCAATTCAACGTTCTTTAATTAATAAAATTAAGCTCCTCTAAGAAGCTCACGAAAAGGTATGGTACTTGGGAATGCGCGTGATCACATCCTAATGTAGGAACATTTCAACTCTTTTTTTTTCACAGAGGAGTTCAATAAATCGTTCAACTCCCTCCTCCCCCTACCATTCCTCTTATATCCCCCACATCCCAATGTCTGACCGTGATATGAAGGGTGAGCTATGGCATGGCACAGACCAGCACTGAAGACATCACTAGCAGAACATAAAGGTGAGTTGTGTCAGGGAATGCATTTGGCACAATTTCCCTGTTGTTAACGCGGACTTTATTGGCTCGTTTGGACGGCATAAGTGGGTTCCAGCTTTATAAAGTCTCCTCACCTAAACCCTAGCTCTTCCCCCCCCCCCCCCTTTTACCTCATCATCACTTTACCAAAAAAAAGCATTTTTTTTTCTGGAACTTATTTTTACTTTGTTACTTTTGGCCAGAATCCAAAAAAATTCGAGATAAACCAAGAGGCAAACTACATATGGACATGCACACAAACATTAAAAAGAGTTAATAGAATATCAATATTTGTATACATATGTTAATTTCGCTACTGAAAAGTTAATCTAGGATTTTTATACAAATCTTGATAGTTCAATTAGAAGATTAGCAGTGCTTGAAATTAACGGTACAGAGTGCAGATAGATGCATGGAATCTACTGCAATAAAGAAAAGTGAGTGAATTCTCTAATAATTTAAGAACCAGTATTCCCCTTGCATGAGAGTGTGAAAAAACAGTCACAAAAGAAGGTGTGTTTTGTAACCGTTAACTATATATTTGATATTCGGATCAAAGGGTAGCGCCATATTCATTTTTCTAAATTATTTTTAGTTTGCTTTTAAACTATAATTTAACAGACTTGGATTTTTTTTTGTTCAAGATATTAAGACATCTGTACAGAGATAATTTTTCTTGGCCCTATTAGTGAAATTGGTATTTTTAAAATATCAGAGGAATGACAAAATATATATAAATATTTGAAAGAGGAGTTTATTTGTGAAATATAATTAAAGTTCCGACTGAACTAACATTTACTTACTACTAATTTATCAAAATTATTATGGTTTACATTCCCTTGTTATAATATTTTGATTAAGGTGTTTTTAAAAAAAAAACATTTGAATTGCTTAATAAGGAACGTTTAAGAATATTTAGAAAAAAAATCAATTTTAACTAAATTTTACGTCGGCCAAGTTGTATTAAATTAATATGAGAAAAATATAAATATGAGATGTAAATATTATAAATATGCACAATAGTTAAAATTGATAATATTAATTACAAGCTATGTTACAAAATAAATTAGAGTTGTATTGTAAGTTATAACAACCATTTTAAAAAAATTACATTTTAAAATGAAATATATTTGAGTCATAATTACACTTAAAACTAGGTTGTAAGATCAAAGCTTATGTGACCTTGCATATATTGAACATTATATATTAATCTCACGAATTGATGTAAATATTTGATTAAACTTGAAAAATAAAAATAAAAATTAAATTTATTCTTAGCTGTAGTTTTCTGTTCCTTGATTCCTGGCTGCAAATACTGCTCATTTATTAGACTTTGACGACATGTTTCGATGCTACGTCGGAATCATCCTCAGGTCTGATGAGAAAGACAAAACACACCAAATGTAACTCATGGTTAAGACATAATGCGCTAGCCAATATGCTATAACTTATAAAAATAATGAAAGCTAGTAAGTTATAATTTTCAAAAATAAATAATATGAAACATCATATTTACCAGAAATTGAAATAATTTGCTTGAATATCCCACGTCATCTTATTGAGAATAATAATGGTAGAATTTCAATAACGTGTATATATGAAGTGAAATAAGAACTTTCTGGAATTGTAATAGGATCTCAAAGATAATATAAGTAAAAGAAACTATTTAGTAGTGTGATAGTATGAGAAAGATATAACAGATAGATATGTTTTGAATTTATTTATTCATGATAATTAAATTTAAATTAAAGAAATTATGTTGGATTAAAGAGAGAATGACAAGACAGGTAATGGAAAGAAGGTTCAAGTCTTCTCGACATTGGCCCGAACAGGTAATTCATTTACTACTATGGAGGGATGCGCGGGTGCAGGCAGGAATGGAGTTTTTTTTTTTAATTTTGGCATGTTAAGGGAGTTTTCTAAAGGTATTGATGAGTATTTAATTTTCAAAAATTGTTAGATCATTTAATACATTTTTGTTGTTTAATAAGGTGGTTTGAATAAATAGAGTCGAAAATATACTTATTCAAATCACCTTAATTTAATTTAGTTCTTAATTTATTTTTTAACATATTTTGTAATTAATATTACCAATTTTAACTATAGTGCATATTTATAATATTTACATCTCATATATATATTTTTCTCGTCTCAAATTAATATAAATTGACCAACGTAAAAACTAGTTAAAATTGAATTTAATATTTTTTTCTAAATACAGTGTTTTTACCTTCAACCCTAGCCTCCCAAATTCCCAGCCGGGTGAAACCACTGTCGTTTTATTTTTATTTTTAAAAAACACACAAGATATGTTGTAAGGGTTTGCTTTCAAAGATTACTTTCCGGTCTGTGTTGTGTATATAACACCGTGTTTGTTGTAGTTTAATTTAGCTTAGCTAAAGCTAGAGCGAACGGAGATAATTTTGGAAAAGTCTCTTCGAAGATTTTTGAAGCGAAACCGTTCAGGGATACATTCCGATTGGGGTATCATTCCCTGGTGGGTGTTTGGCTGTGGGAGGTGCTGTTCAACCCTGGTGATTGAAGGACTTAACATCTTTGTTATAATATACGTTTCAGAAATTCTATCAGTCACGCTTCATATACACGGAATCTTTTAACGGTCGGAAAGTGAGTATTGATTCACACGCTCATCGAAAAAAGGAAGAAGAATCTACTTCATTGGCGCAGCAATTCTCAGGCTGTATGTTGACCCATGATGCATTGCAACGCTAACTTGAGACAGATGATTGTCAAAATATTTTGTTTTCTAATGGATAAACAGATATTTTAGAACATTTTCCCGATGGATGTGTTGCGGCACAAGAGAAGATGTTATTTTCTAGTAAGGGCAGAATTGTGATAAGCACAGAGTTTTTAAAGGTAATTAAGGGCGTAATTACGATAGATAATCTGCATTTAGACAGAATCTTTATTTGTCATGAAGTACGCAGCGTACTTAACAGTCGGAAAATTTAAAGATGAGGAAAGAACGCCACTTGTAAGGAGTGGGTTTACGCCTTTGTATTAAAATACCACTATGTTTTTAATTTATTTTTTAGCCATGCATCTTACTACCTGTTCTGGTTATACGCATATGCACTAATTACGCTAATGGACTTAGAGATTAGGATGGTAATATTTAGAGAAAGTTCAAAAACCATTTTGGAAAAACCACCCTGAGTACACCCGACTGAGATTCGAACCTTGATCCCCCGATCATCGGCATTATATTACACTGCGACAGTATCTCGTTAGACCATGAGGCCACCAAAGCAGATAAAATACTCCTATTATAAATCATAAAGTTGTTTGGTAAATATATCAGGATTCATTAATTTAAGATTTCTATAATATCAAGCAACTTGTCGGTATGATATCTAGCTACAATCTAATTTTTATAGGAAGAACAAGCCTTTTATAAGTCATTTCACCGTATATTAAAAATGGGAACAAAGTTAAAAAATAATGAATTTTAAGTATAAAAAAATAAAAGTTTTTTTATCAAATAAAGAATGCAGAAAGCCTAGCCTCGATGATATATTTTCTAGTTTGGGCGTAATCTTGTTCCCTAATGCTCCGTGTACCCACATTTACGTGTGGTGAAAGTGGGAAACTATTTAGGAAAAACCACCGTCATTGTATTCGACTAAGATTAAAAAACCCTTTTCCCTGTCATCGGCAATCCTGTATATTATGATAGATACGCCTTAGACCATGCGGCCATCAAAGTGGGATTTATTTAGTTAAAAGACATATTTCTAGGTAGCTATCTATAAAATGATAATTTTTAATGCATAAATAACTTTTTAAACTTATTGAATACGGAAATTAGGCTAAATAAACCTTTTTTCAAGGTGTCTAGTGTTCTAGAATGTTTAAAAAAACACCATCTCCCAATAAAACAGAGGGACTACAATTAATCTTATATTTAAGACCGAAGCTTAGAAATGCTTGAGTTATAAACCAACAAAACTCAAGGAGACTTTTTCCCCCCCTTTTATATCCTCGTTCAACGTGGAAATTTCAACCGACGTGACCACGAAAGCATTCAAGCAGGCAGGCCTCCATCGTAACCAATTAAATCCACATCTCTTGTCGAGGCTAGTGATTTAAACCGCTCAGCTAACAACAGGGTGCCACCGACCTAACCCGATTTCCCTCCCAAGTTTCCCTTCATCCTCCTAGGAGAATAACTCTTCCTAACCCCCTCCCACTCTATCTACCTCTCTCGTTCGGAGAGATTTTTGGTACCCCTCTCTAGCAAACCGCTCGATTTAATTAGATCCCTTCTCTAGGTATATGTTAGTTCCCCAAAACTATTGTTCACGGTTGGTTATTAACTTTAGTCTCCTAGCGACGTAGTGGGTATTGTTTATGTACTCCACTTATTGTTCGTGTTTACTGCGCCGATAAAGAAAGGAAGAGAGAGAGAGTAAAGGAGGATGAAAAAGATAAAGAGATGAACGAGGGGTGGGTGGTAAAGATTTGTCCTAATCATGACTTGAACTCAAGTGTTTCGTGATTAGTCGAATTTGGTGTGTCACTTAGCTAACGTGGGTGAAACAAGCCCACTTTGAACTTAATAGGCAACCATTCAAATAGAGAATAATTAGGGATTCTCTTCAAACCATCCTCTTTTTTAAATTTGGGTATGACTAAGTAAAAAATACCACTAGAAAGTAGAGTGATAGTGTTTAATTTTTGATACAAAATATAACCATTAATATTGACTGCTAAACGAGACAATGTTTTCGTGGAATTAAGTTCAACCTCTAATATTATTACTACAAATTAGATTCCCTTGCTTTTAATTTGGTTATTTGTGATAATATTTTGATTTTGTTTGGAAAATTTAACATGTGTCTTGTAATAGCAAAAGTGGAGAGGAAATTAAACTAACCCACTAGGTGGATACGTAAATCAGCCTAAAGACAGAAGAGATATAATAGTTACAAAACTATTTTTTAAATAAATAATTATAAATAATTAAGACCATATTTGGTTACCTATAAATTTTATTGGCAATGTATGATACAGTAAGTAACCATGTTTTCAACCAAATTTCAAAACTTCTATATGAATAAAATAGTATCAATGAATTTTGCTCGAATTTTGTTTTGATTTGAATTACAAATAATAATAATATTTAGCACCGCGTCTTACTACCCGTTTGGATTATACGCTTAAGTACTAATTACGCTAATGGATTAGGAATTGGGAGGGTTGAATTTAGAGGAAGTGAACCCGCATTTGCGTGGAGGGAGAGTGAAAAACCATTTAGGAAAAACCTCACCCAGTTCACCCGACCGAGATTAGAACCTCGATCTCCCTGTCCTCGGCGGTCGAGCTCAACACTACTAGCGCAATTACAAATAGTTTACTATACAATCTAAAATTAATAAAATAATGTTGTCCATGCAACTACTTGCCGAATGAATTTAAACGCCCAATAAAATTAGAAATATTTGTAGTAGAACTGGATGTAGCACATTTATTTAAATAGGTAAATTATTGTTTTTTCTTGAAAACATTACTAAGGCCCTGTTTTTCTGTAAAATTTCGTAAATAAATTTTAAATGATTTATATTTAGTCAAAATCATATATTTTCATATTAGTATGCTTTTGTTGACTTCATCTTAGGGTTAAGGATGAGGAGGGTAGTATAGTGGCAAGACATTAGCGTAGAGAAAACTGTCCCCAGCGCAACCGGTTGAGATTCAAACCCTGACCTGTCCTTCATTGGAATCTAATCTATTGCAAGATGGATGCTTTATATTACGTGATCACTGGTGTGGTAATATTTCAAATAAAATTAAAAACAGTGCTGATTAAAATTATATTAATCTGTATTATCAGATGTGAGGTGGTTGCACCAAATTACGCCCCTTAATTAAATTATAAAATCAAGCAATTCATTAAATACGTTCAGGTATATTATCAATGATTGGTGGTGAACAATTTTAATACATAGGTCAAGCAGTATGTTTGTATTTTTCCACAATGTAACACAAAAAATTTTGAAGCATTCTGTACGTGGGGCTGACTATTTTCATTTTAGAATTTTAATTTATATTAATTAAAAGGTTTAGCTTGGTTTAAAAAAATATTTATATTCATAAGAATAAAGGTACTTTAAACTCAGTTGATTATATACAATTGCCTTTTTTTTATCTCCACCCCTAGAGTATTGAAAAACGCAAATAAACCCTAGGTTCACCATATTAGTGATTCTGTGAAGTCTTTCTAGCTTTTTCCTTTATCGGATTAATTAGTTAATTAAGTCATAAATAATAATATATTTAGCACCGCGTCTTACTACCCGTTCGGGTTATACGCTTAAGTACTAATTGCACTAATGGATTAGGAATTGGGAGGGTTGAATTTAGAGGAAGTGAACCCGCATTTGCGTGGAGGGAGAGTGGAAAACCATTTAGGAAAAACCACCCCCAGTTCATCCGACCGAGATTCGAACCTCGATCTCCCCGTCCTCGGCAGTCGAGCTCAACACGACTAGCGCGTTAGCCAACTACGCCACCGAGGCGGGTAATTAAGTCATAAAGTTTATTCATAAATTATTCACCACAATATGAGCCTTAATAAATTAATTATTTTAGAAGCTATCTTAAAACTGTTTACAGTAATTAATAACACAAGTAAAGTATTTTTTTTGTTTTAAGTGAGTGACTGCCAAAAATCATTCAATACTTCAGTAAGCTTGATAGATCTTAAAATAATTAATCTATTAAGCATTATAATGGGGATAGTAATTTTTGACATATTGTATTTTCCTTTCCGTATTGTGTAGATTAAAAATATTTAGATAATTGGTAATTTAACTTTATAAAATTTAAACTAATCAAAAATCTAGGCAGATTGCAATTACTATTTTTAACTATATATATATATATAACATAATACGTTATTATGTGTTATTTCTCACATAACCCACCTATGTGGTCACGTGGTCTAAGGCGCTACTCTTGTTGTAGGCAATACCGCCGATGAAGGGTCGATCGATATTAGAATCTCGGTCGGGTGTACTGAGAGTGGTTTTTCCTAAATGGTTTTCTAATCTCCTTCTAGGCAAATGCGATTACACTTCCTTAAATATAACCTATCTAATCCTTAAAACCATTAGCGTAATTAGTACATAATCGTATAATCCAAGCATTTAGTAAGGAGCGGTGTCTACAAAATAATCTCATATACCACATTTTTAAGAGAAAAAGAAATTTTCTTAATCTTCTAAAAACATTTTAGAACTATAAAGGTTTTGGCTCACCTTACCCAAATAAAGCAACCCGAATATTTTTTAACATAGAAGCTCTTTAAGATCTATAAAATATTTTAATAATTTGACTACAGATTATTATTTATTTGAATCCTACCCTTAACATATTATTGAAAGCATCATCAAATATTAAGGTGGCACTAATTGGCGCACCACGCACCACCTTACAAGATTATATTTGTAATTTATTTATTCTAACTTGATTTGGTTTTAAGATTTATATAAAAAACAAAACTCTTGTATTATTTGTATAAAATAAAATAACGGTAAATTATCTAACTTTCTTACTTTGAACAGTGCCAAGTCTATTCTGGGATTTTGACAGATCTCCTGGTTACTGAGTTCAAATCATATATACCGCACGGAATCCACCTCTAACCTTGATCACCCAAAATCAAGGCTGGTGTACGTGATTCTAACGGGCTCATCCACCTCATCCACCCCATCACCCTTTTCACCCTACCAAAGTTCGTTTGCCACCCCATTTATTGGGGCCACAAACACAATTAATGACCGCTGCCCTTGTATCCAACCAACTTGTTTCCCTTTTCTCCCTCCAGTTCAAAGGTCGTGTTGATTGGGAAGCCGGGTGAGTAAGGGGTTGGGTGGATGTGATAAAAAAATCGATCAAAAACACTTTTTAAAACAAGGTTTATCTCATCTCCGCACCCAGTTTTATTTTCAAACCCTGGCGTTGTCAATTATAAATGTTTGAATAGTTATTGAGAATGAACTGTCAAAGTTTGTACTTCAATTTATATTTTTAAAAAAGCATTAAATATCGATTTACAGTTAACAGCAATGAAACCATGGGCACCTGCAGTAGCGGGCAAGAGGGGGCACTCGCTCCCCCTCCTGGAATTATGTTTTCTTTGATAAGAAAACATTGTTTACGTGTTTAGTTTGCCTTACAATTTTTTTCTTCCAACATTTAACAACTAGCCTATCAAATTTATAATCGTGCTGTATTATCACCACATCCATTAGAAGCATTTCCGAATAAAACCTGTCACAACATTTTAAACTACTGTCGACTTTTCATCATAATCTTCTCGTCTGAAAACAGAGAAAACGAACAACATGTGCGTGTGCGTGTGCATGTGTGAGGGGGGGATATATTCGCCCCCCCCCCCCTGAAAAAATGTCTGCGGGCGCCCATGAATGAAACCGCTTAGAAAAATAATGTTCCATATCTACAGTCCATTTTCCTTAAGAAGGACCTTATCTAAGAGCTAGAAAAGTTACTATATCTATTTTTACGTAATAATACGTAATGTCATGTGATATGCAGCTGGCCAGTTCTACTTTAGAGAAGGCAGTAGATGTTATATATTTTATTTTAGCAGTCATGGTTTTCCTTCCTCTTTCCATGTCAATGTTTGTTTACGTCACCTTTATTTCTCTCCTCTGCCCCTCCTCCATTATGTTTTATTTTATAAAATCTCTGGAAATCAGAGGGGAGAGGAGTGTCTTGGTGATAAATAACTTCAAAACATTAATATGTCACCTGCAAACGATTACAAATCATCATTTTAAAATACACATTTTATTAAAATGGAAAAAAAAATCTGCCAAGTCTTTTTTTTCTTTTGTGCTAATTATTACCCACATTGGTGAGTACATAGAAAGTAATCAATCCCTTCTAGTCTGTCTTTCTTGTGATGGTGAGTTCGGGGATCGAATCCTGGATCGTGTACTGAGGCTTGTTTTTGTCTTCTAAATGATTTTATCCTTCTTCTTTCACGCAAATCCAGGTACATTTCCTCTAAATTATCTGCTTAATTCCTTGCTTGTTAGTATAATTAAATGTGGATGGCCCGGAACAGTAAACAAACCAACTGTTGACGGTAGCGATTTTGAAAACATTAGTCTGTAATCCCCATTATCCTAGGGGTAAAATAGGACAACACATTAATGTAAATCAACGTTGATGTGAACCAACAACTGGGAGTAACACAATATCTCTACCCATCGTTTTAAATAACTACAACTTTAATGCCCCTTTAAGTTTACTAAGTAGGCCTCGGATCCCTTGTTACTGTTTTTCCAAGTCCCCTACCCCCTATTCCCCTTTCACCGAGAAACCACAAGAATAGTCCAGCATAAAGATCGTCCAATAAATAAGTTGATCTTGCAGATAAAAATAATAATAATGTATACCCTCTGGACATCATGAAAACTGACAGTTTATCATTTATTAAACCATCCTTCCTATCCACGTAAAGAAATGTCAAAATATTATTGGATAACTCTAAACACACGCAGTAAAATAACATAGAATATATAGATCAGTGAATTCGAATTCACGTTAATCTCTCTGACAAATTAACATACTTTTGTCAACCGGCAGGCTTACGTAAACCAAGGGAAACAGCGAGCGAGCCGACATCAAAATGTTGAAGGAGAGGTCTCGAAGGACCTGACTTTGGAAGGCTGGGTTTTGACCCACTATCATTATCACCAAGAAGTATTTGTTTTTATAGTTTTTTCAAGATATATTTCAATGAATGCTTCTCATAACGCTTATGTATGTTAGGGAAGGGCTGTCTATAATTCTTTTAGAATTTATATGGGCACACGAGATATTTTCTCAATAGCAAAATGGACTAGTGTTTTTTTATCGTGATTATTATTTGTACTATAATTATGTATTGTGACTGTAAACAAAAATTAAACAAAAGGACAGCTTAAAGTTGAAAATATTTTTATAACAATTATTTAGGTGATGCTTCGTGTTGTTATAAATACAAAATCAATAATACATTTACAATAAATTTTAAAAATATTAATAAAAATAATAATAAAAAATTCGATGAGGCAAAAAACAGATTTGACAGCAATAAGCACCATGTACCAAAATCATGTTCTTGCATGCCATATTGTACAGTTCTAGGTTAGGGATTTAAATCATTAAAATATCGGTCTCAGTAATGCGAATTTAAACTTTAGCTATTGCCTGAAAAGTTTCATTAATGACTGCACCCATAACTTTGAAATAGTGTTTGATGTTAACAAATTAAATTATTGTTCTCTCTTACAATAGCAGTTTATGATTATATAAATAACATGTCTATGAAATTTCAACAATATTTTACTATTAAAACATTCAAATAATATAGTTTTACTTGTAAAAATTCAATAAAGATCTTAACTAAAGCTTACCTATGGATAAACATTTGGTAGAAGGCCTCCAATGTTTAAGCTATGAGCAGCTATTCTGGATAATGGAGTTAGTTTTAAATAAGTTATACTATTTTCAACTGTGGATCTTCTTATTCTTAAGTCAAAAACCTGAAAATTTGTTTAGTGAATTCTATTCATGCGAAGCTGTGCATGTACGCAGAACTTCGGCCCGTACTATCTGGTATAAATCCCCTGTACTAGGGGAGTTCAGAAAGTGTGGTGGATACCCGTAAACTTTCACACTGAATTTCCATGAGCGAACACTAAAGAGCCTACCAATTTTGATGGAAAGTTAATTTCCTATAATTTACAGGGTTCTTTTAAATGCCAAAATCGACATGGGGCTGACCGCTTTACTTTCCATTTGAAGGAGATTGTGCTACGTATTTTTATCACTAAAGAAAAATCCGTTGACTTTTGCCAGGTTTGAACCTAAGAACACCACGTCCCAAGGCGAGTACCTTACCCCAAGATCGCTGAGATCAACTACATCAAATTATGACAAATTACAAATTGATTGTGTTCACACAGAAAAAGGCAATCAGAGGTCTACCAGTGAAGAGATATAATTGTTAGAATCCCGGCAAGCTGTAGTGAAGTATTTTTGTTCTAAATGGTTCGTCACACTTTATACATGCAAATGCGGTTACACTTTTTATGGATTACATCTTTTTAAGCTTTAGCCCATTGGCTGTGAATATCCTAATATTCTAAATTGGTTGTAAAATATGGAGTACAGAATTCTTCTTGTAATAATTATAAAATCTGAAACATTCGTCCTTACCTGTATAGGCAACATAAATAAACACACAGTGAAGTTCAAAAGGTTGCCTACACGTGTTAAATAACGGGGAAATGATAGAGTGGATAGATTTAATTTTGCTGGCTTACACCTTTCATTTTGCTTGCGATCCTCCTTTTTTCGCACCATGTCTTACCACCCATGTAATGATTAAGCTACTATATAAGGGACGAGGAAGGTTTAATTTAGAGGTCGTGTGCTCGTATTTGCTTGGAGAGAGAAAGAGAGAGAGAGTGTATGTAAAAAGATTTAGGGAAAAACAGCCTCATTAAACCCAACTGAGATTCAAACCCCAATCACCTCTTTATCAGCAGTCCAGTGTATTGTTAGAGTGACGCCTTACAGGGTTTCACCATTTGTCTACCATAGTGGATGCAAGTCTTATTTTATATTATCCAGCTATTATTGAAAATTTATAAATCGTTCTTTACCTGATTTCCTGCCACGCTTTGATTGGCAAAAACATTTAGCCCCACCGGAATTCAAACAAAATTTTTTCTGAGGAAGTAGCTCATTACCTAAAATGCTTTCTATCGAGGCCATTGTATAATAGTTTTTAAGATGCATTACAGCCACGGCTACAAAGTATATACAAAGTAGCTAGACTCTATAGTGCCCCATATTAATCTGGACCTCAAATAAACACAGAAAAGAAGGAGGGAAGGGCACTTAAGTCTTGCACACTGGCACTAAAAATTTATAATGTTTAGAATATTCAATCAAGTCTAGATGTGTGATTTAATTAAATAAACACATACATAAATAAATGAAGATTTTATTTTTAAGAATAGAAATATTAAAATTATTGATTGATTTTAGGCCTGTCTAGGACATCTAAAAATACCTAACCTTTAATTGATAATCGAATTGAAGATTAGGTTTTGTTTAAAAAAAGTATATTTTGGTCAGCTATTACGTAAGAATGGATAAAGTGTTTGTGAACTAAATTAATTCTATTTTTACTAAATAAATAATAATAATCTGACTCTGTTAAGATTTTTCCCATGGTTCATACACTAGGTATGCGCAGTTTCAACCTACTTGGTGATCTTGTGTTTTCAGAAGAGTGTGTGAAAACACACACTCACATACAAGGAAATTAGATATAAATTTCGTAATAGGAAGATAGGAAAAATATTGGAACAGCCAGTTGACCGTCCTGGTTGATTGACTAACCGACCTCTACTAGCAGTTTCTTGCACATTGTCTTCTTTTGTCGTGAAGCGTTGGATGATGACGTTTGCTTTGTAGAGCTCTCAGTTGTGTGTGAAATTCTATTATTGCTATATTTACGATTGTGTTTCTTCAAATCAAAAATATCACGGAGAAAAAAAATGATCAGTCAAGATTAATCATAGAGAAAATATAATCAGTCAAAATTAAAACCACACGTTTCGTTAGCTGTATGTTCTAAGGCGTCACACTCGCAATGTACTAGACTGCTGAAGATGGGGAGATCGGGGTTCAACCCCAGTTTGGTGTACTGAGGGTGTTTCTTCTAATAGGGTGTCCACTTTCTCTCTTCACGTAAATTTGGCTACACTTATTCTGAATTCAACCTTTATAATCTCAAATACATTATTGTAATTAGTACATGACCTATAGCCCTAATGGGTAGTAAGACGTTCTAAAGAATAAAGGAATTAAATTTTTTATGACATAGTATTAATGAATAAAATGGATTCTAAAGCTCTACTTTGTGTTGGGGTTTGAGAAAATACTGATTAATAATGAACACCATACGAGCACTCTGTACGCTATTTATTTATCCTTCGCGCTCAAACCAATCAATCGTCCCACTTGCATTAATTTGAATAACAAATTGGTGAAACCTTTTCAGCCTTTTAGCAGACCAAATACAATCAAGCCTCTGACTTATTATTTACCACGGACAAGGGTCAAAGGGCAAGGGAACTCTTTAATTAGACCGTATGGGATTTGGCCTTCCTGCTACACTCTTTAATATAAGCCAATCACTAAACCTCGTGGGTATGGAAAAAGAGAAAGAGAGGGAGAGAAAATCCTTTCAGGAACGTTAGAAGACAAAGGGTGAAGGAAATTCTATGATTTTCAAGTAAATAAGTACAAGTCCACAAAGGGTTTGAATCCATAAACGTATATCGACATTTTTAAAGCTAAGGGCAAGAGGCATATTTGGTATAATGGCTTACAATCATGAACATCTGAGCAAGAATACTTGGTTCCAACCCTTGCTGGATGAACTTGGTGTGGACTTACCAATTGTGGTTCACCAATCCCCTTTAAAATATATTTCTGGTGCCTTTCCTCTTAACTACCTTTCTCGTTTGGATAGCAAACTGTTGAAATTTGTATTGAAGGCCTAAAAATAATCTAGGTGGCTGTCCAGTTCACCCAACCGAGATTTGAACCTAGCGCGTTAGACCATGCAGCCACTGAAGTGGGTCACTGAACAATTATTTATGAGAATTGGTTTGAGATTTGGTTGCTCCAAATTTATTATTTTCGTTGTGTAAAGGCAGGGCTATGGGCTGGAGTGATGTTGAGTTCTTCAAGAGTAAGATCCTTAACGCTAAAAACACATCTTATCGAGACGGTATAGTAGCAGTAATATTGATCTTATTTAGGATAGGTCAAACACATGAAACATCACGTAGTTCTACTGAGGATCCACTAGCTTAATCCTCCCCAAACATTGTGCGGTAAAGAAATTAAAAATAAATTGTTTGGTTTTGCTAGTTAAATAATATTTGTAAACAAATATTTGGACTTTACATGTCAATTTAGAAATTTTATCTAAAGTTACAATTTTAAGTAATTTTTTTTCATTTTATTAGGAATGTGTACAATTTATTTTGCGTATACAACTTATAATAAAATAATAATAATAATAATAATAATAATAATAATAATAATAATAATAATAATAATATTTAGCACCGCGTCCTACTACCGGTTCGGGTTATACGCTTAAGTACTAATTACGCTAATGGATTAGGAATTGGGAAGGTTTAATTTAGAGGAAGTGGACCCACATTTGCGTGGAGGGAGAGTGGAAAACAATTTAGGAAAAACCCGCCCCAGTTCACCCGACCGAGATTCCAACCTCGATCTCCCCGTCCTCGGCGGTCGAGCTCAACACGACTAGCGAGTTAGCCAACTACGCCACCGAGGCGGGTTACAACTTATAACTTGAAACTTTATAGTAAAACGTGACTTTAATGACATATTCGTAATTTTCTCCCTAAATATAAAAACCCATTTACAATGCATATTTATTTTATCAGCAATGGTTAGTAAACATCAAGTCGTATGGTGTAGTAAATATGTAGGAATATTGGTTGATTTTGCTTTTTCATGTTTTGCAATAAAAATTTGTACCTATCGAGAATGAACTATGAGAATGTACCATGCAAAGAGAAGAATTTATTAACTCCTATCTCGGTCGTCGAATAAATTAAACAGTGTGTTAAATGTTTACTTAGACGTGCGGCGATTTAGTGTTTGTGTAGTTTACAAAAATAATTAAGCCAGTAAGGTTTCCAATATGTTTACATCAGTCAGCAATGACGTCATTTTATAACATCATTCAACTGTTAAGCTATATACTAAAAAGTTAAATATTGGTGAACAACGATATTTAGTAGATCTTCAGAAAAACCCCGCAGTTCCGGCCCAAGTTATGGTAAACTTACCATGCACAAGTAATGGTAGTTTATAAAATTACAGAAAATTAAACATTTAGTTCGGACGCATTTATAAAATTGGCGTAGCTCGTTTGAAAAAATTAATGGTTCTCGATAGCTATAGGCTTTGTAAATATATGGAGCGTAAATATATGAACAAATAACGGGTCCAGTCAAATGCATACTCTTCAATTTTTCTGAGATAAAATACATTGTGCACTTAAGGTTGGAGTGTAGGGAACACGAGTTAAGGGCTGTATTACTGCAGTATCTATATCGAAATATTTTTTTTGTCCAACACAAATAAAATATTTTTACAGTAGAAATATAAAGTTTAATTTCCTTCACATGGTGCTATCAACAGTTTTTGAATTTCTTCCAAGAGTGTCCTAGAATTTAATGAAAACTTTTTATCTTGTTTAAAAAAATCATAATCAAAACTAATATGCTCATGGCAGATAATCAATAGCATTTGATATAATCATGTGAAGAAAATTAAACTCTGTTTCCACTGGATGAATACTTTTTTTATTTTGGTCAACAAAACGTTTTGCTATAAAACTGATAAACATTGGCCTTAGCTCGCGTTCACAAGCTTCCACCCTAACACTTTACGGAAGAAGGGACCAAATGACTGGACATTCTGTTTCCTCTCATTTATATTATTTTATAAACACATACATACAAACAAACTTGACTTAGAACAAACACACAACTTTAGAAACAATAAATTGAATATACTGAACCGGCTTTAAATATTTCTATGTAGCTGTCTGTAATCGATCCAAAGACTTCTATACCTAGAGGAAACCTCCACAGATTCATAGGTATTTTCACATTAACCAAGCCTACTTGATGAAAATTCTCCATTTATACATGGATATATGAAATTCACCCAGCTAACAAAAAGTAAACTAACTCTCAAATATTCTACTCGCAAAATACGAATGGAATTTTCTCTTTTAATGAAGCGTTTTTTTTAAATGTCACTTTAAATTTATAATTTTAAATCAACTAATTTTAAACTTTAACTTTAGTCGTATAGATCAGTTTTGTTTAGTCTACTTCTCATGAAACGAAAATAAATATATGGAGGGGTGGTCGCAAGCTTTTCAAGATTTTAAAAACTTCACAATACTACATTCGAAAATTATTTCATTTATACTTTCCTAAACCCTATTAATTAATGAACTAATAACTTTATTACTGTATACTGTAATCATTTACTGTATTAATTGTACATCGATGGTGAGGTTTATAAGATGTGACTAATCTTTAGGTTATGCATGTAACCGTATAAAGTATAATAGTTTTAGTTTGGACAAATTACACCAATACATGGGTAACTAGTCTTAGTGCATCAATACTCACCCCCTAAGCTAATTAGGTTCTGTCCGATGGTCACAATATAATTTTTTTAAATATAAGAACACTTTCTTCTAAACCCAATTTTTCAGACCACCTAATTATAATGAGCAATTAAGTGAAAGAAATATGTTTTTTTTTGTAGTTGGAATTCCAAACAAATTTGTGTAAACCTATTTGTATGGAATTATTATGGTTAAGAGAATGGTTTAGAAAATACTTACTTTTTTAATCAATATTGTTAACATTTTACTGTATTATTAGTATTATATAAGTATTTGTATCATCTATCAAACCTTCATATTACAATCACATCACTTAACTATATGACAATAGTTTTAGTTATTCGCCCTTGCCCTCACTATTTTACCTTCGCGAATAGTAAACTTGTGAAACGATTCTACTCGAAGGCGAGTTTTTGAGGTGGGTTGACATAGACTACATGCTTTATAAGCACCACTTCTAAAGTAATCATCTGAAATATTAATTATAACTCGGCTGGGAGAGAAAAGTAAAACAGTTTCCTCTAGAAATGAACAAGCTTGCCCACCTGGTTGTGAAAGGGAAGGGAGTAGGGGGGGTAATATACCACTCATCCCCCTACCCTCGCTTCTTTTCACCCTCTTGACATTTTCGTTGAGGGTTCGCGAGGAAACTTTGAGGTAAAGTCAACCTTGGTCCAAAAGTTTCAACGTCTTCCTTTTCCTTTACCCCCCACTTCCCCTATTATTCTCTTCTAGGACCATTTTCGTCTCACTTCCTTCCTCTTTCTATCTCTCTCTCTCTGTATGATATTTGTATTTCTCTTGAGATCTACAGTATTTAACTTTCTTTTGACGTCTCAAAGTTGTAGCTTGTTATTTCTTCTGTTTACATTCCATTTGTTAGATTTATATGAATTAAATCATTGCTATTACTCGTTGTTAAGAAAAATGACGCACTATAGAGATAACTAACTCCCACTTATGGGTTCACCTGGATAAAGGCAGGAGTCTCGTATATTGTGGTTGGTCGGTTATGGCTTAGTTGGGGTGGGGATATTGACCGGGTGTACTAAGTTTTTTTGTGTGTCAAGAATAGCTTTCCACTTGACTTCCTCACAAATGCAGGTACAGTTTTTCTAAACTCTACCTTCCACATACCTATCTTATTAGTGATATAGTTTGGACTGGTAGTGAGATGTGGTTTAATAAATAAAAAGTGATTACTTAAATTAATAAAAAAAAAATATGAAGGTGTTCTTATGTTTGGATCATTATTTATATTTCTATACACCCCTTCAAAATCAATAAAAATATTAGTTTGAGAATTTTTTTTACTAGAACTTATAAGTCATTTATTCCCCCAGCTTTATTTTTCTATTATTTCATTAATTTCAGTTTTTTTATGTTGATAATGAACGAATAGTTACTTTTCAGGATTTGTTAGCAACTATTGCCACTGCTTTATGTTTTATTTTTTATTAATATATATAATATCCCATGGCGTGTCTTTATATATTAAGGTGAATAAAATGACGGAGATGAAAAGGAACAATGTCAACACATACCTAGAGGAAGGATGGTTAAAAAAAATTATTGGAAGGCAAAAAAAAAAAACATAGCTGAACTTGCTTTAAGAAAACGTTTTGTTGTTAACTGATGTATAAATTATGTATACTTAACATAAAATTTGCCAACCATAGAATAAACTTAAAACTTGTTTCAAGGGACCCGGTTTAAATTTTATCAATAGATAAACATCCAAAATGTATTTACTGAACAACGTTACCACATCGAAATAAATTATGGACTTCTACTCTACATAATTGTAAAAAAAAATTACAATATCCCTCCCCCCCTTTTTCAACCGATAGAAAAGGCGTTATGCATTGTGCGCTTGTGCGTACGCGCGGACCATGCCAAGATAGAAGGGATTGTTGGGTTTATGGGGGTAGGGTAGTGGTATGAGGGGAGGTAAATATAAATGGGGACTGGGGTGAACGCCTCCATATGAGAGGAGAGGGTAGCTTTGACCAGATGTAAGAGACGTATTAACATTTGAATAGTAAACGTGTCGTCGCTTACGGAGGAACTGACTTTGAAACTTTTATTTGGAAGCAGATGGCGCACGTATTCATAAACATATATGTACCGTACGTAGTGTTACGTGAATGTTATACAGGTCCCTTCAAAAGTTGAAAGACTTTAAGGTCGGGATGTAGGCAATTCTAGTTAAGGGCAGTGTTTTTTGTTTTCAGTTTTTATAACAAAACACTTTTTTGGCAGAAATAAATACAATATTGCTCCAGTAGAAACATAGGAGTTTAGTTTTATTCACATGGTGATATCCAACAGTTCTTGAAATTATATCAAGGCTGAACTGGAATTTAATTTTTATATTTATTTAAAAAGTTAATCATCCAATGCTACTGTGGTCATGGTAGGTATTCAACAACTGTTGATACCACCAAATGAATAATACTAAACTATATGTTTCTACTGGATCAGTATTTTATTTAAAATGTTCAAAAAATGTTTTGCTATAAAAACTACAAATATACTGCTGTTAGCTACATCTCCACCTTAAGGGGTCCAAACTTGTTTCTTAGGTAAACAAGTTAAGCATCAAATCTAAGATTTTCTTAATCATATCATTTTATGCAAGGATTAACACCAGGTAAAGAAGTGAAGTATGTAATTTTGAGGAAGTTTACATTCATCATCGTTGGATAAGGCAGTGAAAATCCCAATAATTAATCATAATAATTATTTTAAATCCCTCTTAATAAATCTCTTAAAGTTATCCTAGCTTGGATTCAAACTCCAACCTCGCCATGTGGTTGGCATAATATTTTCTTATTTAGTAACAATGGTTTACCACACACTTTTGCAATAAATTGTTTCCGTTTTCTGGCATACAACTCTTTTTCTAATTTGATTCATTCTGTTTTGTGTTTGTTTATCACCGAGTTTTATGGCCTCTCATGGCCTTACAAATCCTACATTAATTTAAGGATAAAGAGTAAGGGTAGTTACTTGAATATGCATCATATATCACTTGTACATAGAATGGGAACTGAATCTTTTAAATTACATTTTGAAAAATCAATTTTAGTGCAAGCAGTTGGGATTAAAAAACAATCCAGAACTTTTAGTTCAAACAAACTTTCTCGAAATGAGTTAATTTTACTGGCACCTAAATTGTAGATATATATTACTCGCTTTAACGTAGATAATTTTTCTTAGATCACTAGCTTGATAAAAAATTAAACCACTCTACAAATATCTAATATCCTTCTGTTCAAAACCAAATTACTCTCATCGAGGAAAACGTGGACAAAGTTATACATATAGTCTTGTCTAGTTTACTGATAAAGAGGAAGTTAGAGTTTTAATTCCAGTTGAATGCACTAAGGATATTTTTTAAATTGTTCACCAATTATCGGCTACACAAATGAGGGTATACTTCCTTTTAGTGTCACCTTCCATGTACCTACTTTTAAATGTAAATATGAGGAATTTTCTAAAGGAAAGTATGACGGTAAAAAACAAAAATTAAATTAAATTAAATGGTTTAAGTTGAGAGTGAAAGAGATTGAGTTAAAGGCGGTGTTTTTGCAGTTTTTAAAGCAAAAAATTTTTGCCCAATAAAAATAAAGTATTTATTCAGTAAAAACATAGATTTTAATTATATTCACATGGTGATATCAACAGTTGTTGAATGTGTTATGAGCATAGGGGGCATTAGAAAAGAAACTTTTTAAATGAAAAGAAAAAATTGACATTAAATTACAGAACACCCTTGACAGATATTCAAGAATTATTGTTGATATTACCATGTGAAGAAAATTAAGCTCTATATTTGTATTGAAGCAATAGTTGATTTATTTTGCCAAGAAAAAGGTTTTGCTATCATCATTATTTTTGTTCTTTCTTACGAAAAGTCTATTCCATTTTTCTGTGTATTAGAATGGCAATGTGCCCTGTCCTTTGTCTTCTCCTTAAGGTTCCAGAATTTTCTCCTATACTTAAAGTAATCCAATATTTGAATCCTCCTGCAAAATCACTGGCCCTTTTTCGCGTCCCCTACATACCCACTTTAACATTTGAATGAGCCTGTACATAACGTTCTAGACTGTGTAAGTGCTGACGACATCTCCTGGGATTAAAATTGGAAAATTGTTTCAAGTTATTAATTAGATTTATCGTATGGACATCTGGCAAACATTTTGTTTCCAACTGCCGATTACAGGTAATATATTTATAGCAATAAAAGAGGAGGGGGATTTTCAAGTCCTTTTTGACATAGAAACCGATATTCCAATTTTAAAAACAATTCCAGGATGGTGTTTGTAACAAAAAATTAAAAATAAACATATAGAAGATATTTTTATTTGGCTATATGCTACACGTTTTATTAGTCTTCTCGGGATATAATGAGTTAAGGATGAGAACAGTGATTATATAGCAAGTGCGCTCACATTTGCATGGAATAGGTGTGAAAATTAATTAAGAGGAAAACATGTTATTACAATCCCGGGATATAAGCATCGACTTCCTTTTCACCGTCTAGCCATACAATATGAGACTGGTGCCTTTGACCTCTAACTCCCTTATTAAGTTCAGAATGAGAATTAATCAAATAAATTTGAAATATCGTTCTGTGTCAATATCACTCAAACTTTTAGTTTAAGAATATACTCACATCACAACTTAATACTGGTTCATTTAAAAGTTTCTATTAAGCCACTTATCATTTAAGAACAAGGAATGATGGAATTTAGCTAGAATATGTTTTATGTATCAGTGTGTATAAGGCACAGGCCTATCTATCTACGATCTAAGCTTGTGTATGTCTTAGAACCTAATTATTTTAGCTGCTTTACAACCACTCTAATAACCACTTAGTAAACCAACTCTTATTCAAAGATAAGAGTCAGTGGTCATTTAACTATTGCAAGTAATCACACTCGTTTAAGATGTCACTAAGGTTAAGATACTCGTAAACTATAAACATATTAGTTATAATCGGGCCACTAAATGTTTACCTAAGTACATCAACATAATATGCCCCCGTTATAAATACTCTTATAACATATACCAGAAACATTCCTTTACTTTGAATAAAATGTTTAATATATTATTAATAATTATATTTAAAAAAACTAGAGCAAAAAGTGTTTTTTGCTTGAGGCTTGTTGTCAATTATATTGATTAATAATATGATAGATGGGAGAGAGTGTTAAAACTGTTTTTTTATGGTTCTAGGAGAGAAACTACAATTTATATAGCCACACACACACACACATTATTTTAAAATATGTGTTAGTGTGTATGAAAGTTTAAAAAAAAACGTATTTGTTGAAAAGAAGCTTGCTTATATTCCAAGTGCGGTATATTTCGAATAGCTTTTTATTACCTGTTGTAACCAGCATCAGTGGTTGCAAGACCTAAGGCATCAATCTTGTGATGGACAGGATTTCCAGTGATAGCGATATCGGGGTACGATTCTCGGTCTTGTGAATAGAAGCTGGTTTTTTACTAAATGGCTTCCCACTCTCTCGCCACAAAAATACAGGTGAATTTCCTATAAAATTCTACAGTAACCCCACTAATTACCATCCCACTAGCCTAATTAGTGTATGTGTAAAGCTCTGAACAAGTACTACGTGGTGGGAAAAACTAGTCACTTTAAACTTAAAGCTATAAAAAATATATTTTTCAAAGAATTAAAAAAAAAAGACATATTAAAAAAAATCAGTTTATTGAATTAATTTTAGCTACAATAACTTTCACTGTAATACATAAAAAAATCATGTTCATGTTTTGTGCTGATATAAAACTTCTAACACAATTAAAATATGTATATGCCAAATAAAAACTTTTTTATTTTTAATATTTCTTTTATTGAAGAGCAGGTTAAAGCTATATGAATGATTATAAATACTCCGGGATTCCTATTAAAACTGTTACTAGCTATTTAGAATTCAAATTAAATATGCTATTTACTTTTAAACCTTCAACGTTTTAAGGTGATTATTTGCTCAAGCTACGTGTGTTTAAAAAGTGAATATATTTTCACCGAAAGCAAATGTGTGCGCTATTTTTAAAGCGTGGATAGAGGGGTCGAGTTTTTGCGTGAATAAAATCTGCATGCCTTTCATTCCCTCACAAAATAAAATAACACGTTTATAATACACACACACCTACTCCATCGCTTTAATAGTTGAAACAGTTTTTGTGTATGAGACTTGTAAAAAAAACCTTTCCTTCAAACTGCGGGTATGTGTAAAAGTACATCTGCATCTAAATATTTAACTTGTATGTGAAAAGTATTATTTAAATTTCACAGTCATTCTTAATTAAACTATTAGAACAACTTGAAAATTTTTATTTCAAATTAAGTTATCCACTATTTACGCTTATTAAACATATGGCTTTTTATTCAATCAAATTTACGTTCGTGTGTATTTTTAAAAGAAAATAGGTAAAAGTTAATTATTTTTGTTTATCTTAACAGCTCTCCGTAAAGAATCTTTTACTTGTCAATGACACAATAAATAGCTTGGTATATGATTACATGAAATAATATATATTAAATAGGTATCTGCCATATATATACATACATTGCATTGTAAATAAATATTAATATTCCTGATTTTAGTATTTCCCCATTTTCATACAAGATTATAATATATAACTGACCCAATTTGATACGATACTTAACAACAAACTGAAGCGAACATGTCTCCCCAATCCACGTCTATCCTTTCCTTTATATAAACACGCACTCACACATGTGTTAAGGTGGAGTATGTAAGGGAACGAACACAAGGGTCAATATTTTTACAAGATTTATCATATAAAGAAATTTAGATCTAAATAAATAAAAAAATATGGATTCAGTAAATACGTTTGGTTTAATTTTCTACACGTCATATTCTCAACTGTTCTTGAATATCTTTCACGACCCTAGTGGCATTTGGACAGAAACATTTTAAAGGAAGAGAAAAACTATGAATATGCTACCGAAGAACGCGGGTACTTAAAAGCGCAAATTAAAATTGAGTACTAAAAACAACAAGGGAAAAGTGGGTACAAAAGAACACAGGTACATAAGAGCGTAATTCTTAATTACCTAAAATGTCGAGTGTATGTTTCCTTTTCTTGTGTGTGGCAGGAATGCGTAGGCTACTGGAATTAATAGCTATCCAACTTCACCCTTTGACACTAGATGGTTCTCTAACCTAATCTAACATAACCTATCCTGATCTAACCTAACCTAACATAACCTATCCTGTCCTGACCTAACCTAACCTAACCTAACCTAACCTAACCTATCATGACCTAATATAACCTTCCCTAACCTAGCCTACCCTAAAAGCTCAATGCCTGTAACATGAAAGCCATGTTAAGGTTGCTTGCGAGATCTGTACAATTGATACCCAGTTAAACACAGAACCCCTTGTGCTGTTTTGGAGAAGAAAGAGGGTCACTAAACACTTGCACAATCTGTCCAACTGTACACTTGCGCTGTTTTGTGAATGTTCTATTTTGGGACCTTTAGGTTGCGCTGTTATGTACCTGCACTATTTTGTACCTTTTGAGATTAATTAGAAACGAAAATTAAACTAAACTTATCTCATGAAGCAATATTTTATTTATTTTGATCAAAAAAATGTATTTTATCATAAAGTTGTAGAAATACCTAACTTCATTCGCGCTTATTTCCAAAATTTATTTTAAATACAGTCTTAACCTCCTTGCAAAGTCATTGCAGCTTCTTCGTAATCGACCAGTTCCGGTTAATCTTGGAAATTTCCATTGGTTGCGTATATTTTTGCAACCTTAGCAAGATAACACTAGCTGTGGAGTTTAAATCTACTTTCAAATTTAAAACATTTTAATTTACAAACTAAAAATATTAATTTTGCCCACGCATTTGACAGTTATCGTGGTACAAAGATCCAGACAGGCATACAAACGGAATGTCTAAAGCAGCGTCCAGACTAGTGAGCCGAACTTCAATATAAGCCTCATTAACTTTGGATAAATGGGTTCGTCAGAATGCTCGCAGCAACCCAGTGAATGTCGGTATTCCGACAAACATCAAAGGATGTTACGAGGCTCAGCTCAAAACTCATTGGACGGCGCTGCGAGCTGAGCCTCGAGCCGAACCAGTTGAAACTTTAATTTATTGTTTATTTCTAATAATTAACCCTTTGTCACACGCGCTTGAAATATTAGCTGAGCAGTTCCGTGCTGTAAATTTAACAACACCTTGAAATATTGTTTGAATTTTTTTTCGTAACTGACATATTAAATATAAATTCGTTTTATGATAGGCCAAGGGAAATAAATCAAAAATAATTTAATCTTTAAAAATTAATAACAATATTTACGGTTACATGATTACAGGCGTGTTTTAACTATAGAACGATGGTAATACTTTTTCTTAAAACATTTTTTGCACACTTAAAATGAGTTTGAAACTGCCTCTGGGGAGAGAGGGGTAAACAAAGAATATCCTGTCATTCTAGGGCACAGACAAGGCTTGTCTGTGCCTTAGACAGATTTTGTGGGTAGATATGTCCCAGACCGCTTCAATTGCATAGTGGCCTAATGGTATAACACGTCAATCTCGGGTTAGACTGGCGTGCTCAAGGCAGGGAGATCGGGGTTCGAAACCAGGTTACATCTATTGAGGGTGGTTTTCCCTATGGTCTCCCACTCTCCTTCCACGCAAATGTGGATAGATTATCTCTAAAATTCCTCCTTTCTTATTTCTATCCCATAAGATTAATCATCATATTCTTTATTAATTATATATTATAATCGTATACTCTGTTTAGAGACCTTAAATAGTTATTGCAGACTGGTATAGGAGTCACCGGTTAAGAAACACACATTTTATTGTTTTATATTTTTTATTTATTTAGCGCCGCATCTTACTACCCGTTAGGTTATACGCTATTTGTTTTCGCAGTCTTTCCTACACACTTTTGGATTCTCTTATAGATGAACTTTTTTTTTTTTGCATTTTTGGCCCAATCAAAATAGTTAGATGCTTAATCACTTGGTGACGTTCAAGTTAAGTTTTTGTAATTATCACTATTTTCTTGAGATTCAAGTTAGCGGAGAAAACTATTTCCACTATATTCCGCTTACCTTAAGTACATTTGAGTTTGCCACCATTTTCTGTCCTGTCTTTATTTTTTCTTTGTTGCAAGGTGTACATAAATTATGCCGCAGCAGCCAATTTTAATTTTTCCCGTTCATTGTTCAATGAAGTACATATCATTATGAAGAAAAAAATGACTCAGGAATGTTGAGGTTTGACTCGTGACATGGTTCGGATCGAGGCTCGGCTCGAGATTTGGCTTGAGGTTCAGCTCGCTATTGTGGACGCAGCTTAATAGTCAAGTTAAAATAGAATTTCGGTGTTCACATGATCTAACGCGCCATTCTTGCAGTAAACCAAACTGCCGATGACGGGTAGATCAAGGTTCGAATCTCGGTCGAGTGTACTGAGGCTTTTTCAAAATTAGTTTTCTCTTTCTCTCCACGAAAATTCGGGTACACGTTCTATAAATTGATCCCTGCTCATCTCAAAATCCATCACTGTAATTAATGCATAAGTGTTTAACCAGAACGGGTAGTAAAAAATGGTTCTCATTTTAGGGCTATTTAGAATCGTGTTTACAAAATCAACCTCCAGGGTAGTGGATCAGGGTCAGAACCTAATAAACTTCTCGACAATTGATGTTCTTAATTCTGCGATTACTGTTTCTAAATTTCCTGTTACATCCCAAAGAGCTCGCAAAAAAATCTCTTTGTTCTTCCTCCCCTCGCCCATAATACCCCCTGGAGCTACGTACGATTCGACGCTTGTTCAGAGGGGCTGTCTCAAGACAATGGAAAAGAGGTTGTCCTAGCTTCACTAGACATGAACGACACGTTTTCTTCCACTTAAATTGGCACGCACCAGGATATATCTGAGGTGAAGGCTATCTATCCTCTTCCTATTAAATCTTCTCTCAGAAAAAAAAAAAAACACTTATGATGTATTTTGCTGGCTCAGTAGAGTGAAAAAGGTGGACCTTCTATGGATAACCTAAGTTTTAATGTTTGCGCTATAAGGGAGCTCATTAAATTTTAAACTATTTCCTCACACTGTTGTATTTAACTGAAAAAAATTATCAATTTAGTTTAAAATGTTTGTTTCTCTCATTTTAAACTACTATATTAGTTTGATTAAGTGGATATTTATTTTTCTAACAATTCGATTTTATATCTGAGCTAAGATTTTTCAGGCTCAGAGCATCGTTTAAGATAAACGTATTTTTCATCATCATGTTTTTTAAAGTATAAATATTTTTAAAAAACTAAAGGATTTTAATCCTATAGGGACATCTATTTCACATCTATTTTTGAGTAAATCATATTTTGAAATAACAAAAAACTTCTTACATAACCCGAGATCTCTGGAAGTGAACAACATGTCTCAGAGTCTATCCTCTGGTGGTATACCGGTGAGCCCATGGTTAAAGAAGTCAGTCTCACCTTGTCTGGTTTCCCGGTGATGGTGATATCGGGGGATCAAACCAAAACCAAGTGAACTGATGTTTTATTTCAAAAATGGTTTCTTGCTCCTCTTCAGTGTGAATTTGAACACATTTGATCTATAATTATACCTTATTTATTCCTACCCCATTAATGTGAATGTGTAGACAACCCGTGGGGGAGGGGGCAAGATAAAGCTCTAAATAAAACAACATAGTTTTAATATTTTTAAAATTAATAAATACGTCTAACTAACCCAGCTAATAGCTGTTTAATTTAAGGAAAAATGCAGAAGATTGTGGTTTTAGAAGAAGCGTAAGTGTATTAGAGAAGATGGAAAAAACCGCAAGGATTAATCACATGTCAAAATCGACCCCACAAGGTATCTAGTCTGTGTTCTAATCTAACTTTCCTAGTCATCTGTGACTTATTGCGATGATTGTATGACACTGCCATTGCTTCGGGTAATTAATTGTAAACGTTATTTAAGATGAGATTAATATCATTTGACATAATATTTTATTTAAACGTTTTAATTATTATTGGATCTACACACTCCTCTGTATAGTTACATGCTACTGTTTTAATCAAACTAATCAAACGAATCAAATTAAAGTGTATCAAAATTCCAATTAACTCACGCTTAAAAATTTAGAGGTATAGGTGCTTGTTAACACAGAAAAGTGAAAGAGATACAGCATAGTTTGTAAACTGATATTGTTTTTAGATTATTGATTGTTTAAAAAAGAATGCTTGAAATTGATAATACCCAATTTAAATAATTAATTTTCAACTCTTTTTTTCCTCAATTTTCATTAAAAAAGGAAACTACTAACACAATTTCCGTGTTTGTGAGCTTGTGTGCATATGAAAAACTTAAATTAATTAACAGATATCGAGCAAATTGTGTAACCTATCTAGCTACGGAAGCATATTCGTTTGTATTTAATAGTTCTTACTCTGGGTCACATATCCGCAACGAGAGCGGGTATATGAAAAAAAAACCTTTCAGTGAAATAAACCAACATTAAGGAATGTGCAAAAAAGTCGCCACCTATCCCCCGTATACCTGCACCTGGGAGGATACTGACTTCTTGCTACAATAGAGCGGAAAACCCGGATTATCTACCCCCCCCCCCCAACCTTAACAACATAACTCATCACTTTGTTGTCATTTCTGCTCTTATTTTTGTAGTGTCAAGTTCAGGCTACTTTAGTCCAGTGTTATCTAGTCTTGTGTTATCTAGTCTTGTGTTATCTAGTCTTGTGTTATCTAGTCTTGTGTTATCTAGTCTTGTGTTATCTAGTCTTGTGTTATCTAGTCTTGTGTTATCTAGTCTTGTGTTATCTAGTCTTGTGTTATCTAGTCTTGTGTTATCTAGTCTTGTGTTATCTAGTCTTGTGTTATCTAGTCTTGTGTTATCTAGTCTTGTGTTATCTAGTCTTGTGTTATCTAGTCTTGTGTTATCTAGTCTTGTGTTATCTAGTCCAGTGTTATCTAGTCCAGTGTTATATAGTCCAGTGTTATATAGTCCAGTGTTATATAGTCCAGTGTTATATAGTCCAGTGTTATATAGTCCAGTGTTATCTAGTCCAGTGTTATCTAGTCTTGTGTTATCTAGTCCAGTGTTATCTAGTCCTGTGTTATCTAGTCCAGTGTTATCTAGTCCAGTGTTATCTAGTCCAGTGTTATCTAGTCCAGTGTTATCTAGTCCAGTGTTATCTAGTCCAGTGTTATCTAGTCCAGTGTTATCTAGTCTTGTGTTATCTAGTCCAGTGTTATCTAGTCCAGTGTTATCTAGTCCAGTGTTATCTAGTCCAGTGTTATCTAGTCCAGTGTTATCTAGTCCAGTGTTATCTAGTCCAGTGTTATCTAGTCCAGTGTTATCTAGTCCAGTGTTATCTAGTCCAGTGTTATCTAGTCCAGTGTTATCTAGTCCAGTGTTATCTAGTCCAGTGTTATCTAGTCCAGTGTTATCTAGTCTTGTGTTATCTAGTCTTGTGTTATCTAGTCTTGTGTTATCTAGTCTTGTGTTATCTAGTCTTGTGTTATCTAGTCCAGTGTTATCTAGTCCAGTGTTATATAGTCCAGTGTTATATAGTCCAGTGTTATCTAGTCCAGTGTTATCTAGTCCAGTGTTATCTAGTCCAGTGTTATCTAGTCCAGTGTTATCTAGTCCAGTGTTATCTAGTCCAGTGTTATCTAGTCCAGTTGTATCTAGTCCAGTGTTATCTAGTCCAGTGTTATCTAGTCTTGTGTTATCTAGTCTTGTGTTATCTAGTCCAGTGTTATCTAGTCCAGTGTTATATAGTCCAGTGTTATATATTCCAGTGTTATATAGTCCAGTGTTATCTAGTCCAGTGTTATCTAGTCCAGTGTTATCTAGTCCTGTGTTATCTAGTCTTGTGTTCCCTAGTCTTGTGTTCACTATCTAGTCATGGAACTTTCTTCGACCAACAAGGGTAAGCCGTGCGCACTCTACGACGTCTACTCGTATAATTTCAGAAGAAAAAACAAGGACGGAACAATATCCTTGCGCTGGTCACAGGAAAGATCTAAAAGATGTCAAGGAACGATGAAAAGCAAAGAAGGCAAAGTTTTGACCACAGCTTAGCATCAATGCGGTGCACCAGATTAAACACGATAGGAGGTTTAGAAAACTCTTCAACAAGCAAAGAAGTGGGCCCAGGAGGAAGATACATCGATTTCAAAAATTTATAATAAAGAATTAGGCGATCTTCATAATAGAGGCTACGAATTTTTCACAGAGATGCCTAACCAGGATGCAACAAAGAAGGTTCTCTATCAGAAAAGGTGCAAATACCAAGGAAATCAAGCAGAGCCAGAGAAGTACGAGGACAATTTAGCTTCTTGATGAAGAGTTTTTGAAGATGAAAGATTGCAGTAGCTTTCTATTGGTGGACGACAAATCTGGTAAAAGAATTTTAATTTTCAGTGGAGAGAAAGAAAGAGAAGGATTGAAATGTCATGAAAAATTTTTATGGATGAAACTTTTAAAAGTTGCAGTAAACAGTTTGCGCAGATATATTCAATTCATGCTGATTTCGGAAGCTTGTCGGATGAAACAAACATATACCCCTGGCTTTTGCTTTGTTGCCAAATAAGAAGAAAGGGACATAAGTCAGGTTTTTTCGACTAATTCTTGAAGTTATACCTGACTGGAAACCGAGAACAGTCCACGCAGATTTTGAGGCAGCATCAATATCCACTTTGAAAGAAGTTTTCACCTCGGTGGATATAAAAGGATGTCATTTTCATATAAAAAAGTGTCTCTGGAGAATAGTTCAAGACTTGGGCCTTACGCGAGACTACAAGGAAAAAGAGGAAGTTCGTCTTCACATAAAGCTGTGTGCAGCCCTTGCGTCTCTCCCTCTCCACCCTCATCTCAACGGGACAAGACCCGCGAGGTTCAGGAATGTCCTCTAGCCCACGAGTGGCGGCTTATTTCAGTGGCGGCTTTTTTAGCTGGGCCCTTTTTTCGCAATACCACGAGAGCACCTTTTTAGGCTCAACATATTTTTTAAATTTTTTATTCGCTTTAACAAAGGGCTCATTTTAATAGTGTAGAGCAATGTTTTAGGAAAGAGGAAGGTTGTTTAGAAGGAGAGTATATTTACTACCTTGAGGAGGGGGTCAATAAACCATATTTATGGAGCCTTTACCTTCCAATCATCGGTTTACTTACTCTATGGCATTAGGAACTTGAAAATGCATTGCTGCACTTACTAAAGTAGGCCTATTTTGAGCTCTTTCTGTCCAGTCCACCTTACTACACCCTAGATCTTTCAGATCCATTCTAATGTTTTACTCCCATTTGCGTCTATGTTTTATAAATTGTCTCTTACCACTGGGTTTGCCAGTCAATACCCTGAACATGGCTATAGATTCTCCCATTCACTCTGCATGTCCTGCCCACTGTATTCTATTAGACTTGATTATACTATAAATTTATTTTGATGAGTATGGTCATGTATCTCATCATTGTGAAACCTCCTCTACTCCCTAGTATCCTCATCCCGTTTTGGACCAAATATCTTCCTAAGCACCTTGTTTTCAAAAACCCTAAATTGTTGTAATCTAAGGAAAGAGACCAACTTTATCATCCAGTTGATTTCAAGACTGACACCTTAGATCCCGTGAACATATACATAGGTAAATATAAATTAATAATTAAAAGTTGCACAGTTTGAATATGTTTAACTATTTTTACTTTCTCGCTATCTTACAGGTAGATACAGTATTGTGATCGTCAAATTATCGAACTCGAAATTTTGATGAATTTCATGACCCTCCCCCCCCCCTCCCGAATACGGAAGTCAAAATTATAATACGAAATATTGCCCCTTGTGGACCCAATATCAATCTTTTTACTTTCTCGCTACCTAACAGGTAAAGAAAGTATTATGATCGTCAAAAAAAAAATTCGAGATTTTGATGAATTTTGACGTTTAATGACACTTCGGATCAAAAAGAGTAGTTTTGTGAATTTCCGTCTGTCTGTCTGTTTGTACCTCAGAGTGGAGCCTAAACTATTTTGCCGATCGGGCTAGGACTTGGTAAATAAGGTTTTAATAGGGTTTCCCAGGGGGGTTTTGGAATTGGATATCTAGCCCTTAAACTAAGGGTAGTTTACAGAAGGGCGAAAAGAGAAAAACCCGATTTTATTAAAATTGGCTGTAACGATTTTGATTAAATTTCATTTCTATAAGCTTTGATAAATATTTCAAACTGAATGGTTACACTCAAATTTTCCATCAAAATGACTTTAAGGGTTCAGCTCTATTGCATAAATTCTAATATTTAGTTATACATCCATAAGACTTTGAAATATGAAATTATTTACTATTGCAAAAATATAGGTCTAATTATAACAATATTTTACTTGAAATATATTTTTATAAAACTAATAGTTTTCAAGCCATACGCAAAACAATTATTTTAAACTTTCTAATACTTGAGGTAAAGCTTTACGACCGTCAAAAAAAATCCAACCCGAGATGTTGAACTCAAAAAAGTGGTTTTTGCAATGCCGTCTGTCTGTACGTCAGTCTAACCATAAAATTATGAGCAGTTTACTAAAGTGTGAAAAAATAGAATATCGATTTTCTCAAAATCGACTTTAACGATTTTGTCTAAAAAATTTCTCTAGGCGTTGATTAAGATTATAAACAAAATGGATATTTTTATTTTCCCATCAAAATGACTTTTAGGGTATCTTACAGAAGCAGAAATTTCCATTTCTCCGCAACTATTTGATATACTAAATAGCTTATCATTGCAAAATTGTAGAACTATTAAATTTAAAAAGCTTTTATTTGAAATATATCATTATAAAACCAATAGTTCCCGAGATATTGGTAAATATATTAATACGATTTTGTGTGCTTCAGTTGTATAGATTCTACTTAAGTTTTAACGCAATAATTCTCTAATGCAGTGGAGTAAGTAAATAAGTAATTAACCCGCCTCGGTGGCGTAGTTGGCTAACGCGCTAGTCGTGTTCAGCTCAACACCGGGGACGGGGAGATTGAGGTTCAAATCTCGGTCGGGTGAATTGGGGGTGGTTTTTCCTAAATTGTTTTCTACTCTCCCTCCACGCAAATGCGGGTTCACTTCCTCTAAATTCAACCCTTCCAATCCATTAGTGTAATTAGTAATAAAGCGTATAACCCGATCGGGTAGTAAGACGCGGTGCTAAATATTATTAATTAGTAATTCTCCTAAAAAGTGGATGTTATTACTTTCTCTCTATCTTAGAGGTAGAGAAAGTATTGTGATCGTCAAAAAAATCGAACTCGAGATGTTGATGAATTTTGACGTTTCATGACTTCCTGAATCCGAAAAAGTGGTTTTTGAATTTCCGTCTGTCTGTCTGTCTGTCTGTACCTCCAACTAGAGCCTAAACTATTTTACCGATTGAGCTGAAACCTGATATCTAGGGTTTTCATAGGGTTGCCCAGAGGGATTTTTGGAATTGGATATCTACCCCTAAAATTAAGGGTAGTTTACTGAAGGGAAAAAAGAGAAAAAGTCGATTTTCTCAAAATCGGCTCTAACGATTTTGATTAAATTTCATTTATGAACATTAATAAATATTCCAAACAAAATGGTTACTCTCAGTATTTCGGCAAAATCGCTTTAAGGGCTCCGGTCTGATGCGTAAATTAACATTTTTTATAATAGCTCCGAAACTATTTGAGATATGAAATTACTTAGCATTACAAATATGTATATATATTTATAATACAGATATTTTATCCGAAACATATTTTTTATAAATCAATAATTTTCATTCTATACGCAATTATATATATATTTTTAGCTTTTTGGACATTAAAGCTTAAGTATTGCGATCGTAAAAAAAACTAACCTGAAATGTTGATGGATTTCGACGTCTCATGACCCCCCGAACCCTAAAAAATAGTCTTTGCAATGCCGTCTGTCTGTGTGTCTATTAAAACTTAAAATTAAGGGTAGTTTACTGAAGGGCAAAAAGAGAAAAAGTCGATTTTCTCAAAATCGGCTCTAACGATTTTGATTAAATTTTATTTATAAACATTAATAAATATTCCAAACAAATAGGCTACCCCCAATATTTCGGCAAAATGGCTTTAAGGGCTCCGGTCTGATGCGTCAATTAACATTTTTTAAATTAGCTCCGAAACTATTTGAGATATGAAATTACTTAGCATTACAAATATGTATATATATTTATAATACAGATATTTTATCCGAAACATATTTTTATAAAATCAATAACTTTCAATTTTATACGCAATTATATGAATTTTTTTTAACTTTTTGGACAATAAAGTTTAAGTATTGCGACCGTAAAAAAAAACTAACCTGAAATGTTGATGGATGTCGACGTCTCATGACACCCCGAACCCTAAAAAATAGTCTTTGCAATGCCGTCTGTCTGTGTGCCTATAAAAACTTAAAATTAAGGGTAGTTTACTGAAGGGCGAAAAGAGAAAAATTTGGTTCTCTCAAAATCTGCTCAAACGATTTTGATTAAAATTCGTATCTAGGCGTTGATTAAGATTATAATAAACTGGATATTTTCATTTTTCTATGAAAATGATTTTTAGGGTACTTTACAGAAGCTTTAATTTCCGTATCTCCACAAACTATTGGAGAAACTAAACAACTTATCATTGCAAAATTGTAGGACTATTAGAAATAAAAAACTTTTATTTGACATATATTTTTATAAAAGCAGCAGTTTCTGAGATATTTGCAAATATATTAATACAATTTTATGAGCTTTAGTTGTAAACATATACTACTTAAGTCTTAACGCAATAATTTTCTCCAATGCCATAGAGTAATTAAATATAAGTATCTAAAATAGTATGTTATTACTTTCTCTCTATCTTACAGGTAGAGAAAGTATTGTGATCGTCAAAAAAATCGAAGTCGAGATTTTGATGAATTTTGGCGTTTCATGACTTCCTGAATCCGAAAAAGTGGTTTTTGAATTTCCGTCTGTCTGTCTGTCTGTCTGTCTGTCTGTCTGTCTGTCTGTCTGTCTGTCTGTCTGTCTGTCTGTCTGTACCTCCAACTAGAGCCTAAACTATTTTACCGATTGAGCTGAAACTTGATATCTTGGGTTTTCATAGGGTTGCCCGAGGGGTTTTTGGAATTGGACATCTACCCCTAAAATTAAGGGTAGTTTACTGAAGGTAAAAAACAGAAAAAGTCGATTTTCTCAAAATCGGCTCTAACGATTTTGATTAAATTTCATTTATGAACATTAATAAATATTCCAAACAAAATGGCTACCCTCAATATTTCGGCAAAATCGCTTTAAGGGCTCCGGTCTGATGCGTAAATTAACATTTTTTATAATAGCTCCGAAACTATTTGAGATATGAAATTACTTAGCATTACAAATATGTATATATATTTATAATACAAATATTTTATTCGAAACATATTTTTTATAAAATCAATAATTTTTATCTATACGCAATTATATATATATTTTTAGCTTTTTGGACATTAAAGCTTAAGTATTGCGATCGTAAAAAAAACTAACATGAAATGTTGATGGATTTCGACGTCTCATGACCCCCCGAACCCTAAAAAATAGTCTTTGCAATGCCGTCTGTCTGTGTGTCTATTAAAACTTAAAATTAAGGGTAGTTTACTGAAGGGCAAAAAGAGAAAAAGTCGATTTTCTCAAAATCGGCTCCAACGATTTTGTTTAAATTTCATTTATGAACATTAATAAATATTCCAAACAAAATGGCTACCCTCAATATTTCGGCAAAATCGCTTTAAGGGCTCCGGTCTGATGCGTCAATTAACATTTTTTTAAATAGCTCCGAAACTATTTGAGATATGAAATTACTTAGCATTACAAATATGTATATATATTTATAATACAAATATTTTATTCGAAACATATTTTTATAAAATCAATAATTTTTAATCTATACGCAATTTTTATATATATTTTTAGCTTTTTGGACATTAAAGCTTAAGTATTGCGATCGTAAAAAAAACTAACCTGAAATGTTGATGGATTTCGACGTCTCATACCCCCCGAACCCTAAAAAATAGTCTTTGCAATGCCGTCTGTCTGTTTACTATTAAAACTTAAAATTAAGGGTAGTTTACTGAAGGGCAAAAAGAGAAAAAGTCGATTTTCTCAAAATCGGCTCCAACGATTTTTATTAAATTTATTTATGAACATTAATAAATATTCAAAACAAAATGGCTACCCTCAATATTTCGGCAAAATGGCTTTAAGGGCTCCGGTCTGATGCGTCAATTAACATTTTTTTAAATAGCTCCGAAACTATTTGAGATATGAAATTACTTAGCATTACAAATATGTATATATATTTATAATACAGATATTTTATCCGAAACATATTTTTATAAAATCAATAACTTTCAATCTATACGCAATTATATGAATTTTTTTAACTTTTTGGACAATTAAAGTTTAAGTATTGCGACCGTAAAAAAAAACTAACCTGAAATGTTGATGGATGTCGACGTCTCATGACCCCCCGAACCCTAAAAAATAGTCTTTGCAATGCCGTCTGTCTGTGTGTCTATAAAAACTTAAAATTAAGGGTAGTTTACTGAAGGGCGAAAAGAGAAAAAGTCGATTTTCTCAAAATCTACTCAAACGATTTTGATTAAAATTCGTATCTAGGCGTTGATTAAGATTATAAATAAACTGGCTATTTTCATTTTTCCTATGAAAATGATTTTTAGGGTACTTTACAGAAGCGTTAATTTCCGTATCTCCACAACTATTGGAGAAACTAAACAACTTATCATTGCAAAATTGTAGGACTATCAGAAATAAAAAAAATTTTATTTGACATATATTTTTATAAAAGCAGCAGTTTCTGAGATATTTGCAAATATATTAATACAATTTTGTGAGCTTTAGTTGTAAACATATACTACTTAAGTCTTAACGCAATAATTCTCCAATGCCATAGAGTAATTAAATATAAGTATCTAAAAAAGTATGTTATTTTTCCTTAAATCTCTTAGGAGAAATGTTTGCATAGCAATGATCTATCTCCATTTTAGACTCAATAGTCAATATTTACATTTTTTATTGGTCAAAATGTATAAATGAATAATTAAATATCAATGCGATGACTTGAAGATCTGCAACACCTTATAAAATGTTAAAATTTTAACCAGAAATCGAAATTTTAATACGAAGTGTTGACCCTTGTGGAAGACATTAAACTGTTTGAAATGCTCTTAGGTGGACAAAGATGCGCCTCTTTTCTCATTGATTCTATATCATTGTATATTATTTTATGCGTGTTCTTATGTGGAGTGGTGATGATACAATGTACATTATTCCGTTCAGAAATCTTACGAGTTTATAGAAAGAGAGAGAAAGTCTGTGCGGTGTGCCGTACCATTTATTTTTCCTTAAATCTCTTAGGAGAAATGTTTGCATAGCAATGATCTATCTCCATTTTAGACTCAATAGTCAATATTTACATTTTTTATTGGTCAAAATGTATAAATGAATAATTAAATATCAATGCGATGACTTGAAGATCTGCAATTCCATATAAAATGTTAAAATTTTAACCAGAAATCGAAATTTTAATACGAAGTGTTGCCCCTTGTGGAAGACATTAAACTGTTTGAAATGTTCTAAGGTGGACAAAGATGCACCTCTTTTCTCATTGATTCTATATCATTGTATATTATGTTATGCGTGTTCTTATGTGGAGTGGTGATGATACAATGTACATTATTCCGTTCAGAAATCTTAGGAGTTTTTAGAAAGAGAGAGAAAGTCTGTGCGGTGTGCCGTACCATTTATTCTTCCTTTAACCTCTTACGGGAAATATTGTACAGCAATGATCTATCTCAATCATTTTAAATTCAATAGTCAATATTTATCCTTTATATTGGCCAATATTTATACATGAGGAATTTAATAGCAATGCGATTACAGTAAGATTTACACCCTTTAATAAAATGTCTAGAATTTTAAACGGAAGTCAGAAATTTTAATACAAAGCATTGAACCCTGTATCCCAATATCGATCTTTTTTATTGGTCCAAATATACAAATGAGGTCTTTAACTTGTTAAAAATAAATTTATAATATTTAAAACCGGGACTCATGAAATGTTCTACGTAAGTATAGCGTAATTTGTGCTCGGGTTTGCTGGTGTATATTATTATTTCGTTTCAAATTACAGGTTTTTAGTAAATATTTCCATTTTTAAACAATGGAGCGAGAAAGTCAATGCTGAGTTCCATACCACTTATTTTAAATAAAGGCTAGCCAGATGTTTGACCAAAAAAAAATTTTTTTTAATCTAATATGTCATTTTTTAGCCATGGACTTAACACCTTTAAACATGTTTACATAATTATAAAGATGGATGATGTTCCAGTGGTATATTTCCTTGTTGCTAGGTTATCTCTCTTCCACACGCAACTGAATGAAAACATGAATGCTTATAATAAAACTCATTCAATCTTTAAGCTGCATCAGTGATGGGAAGATTGCTTGGTCCATTGTGCTAGAGATTTTTTTTTTACTATAGCGGCATTCTATTTGGTTTATTTCAAGAGCACAGATTAAATACTTCATTCACTTACAAATATAACAAACAATACTTTCTGTACTTCAAAGATCTTTTAATATCATTGTTGCCTAGTGCCTCCTTAGTTTAAAGAGTATTCCTCATAGAAATAGAGTACAAAAGGCTTATAAATCTTGTGTGATGGTACTTGTGTTTTATTAATGGGATAACACAATAAACCTTGGGATTGTGTGTTCTTTTATCTTTTAACCTTCACGTGAGATGATGCTTTATATATTTTCGCTTTCTCATATAATTAAATAATTCTAGTAGTAAAATTGTTTAAGGATGCTGCCTTGGTAAGCGAGAGATTTACACGCAGACGTTCAGCATTAACGCAATATTTAATTCCACAATACGTTATTCAAAAAAAAATTATTCACATCAAAATAAAGTTGAGGGGTTCCAACAGGGCTCTTTGTCCTTAACATCCCTATATTTTGAGTTTTATTAATAGAAAAAATGTGTGAATCTGTGACATTAACTTATACTCAATGAATTTTTAATCATGTTTGCGGAGTGATGAGACTAGGCTTCATATTAAAAAAAAAAAAAAAGCTCTAAATTTAACCATCCTCTAACAACAAGTCATTGTTATAGGCTCACAACAGGAAATCTTTATATATTTGAGAACTATCATTGAGTTTTCCTCTTTACCTTGAATAAGAACTTATGTAGTTTTCTTTCCCCTCTTTCTTATTGACATGGCAAAACGTGGTTGTAGGTGATGGGTGACAGAATGGAGAAGTAATTTCAGAAAACTACACAGACCATTGTTTTTTAAGTCCTGGAGCCGGACAGCGGGTAATACTTTCTCCCCAACCAAGGAGGCCATCTTAACCACAGGATTATAAATCTTGAAGTTTCATGTGCCTAAAAATTTAAAAAATGTGTCTGTCCCTTTAACTATACCTGGATTACAGCTGAACCAGTTTTATGGGTTTCATTCAAACCTGATATTTAAATATAATACTATCATACCTCTAGGTGAAATTGTAATTTAGATTATGACCCTGAAATTAAGGGTGGTTTTCTAATAACTTATTTTAAGGTTCAAAATTTTTCAAAAGGTTGCTTTAATAATTCTGTTTTAAACGAATATCTGAGGAGTGTTTGGCACGATAAATAAAACTTTAATTTTTAGGAAAAGCTTTGAAATGTCTTTTATTGAAATGTCTTTTATTGAGTAATAATGTTTTAAAATTTGAAATTTGTAGAAACTGTCTTTGATAACTTGTTTGGAAATTGATATATGGGGAGTGTTTATTATGTTAAATAGGAATATATATTCATTTTTCTATAAAATATAATTTGATTTAAAGAATTGGTAGTTTTCAAAAATTTGCCTTAGCAGATTTAATTGAATTTACATCGGAGGAGTGTTTTATATGATTACCAAATAGTGTTTGTTTTCCTAAAGGAAAACCTACTGTGGTTAATTTACTGATAACTCCCTTTGGAAAAGTCATCAAACAAATTTGATAGAGTATACAAGAAAGTATGTACAAATGTGTCATTGGGGAGCATTTTCAAAAATCCTTGGATAAATTTTTTTTTTCTAGCAGCGCGTTTTACTAACCATTTGGTTTACACATGCTTTTTGCTAAAGTTGAGAGCACTAAAAAGATAAGATCCAAACTCCAATGAACAACTTCTCAAATAATCTGGTTTAAGTCCCGGTTAGGTTGAGGGTTTGAATACCAGGTTTATGAATTTGGGGTAGTATTCCACAAAATGATTTTTCGCTTTAGTTTCCCCCATCCTAGCTCAATATGAATTTAGGTGTATTTATAAATTTTGTAATTTTCAATTAAATTTCTCATTCTCTCCAGCTAGGTTCACTTTAAAATTTCTAATACTAAATTCCATACAAATTAAATATAGTAATTATTTTACCAAATTATTTACCAAATAATCTTCACTTTATAAAAATGTCACTTTCTACAAACAAGCCATGGGTAGGCCTATAGTTATTTATTTTGAAAGTGAACACTAAATACAAATTAGTAGAATTATCTCAACGCTAGTAAGCTGGTCTTGGGAGGATGAAGTTAGAATACCGGTTGGTTGAACTTTCCTTTACCAACATTGTGTTTTTAATCGTGTAACATTGTCAAACCTCTTGTTTTTTTTTATCCCTGCGTCTCTATCCTTTCAAGCTATAAGCACATATAAATAATTACACTTGTGTGGTAATAATAAAGGTATAATTTAAAGGAAACTTATTCACATTTTCGCTGAGGTAGAGTGGGAAACCATCTAAGAAAAAAACACTCTCATTACATCTGGCGGAGATTCGAACCCTGATTCAACCATCCTGGCAAACCAGATTTAATAAGCTTGATAATTTAAAGTTTAGTACTTCGTATTACCCACCTCGGTGGCGTAATTAGCTAACACGCTAGTTTAGTGTTCAATTAGACTGGCGAGGACGGAGAGATTGGAGTTAGAATCTCTCTCGGGAGAACTGGGGGTGGTTTTTCCTAAATTGTTTTACACTCTCCCTCCATGCAAATGTGGGTTCACTTTCTCTGTATTCAACCTTCCCAATTTCGAACCCAATAGCATAGTTAGTAATTAGGTGTATAGCCCAAACGGGTACTAATACGCGGTGCTTAAAAAACCTCCCTATTGACTATAAAATGTAATCTTCTTATAAATAAAATTTGTTTCTTAATTACTTTATACATAAGGGCTATTCATTTCTAGATATGTGAGCTTTATATCGCACATGAACATGTGTGGAGATAGTATACATAAAGAGGATAAACCACCCGTAACGCACCAATTAGAGAAAAAACCTTAACATTCCCATTACAAAGAATACTGTATATTGTGAGCCTGTTACCTTAAACCATGAGAACACAAGTACTGGTGATTACGTAGTTACATATTCATACGTCAAACATATTAATTAACCTCACTGGTGGGCACATGGACTAAATTTTAGGCTCATTTATTCTGGTTTGCCGATGAAAAAGGTCATATTTCAATTCCTGGTTGGAAATTTTTAGGGTGTTTTTCCTCACATAAATCCAATCTTCCTTTACGTAAATGTGAATACATTCCATCTAAACTATAACCTCATAATCTATAACCCATTAGTGTAATTAAATGTGTATAGCCTGGAAGGGGGGTAAAATGCAGAGAAAAATATAATAAAATACATCAATTAAAATAAATATTAAAGACCTTTTATAAAAAAAAATACTCAAGAAGACTCTCAACCATCCCTAAACATTTTTTTAGGTAAAATGGTGGGGTAAGGGTGAATATCGACAAAAGTAATATTTGTTGAGGTGCCCTCGTGGGAAATTGTGCGTTTTATCAACAGCGGGTAATCTCAGGACCTCTGGACGTGTCCTTTTATATACAGTTTGGAGGCAAGATTAGTATCATGACCAGAGCCGCATTCAGAGAGGCATTAAGTATTCATGCATTGCCGTCAAATCTGAACCTCAGCCATGACAGCAACATCGTTATAAGCCTCATGTGCCTGTGTGTTTCAGTACTACCAACCTAGATTTTTTTACCGCTGGATCTAACCTTTTTATCAGAGTAGATCCAGTGGATAAAATAATCAAATAAACGCTAGTGGGAGTTTTTTATTGTTTTAAATTATTTTGTAACCTTTTTAAGTGGTTCAAAATGTTTAGTTTAAGTGATTTTTATATTACTTTCCTTTGTAACTAAGCCTTACTACCTGTTTTTATACTCCTATGTATTAATTATGTCAATGTGTGCTAGAGGCGAGGAAGATTAAATTTGAAAGAATATGTACCACATTTGCATGGAAGAATAGTGGAAAAACATTTAAGAAAAACCACCGTTAGTACTCCCAACTGGGACTTTAACCCCGTTCTCCTCATCATCGTTAGTCCAGCATTTGGTAAGAGTGACGCCTTAGACCAATCAGCTCTCAAAGTTGGTTTTATTTTTTTAAGTAATTTAGGTAATAAATAGGTAAATGACGATTCAGTTTGGAATTTGTGTCCATACTAATCGTTTCGAGTGGGATTGAAAATATTCTCTCTTTATATAATATTAAATTGTTTAGGATATTAATTTGAAAAAGTGTTTTTTCTTAGAAAAGGGATTTTGGATTTTCAATAAAATTTAAATTAAATTTTAAATTTATTTTCTTAGTTAAGACCATTAAACCACTTATAGTAAACAATAGTGCAACCTTTCCTTATCACCTATCATAATAAATAGTACGCTGCAGAGCACAGAATTTTCATCTCCTTTATCTTGAATAGAAATATTTACTTAAAAGCTTTTAAAGATTTGTGAAACGAAATGATATAGGCCTACATTGTTGCAGAAACACTCTTCCAAATAGTATTAATAAAATAATACACAATGCAACAGAAACATTGAGAAGGAAGTAACATAACTACCCACCAAATAGCATAGCAATCAACATTGATTGTCAAAGAGTTCCATAAAAATTAGATTTATATATATATATTTGCTTATAGCTAAAAAAAATATTGGTTTTATAAATATATTATCCGATTCAAGGGTTTTAACTTTGAATAGTACTAGTTCTCAAATAGTTGCTGAGATATGATCAAAATTGAAAATTTTTGCCTATTTAAGGTACACTTAAAGTTATTTTCAGGAGAAAATGAGGGTTCCCATTTTATTTTTAATGCTAAGCAATGTTTGGATAAAAAAGTACTCAAAATCGTTAGAGCGGATTTTGGTAAAATCAATATTATCTATTTTTGTTCTTCAGTAAACTACTCTGATTTTTAGGGTTAGATATCTTATTCCAAAAACCCTTTGGGGATGCCCTATGAAAACCCTATATACTGAGTTTCAACTAGATTGGTAAAATGGTTTAGGCTCTAGGCCGAGATACAGAAGCACAGACAAAGAGGCGACATCACGAAAATCTTTTTTTTTTTCTGTTTTAGGGGGCCATGAAACATCGATATTTATCAAAATAAGATTTCAATGATTTTGGCAGTCACAATACTTCTCTCTCTGAGAAGTTGAGAGAAAGTAAAACAAAAAGGGAATTCAAGATTTATTTGGCTTAAGTGTATTGGGAAATTAGGAAATTTTGATTACTTTGGAGGTAATTTGGTAATATGAATTGACACCACTGGTTAAAATTACTTCAATTAAAAATATATATTATTTAAATCTGTTTGGTGGAGTTCCACGAATCATTGTCGAAAAGAATCGCTTGATGTTTTGTTTTAAGCAAAATACTTTTTTTAGTCTAATGGTAAATTTATTTTGGTAATTTCTCTATAACGTTATTTTATTTTAATCACATAACAAACAAACCAAGAATTTTTTTCCTCCCATCATAAAATACGTACCTATAAAATCTCAGTGATAATTAAGAACTTTATTTATTTGATGGTTTTTTTAAAACTCATATCAAACTCTCCTACAGTAGCATTACCACTTTTTTGATGCTGATTGACAGCTAGTACAAGTTACCAGACCAAATTATGAATCCCTACGCCGAACCATATGATCTGCATACATATATGTTTAGCAGCTGTCACTTTTGAAAGTCAAAATTTCGGTGTATACAAAAAACATACATGACAGTTTTATTAATTTTTTATTTTTTATTTATAGTTGACCTTGATATGTTGATATTAGGACTAGTATTAATTATTATTTTTTATTTTTTCTATAATATTTAACATCTTAAGAATGTTAGCATTTGATCCCATTTTAGTTGTTTATTATTATTATTATTATTATTATTATTAAATTAAACATTTAAAAATTGTAGCATTTAATCCCATTCTAGTTTTGTATGATTATTATTAAATTAATTTTACAAATGAATTTTTTTATTTATAAATAATGATTTGTTGATAGTATTATTATTAACATTAAAAATGTGAAAAATCTGATTGTGTAGTATTTCACAGAGAAGAAAAAAGTCAAAACTTTTTAACACTATTACAACAAATAAGTAATATTCGTTATGAACTGGCTTGTAGCTTTTAAGTGTTTTTAAACGGGGTCGCAAGAACTTCTTCTACATCATCATATTTGTCGTCGTCTTCTTCATCGTCTTAAGCCAGGTTAAATATGATAGGTGGGTGGGATGAAATAAAAAATACACTGTAGGGCCTACTGACAAATTAAAAGCTATTCCAATTAAAAATACTCACTAATTAGATTCAAATTCACTACTCTTAAAAAGTTATAAAGTCTCTAATAAAAACTACAATATCAATAACTTGTAACTTGAAGTCTTATCCTGGTATTTATTTAATCAACACTGGAGAAAGACTCGATAGTATTTTTTATTACACTTCACAGATTTTTTTAATAATATAAAAGTCCTAAAACTTGAAGTTTAGCCTAGAGGTCAACACAATATAATCTTGGGGTTAAAGGGTATATTTTATAGTCTTGATGCACAGATTTGAATTTTTGAATAATATATATTGTTCACTGAGAAACACTCGCAATTTTTTTTTAGTCACACGCTGCAATATTATATTTGATGAATAATTCTTTAAAGATCACTAAAAAAAAAACATTCATTTTCCAAGGTTAACACGCTCACACACCGAACTAATACTCACAAAAGAACACTCGGATTACTAATCAGCCGAATTAATATTTAAAAAGGACACTTAAAATTTGTAATAAAACTACTAACCGTAACATACGCCTAAATACTCAACTATAAAATATTTTGTTTGCTTCAACTTGTGGACACACGCACTTGGTTTTATTAACTGTATTTTGTACGATAGTTCACTGTTATAATGTCTATTTAAAATTGTTAGATTTTGGTTATGAGAGTAACCGTTTGTATGGTTGTTGGTATAGTTTTGAAGTTTGCTTTTGCTGTTTAATTCAAATTAATTATTAAAAGCAAGAGCTCGTTAAAAGTGGCCTTAGATGCAAAAAAACGAATATGGCCACTGAATAGAAGCTATGCTTCCAGTTGGTGACGTAGGCAACCTTGTTGCTGGTTGGATGGCAAATTGTAATAATACTAGTGTTAACAAAATTTAAACTATATTTTATTTCACAAAAATTGAGTATGTCGTTTCCTCTTTATTATCACAAACCATTTATTTATGTTAAAGATGCCAGTTATAAAAATATAAATTACTGAATATAATATCATTAAATGTATAATTTCAAGCTCCATTTAACCTTTAATTGCCACAAGAGTTAAAATAAGAACTAGAATGAATTTTCTAAAACTTTTTTTATTAAATTTGATTATGGAAAATACAATTCTACTGTAATCCTTAGGGAAGTATTGTTAAAAGTGATTGATAATATTTTTAGTGGTGATAATAATAGTAATACTTAACAAATAATAATTATTTCCAAATATGTTGACAAAAGTGACTTTCAGATAATGTTCGCATTACTGATAGCATCTGCTAGCTATCATGTAAAGCCAAATCAAGTGCTTTTTCTACTGTAGTAAGAGTAAGCTACGTCTTGTTTGTTCCTCCTTACGTGTCTGTAAAAACAGCTTGTGCTGTTAAACTATCCAATTTCTTTTTTGTTTGAATTGTAAACTAGACTCAATTCAAGACTTTGCCATAAACTAATATTGCAACGGCACACGAAACACAGTTTTTGACAAAAAATAAAATAAAATTGACAAATTTATTTGTAGTTTTAAGGATTCAAGGCATTCGAAGAGACGTCGCTATTTCACGCCCTGACCTTATTGGTAAAGTTAAATTTCTATTTTTATGCCAGTGATATTTTTATGTATTTTAAATACAGTTAAATTTTAATAGGACGGATCTTTTAGAGAAAAAGCTACGTGCATTAAGCCTATCCATATATTTTTATCATATTATTAGTATTTTTTTTTGGTACAGATCATATAAAGTGACAGCTGCAGGACATACTCATGACTTGACGTATTAATACGTGAAAGTAGATCTAGTAGTGTTTATGACTGTTTCCTACGGACAATTTGACTATAGCTAAGCGATAATTTAAAAATTGTATTGAGTCCACCTTAATAGCTCAGCTATTGGTGTGTCTGTAATCTGATGTTAAAGGTGCAGGGCTGGATTCCAAAATCAACCAACGCGTTTAATATTTGTACGGTTTGGGCTTTGCCCATTTCCACTCCCCCCCCCCCCCAACTACCCAAACCCCACCCCCACCTCATCCTCCAAACCATTCACAGGGATAAAGTATCGACCATATGACTGGATAAAGTGTCTGTTCTAGTTTTAAAATGTGCTTTGCGTCTTACAAGATTGTACAAGATTGTTCGCATATTTACAATATTGAAGAAGATTGTACTTCACGTTGGTGTTAAGTTCAGCCTCAGTCAGCGAAAAAGTATAAATCGCTGTCAGACCACATGGCCTAAAATTCATTGATCTATGTTGTTTTCTGGATATTCTTCTATATTCTATCCACGCTTATACACCTTTTCACCCTCCATCTACAGTCACTCTTTATCATGTCAGCAAGAAAGAGGGGAAAGAAAACTACAGATTTCTTATCTTAAGGTAAAGAAGAAAGCTTAACGCCAGTCTTCAAATATCTTAAAATCATCTGTTGTGAGCCTATAAAAGAAATTAATGTATTTACTAGAGGAAGGTTAAATCTATAGCAAATATAATTGAAAATCTTTTAAAATAAGTTAGTCACATCTCCACACATTTTATTATATTAATAAAACTCAAAATCTAGGGTTGTTAGGAGGAAAAGATAACTGTCGGAGTCTTTCGACTTTATTTCGGATGTGAACGATATTTTGAACTAACGCAGTGTTAAATTAAATATTGCATAAAAGCTGAATGTCAGCTTGTAAATTTCTCGCATACTTAACGGATAGTGATAAACCGTTTAAAGGCAAAACCCCTCATTGAATCCTACCGGCATTCTAACCACAACCTCCCTACCACCAGACATGAGTAGAATAACGTCTTTGTCCACGTGCCCACTGATGTAGAATATATATAAGTATATTCATTTAGTGTATAAGTCGTGGGTGTGAGATAGTATAGAAAGTGTCACCCCACGGATAACGCGTAACTTGGGTAGTTAATACAGCTCGAGCCAGGCGTCACATCTTGCCGCGGTTTAAAGTCAAAAACACGCGGAATCGAGACCTTTGAAACAATTTTACCGCGTTTGAAAAAGAAACGAAACTATAATAAAATAGATATTCATTTAATAATAATATTAATCCAAAGTTCCCAACCTTAACATAATATTTAAAATTACTGTATGGTTGCAGAACATAAAACTAAATGCATCCACATGTGTTAGGACATCTTATCACACACTTAGGTGATCATTTATTTCTATATTGTTGTTTATAACGACTCTGTGTCGTCAGCTTATATTTCCTTGTGTTTAATATCCCCACGCCCCTATTGCAAATACTTGTGAAATATAACCACTTCGAAAACACGCTCTTTTTCTCTCTCTCCCTCCCTTCTAGAACAACCTACAGAAAGATAGAAGCTACTAGAACAATTTCTCTCGAAATATATACTCAAAAAGAATGCTCCTTTCTTAATTCTGTTCTTAACCTTACAGAGGAATGGTCTTCGAAAGTTTAATATCTAGTTTTAATTCTGTTCACAACCTGACTGAAAAACTGCCCGCGCTAAATCAATTCCAATTTTCAAATTAGGTCCATGACGCGTTAAGCTGCCGTATCGTATGTGCAAATAAAATTATTTAGGATAAATTAATAAAAATAAGTTTCTACAAAATAACGAATTTTTCACATATAAGTAGCATTAAAACCGAACTCCAACACAAGACTCCATTACAATAAAGTACCCTTACAACTTGGTTTTGATAGCGAGGGGATTTCAACAAAACACTCCCCAGTAGAGAACATAACTCTAGAATTTGGCTCGACAGCGTGGGACTTCTAAAGAAGGACTCTCCAAAGAGCACGAAACATTAACTCTACAACTAAATCGAAGTATATTTATTTTAAAATGAATAAAACCAACTATTTGGCTGGTTTTATTTATTTTAAAATGAATAAAACCAACTATTTGGCTGGTTTTAATTTATCTTGGTTAGTGATCAATTAATCCTTATAATAATTAATAATTGGGCTTACTAATATTAAGAGTTCAGATTATTTTCGGTGGCTTTTAACCTATATAAAAACTGGGTTATATTGTTTAATACAATTAATACTTCCTACCAGGCTGTTTAAAGCTTAGCTTAGTTGCACATGTGGAGAGAGCAGTAGTAGAGTCGGCTCTCACACACGGCAGAGCGGGATACGGGGGCCTGCCGTCATCTTTTTTCTCTCTTTTTTTTATATAAAATATTGCTCCAGTACAAACAAAATTTAATTTTCTTCACATAGTGACCTCAACATTTCTTTATATCTATCAAGAGTGTTCTGGAATTTAATGACAACTTTTTCTCTTCGTAAAATGTTTTTGTGATCTAATGCTGATATGCTCATGACAGATATTCAACAGCTGTTGAAATCACCGTGTGTAGAAAACTAAACTTTTGTTTGTACTGAGCAATATTTAATTTATTTTTTCTAAAAAAAAGTTTTGCCGTAAAAACTGCAAGATTACTTATCTTTTCTCACGTCCTTTTCCATCCCACCTTAAAACATTAATTAGTTTATTATTCTGTTAGAGTTTTATCGTTGTCCTTTTTGTTAGTTTGGAATTTAAGTTCTTATTTTCTAGGTTTGTGTAAATTTTTGGCATTTTAGGACTTTTTTTTAGTCATTTTAAGGGTTTTTTTACTACATTTGTCAATAGTGTTGAATAGGTATATTTATTTAAATACTACTGAAATTTTATAAATGCTTGTATGCTCAAAAACTCTTTTCTTTCAGCGTATAACCTGAACAGGTAGTAAGATACGGTTCTTAAAAAATGTCAACACACAGTTGTCGGAATAAAAATAAAATGCAGGCAATGAAATTTGTACATGCTTATACTGTGTGATTGTAAAATACATATTCTTGGTGAAAACTCCAATTAAAATGGAAAGGGTTGCGTTTGAAGGGGGTACTTCTGAAGCACGCATTTTTAAATCAATGTTATATTTAGCAAAATGCAAGAGTTCAGTTGTTAAATACCTTACATTGCATTTATATTTTGTAAAGTGTGTGAGAATTAGCCGTGTTCATTCATCACGAGCTTTTGTCCATAATTTTAAGTAATTTTTTAGAGCATTTAGATCATTCTATAGGTATTTTTTTTAATAATTATTAGGTCATTATATTCCAGAGCCTGATAATAACTAAATAAAATTTGGAATAATAAATTATTTTAAAAAGCTACTAAATATATCCACTGGAAAAGTCATCAGTTTCTTATTGTGTAGTTTTCTATTGCCGGAGAGGCTATAGCTTGAATTCTGAAAGGAAGTACTGAAGTGGTTTTGCTTTCTCCCCCCGTGAAAATATGGCTAACCTTCTTTAAAAAAAAAAAAGTCTACCATCCTAATCCCTACTCCATTAATAGAAATACTCCGATATCTCGGACGGGTAGTAAGCAGGGAAATAATTTCTGGTTAGCTCCAAATCGTTTGTACTCCCCGTGATGTCGCTAAAGTCTGAAAGGTGACCTTTTTGACTTCATCGAGGTTCAAAGCAAAGTATCTCAGATCAATGATTACAAAGCATGGGCGATTTCGATGACTCACCATTATACAAACCTTCAAAATATTAAAATCTACTCATATGGAAGAACAAACATTTACTGGTATTCAAGTAATCTTTTTACTAAATTTCAATATATATTTTTAAATTATGTTTTAAGAACAGGAAAAAAAACTCATGTCTAGTGACTGAAATACAAAGTAATAAAATTGTTTTAGGGAAACAATAGGCTTCGCCTTTAAATTTTTACTATTATTTTGGATGTAGAAATTGGGTAAGAGGGTAAATTAATGTTTTATTGAATGTGATTTTTTTGATCTATTCTTCTTTTACAAAAAAAAAATACATGGCATGCTATATATTGGTGGGTATTCTTTAATTTTTAGACATCTGATTGAATTTGGATGTGTGAGGGAAGGGAAATGGGGGAGAGGAGGCAGGGGAAGTGAATGAATGAGTTTGGCTGTAAGTATTGAAGGGGAAAGCTCATCATGAGAACTAGTCTGCCGTGAAGCGGCTACCAATGGAACAAAAAAACAAAAAAATCAACAACAGTGCGAACGAGATTGACGGATTTGATCCATGTCTTCCCTACGTATACCCGCCACCCCCTGTGTAGCTGTTTAATACCCCTACCACCACCCCCTGTGAAAATCTGAAATCCCTGTGGACCATGTTGTTCCCGCTAGGAGCGCTGAATCAGACAAAAGCACACATGAAAATCTCCACTGAATCCATGGAATTAAATACATTATAAAACTATTGGAAGTAAATTTTAGGTTTTTTAAATTGTGTAAAATATTTTCAGTTTTAATAAAGATACTGGGATGTTAAATAAGAGTTACTTTAGGACAAAGGGCCATCCTGCCTCAAAAGTAAATCTCTTTCCTTGTAGATAAACACTAAACAGTTCAGGTTGATTGAATGGGAGATTGTCTGACATCCGAATCTCGACTATATGTAAGGCTCTTGGTCCAGTCTTTTAAGTCAACCAATCTCTCAATATACGAACAACAACCAATTTAAGTTGAATGAGAGATTGTCTGAGACATCCGAATCTCGACCATATGTAAGGCCTCTTGTCCAGTCTTGGAAATCAACCAATCTCCAGGTATACAAATATCGAACAGTTCAGGTCAAATGAGAGCTTGTCTGAAGTCTGAATCTTGAGTATATATATGTTCCTTGGTCCAGTCTTGGAAATCAACCAACCTCCCGGTACACGAACCACAACCAGTTCAGGTCAAATGGGAGATTGTCTGACATCTTAATCGTGACCTATGCGTATGACCCTAAGACTAACATCAGTGGTAACATTGAATAATCGTCAGTTTCATCTAGTATGATTTAGGAAGGTTCGGGGAATTGGGGCTTGAATCCTGACTGGGACAAACAAGAGTGTTTTTATCAAATGTTCTCCCATTCTCTCTCCACGGAATTACGAGTATATATTCTTTTAATTCTACGTTTATTATCTCCACCCCACTATCGTAATTAAATGTGTATATCCTGGACGGTAGTTAGACGTGGTGCAAATATAAATATCGCTTAAGGGGAACGCTTCGGTAGGCGAAAACCCCGCTGTAAAGACGTTCAGCTCTAACGCAATATTAATTAACCATCGATGGGTTATTTAGAAATATAATTCACGTCAAAATTAAGTCAAAAGATTCCAAAAGGACTGTTTTTCATGATTAAACATATAATTATTTTGAGTTGTAATTATAGAAAATTATATGTGGAAAATGTATCAATATCTAATTTTCAACGACTTTATAAGCATATTTATGGAGCTAGGAGACTCAGCATGATTAAATGTGACCATAGATGTAAGCTTACTCTAACTAATAAGGTAATAATTTGATAAACTCACAACAGAAAATTGTAAAATATTTGAGAACCAACAGTGACCTAGACTCTTTAACTGAAATTATTTTCCCCCTCTTTCTTATTGACATGACAAAGGGTGGTTGTAGGTGAGTGGTGAAAGAGATTGTCAGCTTATAACAGAGAGGTAGTTCCATAAAACGACACAGAATCATGTATTTCAAGCCGTGTGTCCTGACATCGATTGATACTTTCTCGATGACCGAGTTGGTTGCTTTAATCTCACAAACTGTTGTATCGTATTACAGTGAGCTACAATTTATGCATTCAATCTGATAAAGCTTTTATCGTTAGTTATTTGTGATTTACAACAATAATCAGTGTAAATTCATTCTAATTGATAACTAATGCATTTACATCACTGAGCTAACCAAGTAAAACCTTGTTAAAGCTATAGTTTAATAGTTGCTTATAACACAAAGGTTTGATTCCCCTTAAAGTAAGTAATTGTTCAACTAAATTGATGCAGATGGACTTGACAATTAGAAAGAAAATTCATTTAAATGTGTATTTGATTCGTGACACAAGCTATAGCTTATATAAAAGTAAACATGATAAAGGTAATTTGTATAATCAATATGTTTAGGGCAGGTATGACTGGACTGGTCTTATGTAAACCTTCATGGACTCTAATTTGAGAGCTTAGGGTTTCTGTCCTATACTAAAAAGATTGGTAATTTTTTTTTCCCAGAGTTTATACATTCCTTCACAAAAAGTGTTGCTGATTAATTTTCCTAAAAATAACTTTGTCTTATTTAAAAGAAAAATTCTCAATTTTTTTATCTCTCTAATCTTTTTTTTTTTTTACTAAACATAAATATAAACTTAGATACAGTCCAATTTCATATAAAGAACCTTTTCTGACAGCCAAAATAGTTATTGGCTCTATTTTCACGTATTAATATGGCAAATCATATAAGCTGCATCTGTTACTTTAGATAGATAATCTCAATACGTGTAAAATAAGAATATGTTATACATTTTGGCCCCCGTCACCCCAAAAAATGTGTCTTATAGAAGGTCTTTACTCTGAAAATTGGACTGTACTTACTGAATTAGTTAGTTGAATAAAGCTGTTGCATAAACTAATATTAATGAACACTAATGGAGTGAGATCTCAGCAGTGTACCTACATATAGCATCATAAGTTATCATGAAATATTAATGGGATTATAACGATTCAAACCAGCTCCCACTGAGCTCAGCTTCCAATTTACTCTCGTCTCTTACCAGTCATAGGTATATTCATAATGATTACAAGCCACGCTTATATCACGGCTTTGTTGACTTTGCGTCCCTTAATCTGGTCGTGGTTTCCTACTCTTCCGTCACACAAATATGGGTACTTTTAGTCTAAAATGCATCCTTCTTTATCCCAATTTCCTCAGTGTAGATATACGAACGTCCTGGGTGGGTAGTATGACGTGGAGCAATTATACATTAAGGGTTTTTAAGAGAACTTTGAATTATTATTAATATTTTAGTTTTTTGTTGAGAAGATATTTGTTCTATCTAGATAAACAAATATTTTATCTTAAGTAAATATTGATAGTTGCCTTCTTTAATATTTAATTTATATAAAAAAAACGCTTCCATGTCTATTGAAGTTTTACTGGTGTTTTAGCCAAATCTTAATAAACTTCAACAATTATGTTAAAGTGTGTTTATAGCAATGAAAATGTCAATAAATATCTCCAACTAGGTTTATCTTAGAACAAATGTTTGTATATCAAGGATGTGCAAATAGTTTTCTAACAAAATAATAAAATGTTTAAAAACCAATTAAAAACTCACTCTAACGCCCTAAAGTAATAATAATAATAATAATAATAATACTTAGCACCGCGTCTTACTACCCGTTCGGGTTATACGCTTAAGTACTAATTACGCTAATGGATTAGGAATTGGGAGGGTTGAATTTAGAGGAAGTGAACCCGCATTTGCGTGGAGGGAGAGTGGAAAACCATTTAGGAAAAACCACACCCAGTTCATCCGACCGAGATTCGAACCTCGATCTCCCCGTCCTCAACGCCCTAAAGTTTACCAGAGCACTGAGACGCATTGCAGACATCTGAAAATCCCACATTATTTAAGATTAGGTTTGATATTTCAAAATATGGTTCATGGAAAAATGGAGGTGAAGGTTACTAAAATGTCCCTCTATAGGAATAAAAACCGTACATTTTAAATTATAACACCAAATCATGTAAAGGTATGATTATCACATTTTCAGCGAATTTTCACACGATATATCAAAGCTATGATGTCGAAGTAAACCTATAAAGCTATTGAATGTTTAAGTGTAGTCAAAGCTTCCGAACTGTTATTCCTATGATAAATACAAAAAGTGTGAGGCTATTTCCTTTGAAGTAGAAGTTACCCTTAATTCTAAATAACTACAAATGACTTCACAGGACGATAATAATAAGAAACCAGATGATGGTAGTTGTTGAGTTCTAAATTCTTATGTGTTCTGACCACTCACCTAACCTCGATGGTAATAAGATTAAAATAGTTTCCATCACGGACCAAAACTTACTTGGCTTCTAGATAGAAATAAAATTTTAAAATAACAAACTTATTTCGAAGCCAAGGACAAAAGAGAAGCGCCAAACTGAACGCCTTCTTGCCAAAGTGCCCACGAAAAGAACGATTTTCCGGTCATAAGTCAGTGAAGGGATTTAAAACTCTTAAGAGTACGGTATAACCATAACTCAGAACGGCCGAGGCGAGAGTTTTACTGCTCTTCTTCCTTTATTTCTTTCACATTTTTTTTCTCTTCTTCTTCCCCATAAAGCACATAGCCAGAGTGGTAAGTCCGGACATATCGAGGTCGCGACCACTGCCCCATCGGCTGATTATTATCATCATCGGTTCTTTTAGAGAGAGAGCTGCCTTTACCACAGTTCTGATCTAGACAAGGTCACGTCGGAATTGAAAAAAGAGGGGGGGGGGGAGTAGAAGAATGGGATGAGGGGATTTCTGCTAAAACAGCCATTCATCTGTATCGGGTAGTAAATCGCATGCGGTTATCTCTATCCTTCTATTTCTTTTACTACTATTTCATTCGCCGACTTTTCATCGTAACCGTTATCACAGAAGTCGCTACCTGACGATGAGTGTGGCCTTGTATTTTATTGGAGAACTAAATCTTGATTCACACGTTTCCCGAAAATATAGAACAGAATCTTGTTGAGTAGTACAGCAAATCACAGGCTAGCAGAAACGAACGTATGTTGGCTCATGATGCTTGGCAAAGTCAACTTGAAGCAGCTGATGACGTATTTGATTTTATAGTAGATAAATATTTCTAGATTATTGTCATGATGGATGTTTTAATGTCATGTCTTGAAATAAATCCACACTGAACGATAAAGGCACCAACTCTTTTCTTTTAACGAGTTATTGGTAGGAGGCAAGGCAGTTTCAGTTCAATAATCTTGCAATTTTTACAACAAAAAACCTTTTTACCCAAGATTAATAAAATATTTGCTTCAATAGATAAATTCAGTTTAATTTTCTATATTTTGCTCATTTTCTAAATTTTTTTAAATTATATTAAACCCTGCCGTTCCCCCACCTAAATAATCAAGAATATAGATACAGTTGATTTTCAATAACTTAGATCGAGTTGAACTGAAACAGTGCCCACCTCAAACCATTGAAGACTCATAATACACGGAACAGCAGTAGAAATGGGAGAATAATTGCATGTTTTAGGTATAATAAGTATATTTTTATTATATTTATTGAGTTTTAAAATTTTTGAATCAAGGACTGACTAAAAACATTAGCTTGAATATATTTTACTATCCCTGTTTTTCATTAGTTTACTAACCGTAGTTTTAAAAAAGTATTCTTATTTTCCGAGATGTTAGTTATCATTAATTACTGGTTGTTTGAAGATCAATTAAAATTTGAATTAACTATCCAAAGGTTATTATTTTGTTTCTCGTCGAAAATGTTTACCTTAGATCATTTTATTACATGTGTATAGTTAGAAAATGTATATTTTATTTATAGTAGTGAAATAACCAAAAATGGTTTGTTAATGTGTTTGAGTAAGGATTCACACTAAATTAATTTATAGTTATTTATATAATCCACCAAAAGTGTGTGCTTAGGATCCTATGAGCTGACGTGTGAATATAAAAAAAATATTTCAGTAATTTCCTTACTGTAGCTCCTAAAAAAGTTACATCTTATCTAAATCTTAGTTATTATTATTATTATTATTATTATTATTAGCACCGCGTCTTACTACCCGTTCGGGTTATACACACTTACGCTAATGTGTAATGGTAGGGTGATTGTGAGGTGAAATGGAGGACCTACAGTTTAACGTGGAATCCGAACCACGGTGGAGGCCTGGCATTCCTCACATTCACAAGTTGTGATTAATACACATCTTGTCAGAGGTGAAGGAAGGGTTTTGTAATCAGATAAATCTGTGCCGGGACCGAGGATTGAACCCCGGACGCCAGCTCAGAAGTCCGACACCTTACCCCTAGACCACCAGGTCACCAAAATCTTAGTTCTTCTCTCAAGAGAAGATATCACCTTTATCATCATCATCACCATCTGTTTCACCATATATTAGTATTCGTTTAGGCTATATATTATATAGGTACATAAATTAAGTACCTTAATGGGGTAATGATGAGAAAGGTAGAATGGAGAGGAAATGTATCTACATTTAATAATAATGTGATTAGTAAACCATTTTAATAATATCAACCCTTAGTGCACCCCACTGGAATTCGAACCCAGATATATCCGTCTCCGGCAAACCAGACTAAATGAGCTTGACACGGATGTGGGTATGATAATACTTTTCATTTCACAGCGTTTTACTAGCGGTTCAGGCTATATGCATTATGCATACATAATAATTACTGCTCTAATGGGGTGGAGATAGGTAAGGAAGCATTATAGAGGTAATATACCCGCATTTGCGTGAAAGTAGAGTGGGAAACCATTTGGGAAAAACACTCCGAGTAGACTTTACTGAAATTATAGTCCCGAGCTCTCCGTCATCAAAAGATCAGTCAAAGGGTTTGGTCAGACTGATAAGCGTGTGAGAAAGTGACTGAGTGCCTGCGTGGCCAAACTGGTGAGCGAGCGATCGCGTGATTAGCAGATAGCACTCGATATTTGTTGACGAGGAGGCAAAGGTCCGAATCTTGGCTCAGTGAACTGAGGGTAGTTTTTGACAAGTGATTTGTGGTGGTTTTCTCATCTTCTATCCATGCTAGTGGCGATTCTTATTTGTAAAGGCTTACTTTGATTATAATATCACTTATACATATATATTTATATATATATGGTTTATGATCTAACCAATTAAATTAAGCCGTAACAAGTGTACTAAGCCTATAGAAAATTATAAAAAAAAGGTCATATATCATGTCAAATTGAGAAGTTTTCCTAGCACTCAATGAATCAACATAGAATAATATTGTGGCGTAGTTGGCTAACGCGCCAGTCGTGTTAAGCTAGACCACCGAGGACGGGGAGATTGAGGTTCGTATCTCGGTTGGGTGAACTGGGGGGGTATTTTCCCTAAATGGTTTTCCACTCTCCCTCCACGCAAATGCGGGTTTACTTCCTCTAAATTCAACTTTCGCAATTCCTAATCCATTAGCGTAATTAGTACTTAAGCGTATAGCCCGAACGGTTAGTAAGACGCGGTGCTAAAAGAATATATATTGTCAGCGCCTGTAAACTAGACTGTCCCGGATCGAGCGCACGCGCTCGGTCGCTTGACCGCTTAAGTCTGGCCACCTCTTATTACAACCAATATGTTTCTATTTTATTTTTTAGTCACTCGCGCGCTCGCTCGCCCAGTCTGGCCTTACCCTAACACGAGAATGACGCCTTAAGACTTAGACCGTTCGGCACTGAATCGGGTATAACATTTTATCACTTTCCTCCTTATTCTTCTTATTATTATTATTGTGTATTTCAGGCAGTGTACATTAAATCAAGTGATACAATTTCACCTAAAGTTGCACTTATAGTGAACTCTCTCATCCTTTCCCCTTATTTCCGTTTTCACGCCACAAAAAAAAGAAACACGCTACGTTGGCTAAGCGGTCTTTATCGTTGTAAACCTCAAATTGCATTCAAGGTTGGAGTCCCAGCCAGGGGCAGTATGGTGTGCCCAATTTATCGGTGCGATGTTTTCGTTCTCTCTACACGCTAATACGGGTAATCTGCGTCAAAAATATTATATTCCTAGCGCTTGGATAAAGGATATTCTAACGAGCTTTGAATTGTTTTAAAATCTAGTTTCAAATCTAGTTTCTTTGCTAAGATACTCTTTATACACCGTTGAATAACACATTTTTGGAGATACTTTCTAATATTTTCATTGCATAATTTATGGGCTACCATTTTATTTATTGAAATTTCAATTATTGATTATCAAAACTTCATTAAACTTCAATAAATACGTTACAGTTGTGTTTATATCCATACAATGTTACAGGAAGTTCCCAAAAATGTTTATTTTATAACAAAAGTTTGTTATTCAAGAGAAAACAGATGGTTCACCAAAAAAATTAATGACATTTATACGAATCTAAAATTTGTATCAACACCCTTAGCTCGTTATTTTAACCCTACAAATAAAAAAAAATCAAGTCAATGTAGTTTTTTTAAGGCAGTTAGTTGCCAAGAACTCTAAGCTCAAAGCTCTCAGTAACGGCCAAGATCAGTTTTTAATTATTATTATTTGAGGTATTTAACATGCACTTTCTGAACCGACTGATTATATCAGCACATGAGAATTTTCTATGAGCGAGAGCGAAAGTTATTACCAGTTTTGTCAGGAAAGGTATTTTGGTATATCTTCCGGAGTTATTTTACAAGCCACAATTGACTTGGGACCAACAGCTTTACTTCAAATCTGAAGGAAGCTTGTGCTAGATATGTTTATCGCTCAAGAAAAATTTGTCAATCCCTGCTAGGTTTGATCCCACGGACATCCTGAGATAAGCACCTTACTCTAAGACCACCGATGGGGCCAAGGCACTCTAAGTAGACTAAGACCGTACTGTGGTCACAGTGCATTTTGAATTCCAAACATTTAATATCAAATTGAAACATGATAATTATATATGAATATAAAATTGTACATGTATTAAAAAGTTTAAATAGATAGGTTGTAAAATAAAATATTGACATGAGAATCTATTAAGCTACCTTTGACTTTGTTTACGTGGTTTAGTTCCCATGCTTATTTGTGAACTTTCAACGCATTATTATAATTCAATAATTGAGAACGGCAGTAATACTACCCAATTATATCACAATGCATTGTGTTTAAAAAGTATGTAGTGAGTATCTAAGCGAGAATGAGCTACTGAAGTCATATTTTTTAGCCTTCCGCCAAAATGACTTTTATATCCCAACATCCTTTGTAAACATAAGTGACACGTTATTTCCACGTATGAGAAATGTCTGACAGGTGAGAAACACATCATTTCGATGACAAACACATACACGTACGTATGTACGCGTTTTGACACTAGAAACAGTAGATTCTCACCTGGAGGCGTAACGTTATTCTCTCTCTCCTCTCTCTCTCTCTCTCTCCTCCTTCATTGTGTAACGTGACACGTCTCTCTTGTTATACGCTCCTCATAACCTATTACGTGAACCTCTTCCCACACCCCTAAAAAAAAGAGCCACCATTTTTCAACCCCTTGCACTCCGACCGCTTCCAACGTAGCCTCGAAACTTTTCCCTTTGACTCGTCACACTGTTCCGAGTGAGCGCTAGTGAGGTTTTTTTTTTATGTTTCTACTCACACAAACGTACGACTGTCGACGTTAACGAGGGTACAGTGGGCAATACTGTTTCGCGATAAACATCCCTACGTAAAGCTCGTCAGTTGAGACCACTGTGAAACCCCCACTTTCTACAGGTTTAGTGTAATATATACATTTAAAAATAAAAAAAAAGATGTTGATGCTCTGATAATATTCATCTGGATCCTATAAAAAACAATCTGTTAAATACAAAGTAGTAGCCTTTGGTAGCCATGTGTACTAATCTTGTTTTCCGGTGACACCGGTTGGGATATGAAACCCAACCTACTCTACTGAGGGGTGACCTGGTGGTCTAGGGGTAAGGTGTCAGACTTCTGTGCTGAGGGTCCGCCGGGGTTCAATCCTCGGTCCCGGCACAGATTTATCTGATTGCCAAACCCTTCCTTCACCTCTGACAAGACGTGTATTAATCACAACTTGTGAATGTGAGGAATGCCAGGCCTCTACCGTGGTTCGGATTCCACGTTAAACTGTAGGTCCTCCATTTCATCTCACAATCACCCTACCATTGCACATTAGCGTAAGTGCGTATAACCCGAACGGGTAGTAAGACGTGGTGATAATAATAATAATAATAATAATATTAATAATAATAATAATAATAATAATACTCTACTGAGATGGTTATCCTTAAAGTGGGTTCTCACGCTTTCTCTCCAGTAAAGTGGGGGTGCATTTCATATAAATTCTACCTACCTCATCCCTATATTATTAGTGTAAGTCTTCAGATAGTCCGGACGCGTTGCAGATTGGAAAAACATTATGGTAATTTTCTTTCCACTTTTACTAACCACGTATTAGGAAAAAAGATATAAAGAGCTAGAATTTTAAAAGAAAGAGAGATAGCAATGTGTTTTTGAAAAAGGGAGAGAGGCAAAGGGTATAGGTTGAAGGAAATATAAAAATAATTTTCCCCAGAACTTGCTTTAAATGAAGCCAGTTCGTTTTTTATAACATTTTGTTTCCGTTAGCTGAGCGTACCCAAAGAAAAAGTTGAATTTTATTCAACCTTTTCACCGGATATAAGAAGGGCTACATTTGACTGGCCAATCGGTCGTGTGTGTGTGTGTGTGTGTGTTCAACTCGTGAAGGTACAGGAATGTGTTTTTTCAATTGACTTTGGTATAAAGACAAGTCCCAGAGTGTTTTATTTACGTACAAATTTATTTGCTTAGCGTCCTGGTCAACAGAAAGCGCTGTTCAAAATGTATGTCATAGCTTACGGTTTTGTCAGGTATGGGTAGTGGATCCTGGTGTTATTGTCTTTAATAAGCCGTCCTATCATCGTCGTGTGTGTCGCCAAAAGTTTTTCAGGTTCGAATGTCTTAGCTGCTTTAAGTCTACAGATAGCGTGAAGAATACAAGTGGAAGTTTCAGGCACAAAAAAAAACTTGTGAATCTTTTAATTGAATTAAATACAGATGAAAGATAATACACGTCTTAATGTATTGTTTATTTGATCAGGTGTTCCAATGACGAGGAGGCTGGGGCTCTAATCCTGGCTGAGTATGCATGTGGTTATTTTTCCTAAATGGTTTGCCAATTTTCTTTCCCGAATTTGCAAATAAAACTCCATGGTGTCAGCCCACAGCAGAGCAATACCGTCCGAGTGGCTGCCTTCTGCTAGAGATGCTAGTGCCAACTTTTCTGGATAAATGGTGCCATTTAGTTAACACAACTAATCCTACGGCCATTAACCTCAGTTTTCTTGACCCCAAGCCACTAATTTTCAGTTCAATTAATTCCTCATCTGTCCCCACAAGGCTGAGATGACTCAGTTTAAAACACATCGTTTCACAGAAAAATCTGGAAGAGCCGGGAATTGAACCTGGAATTTCTGAATTTTTAGCTGACCTTTAGACCACAGAGGCGATCCTAAATTGCAAATACATTTATTTAAATATTATTTATTCCTTATCGCTACAACATGAGCGTAATTAATGTATATTCTTATAAACCGAACGGGTATTAAGTCACGGTAAAAAAAAAAATCTACACGTAGACGCGGGAATTGAACTTGGTATCTTTGGCTTAGAGTGCAGATGTTCTGCAAATAAGCTATCCATGAATCATCCCGTGACTAAGTTAATACTTTAATCATGGTTTAAGATAGAGTCCATGATGGACGTGTTGAGCCTAAGGTACCAGAAAAATCACAATGAACAATCACATTCACGCATTTACCTTGGCTCTTATCGTCAGAATGATTTTTATTGAAGGGCTATAATAGACTTTCTCTGTGCACTAAAGAATTATCTGAGCGTTTAGCTTGTCTGAGACCTGGGAGATTGGGGTTCTATTTTGAACGGCGGCATAAGAGGCAATAACTGCTCCCCATGGCGTGATTATTTTCAACTACTTGGGAAGAATATTTGTCCATTTACTTTAACATTGAGTTATCCTGTTGGAACGAGAAATTACGGGTGCATTAAAAACCCGGGAGTCCATTAAATACTATATTTATTAGTGATGAAATCTTGAACCCTGTCTTAATAGTGTTCATACATTCACTGACCTACGTAGATTTTAAGTACATTTGATATAATAATCCTCGAAGTAAATGTTGTTGTTTTTATTTTCCTTTGTTAAATTTATGTTTACTTCTTGAGTATTTTTAAATGTGACATTTTTGGGCACATCCTCAGTGAACGACTTAACATTTAAAGTAAATATATATACATACACATTTTAAATATATATATACCAGTAAACCCGTGCGAAACTGGGTTGTTGAAATTTAATACTCAGCGAAGTGTATACACAAAACAGCAAAGAGAGTTTTTAATGTGAAGGTATTTTCAATTTACACTACCTCTTTGTATACAATATTCGATGTCAGAACACAATCATCTTGAATTTTTTGTTTGTCATTTTCGGTAATTGATACAAAAATATCGTTAGATTTAGTGACTCTTGAAAAGGCTATATAGAGTTGTCCATGAGTGAATACATCATTTGGCAAGTACAATCCAGTTCTTTGAAGCGTCTGTCCTTGAGACTTATTGTTAGTCATTGTAAAGGCAACAAAAATAATAAATGGGTTTTTCTTTTAACTTAAATTCTAAACAAACAATGTATTTTAACGTAAACTGAGTATGCTATGTCAGACGTCGGTAACAAATCCTATCCACTGATACCTTAATCGTTGCTGTAGGCCTTGTATTAGTTGAGAAAAAAGGACGTTGACAACGGAAATAATATATAGGATATGTGTGTAAGTACTGAAGGAGTCATCCTTTTCGGATGTGACATCAGGCGCTTCTGTGGATATCCAGACGTCAATTGACTATATTATTGACATACATAAAGTCTGTTCGGCGTAGGAATTGTTTTCTGAAAGGCCTTTTTTCCTACCAGAAAGATATTATATAGTAGGATTTTGGTAGGAAAAAAGACTTTTCAGAGAGTAATTCCTGCCGTCAACGGAGAATACATTCAACATCTCCTTGTGAAACAGTTAACACCGAGATAAGCGTTTATCCCAAACGAGTATCAAGATGAGGTGGTATAAAAATACACCGGGTAAAATAATAGAACAGTAATAATAAGTGAAAGGAATAATATCTTTCCTTCCTCACCAGCAAAAAATATATATGGGTCATTTTGATAGTCAGACTTAGTACACTTCAAGTGCGGTGCTACTCTAAATACAAGACGACACACACCTAGACCAGAATGGAATGAGCCAGTTTCATATGTGAAACCGGCCCATTCCATTAGAGTTTAAGTGTAATAGGTCTGACTATGGAACTGGACCATTAAGCCACTAGTATTACAGACAAACTTGATTCGGTAATGTTACACTTCCAGAAAGATACAAAGATCCGGATTCTTTTCATTAAAATATATCTCTATACAGTCTAATTTTCAGAGCGAGGGCTATATCTTACTTTAACTTATCCATACGTCAAGTAATGTTGTCTGAATCGGTAGTATTTTATAGATATTATCAATATATCGACCTCAGTGGTTTAGGGATAAAATACTTGCCTCAGGACTCTCTGTTCGTGGGTTCAAACCCAGCTCAGGTCAATGGATTTTTATTGAGTGATAAAAGCCCGTAGCACAGCTTCCCTCGGGGTAAAGTAAAGCTGTCGGTTTCATGTTGATGTGGCATGTAAAAGAACCCTGGAAAGTATGTGAAAATACCTTTTCTGCAAAATTGGTAAGCCTTTTCAAGCTCGATAATATAAATTCAGTGCTGAAGACAACTGGGAGCCACCACACTTCCTGAACTCTCTATTAAATGTGATTTTTACCAGATAGTGCAGGCATCACTAGCCAGCAAAAGGACTAAGTGCAAACCAAGCTCCAGATGAATAGAAATCACATCAAACTGACCTTCGAGTTGTTGAATTAAGAAGAAAATGATGACCATCAATACCTATAAAATAACAATAACAAAATATAAAGCTATTATCAATACTTGTGCACGCGAAAAAATGTGTATATATTTTCTTTAAGGCACTTTCTATTAAAATTTTACATTTCTTTATAAGCTATTTTATATCCTAAGAATATACCTACTACCTCTTTTATCGAAGTGATTTTATATCCTCCAGCTACTATATTTTTAATGCCAGCAGCTAGGGCACAAGGCACGCGCTGGTCTGACTTTGGCTTTTTTTTATGTTATCCTTTTCAATTTGACAGTCTCAAAGAAAACCCGCTTTAACCTTGGTGAACTTAGCAAGGATTCTTTTACCCGATAGATGTGAAAGTGGCAGTGTGATGGCGGTATTAAGCGATATATATATATATTCATATATATATATATAAAAAGAGAAGCCACCTCTTTTGAGGTTAGTAATTCACTAAAAATTATAATACACAAACCTGTTTAAAATAATAGTGGTTAACGTTCGATCAGCAATACTTTTTTATATAAATTTAAACTTTTTTAAACTTATAATTCTTTAATTATAGTTTTAAAATTAATTTTGAGCACGTATTCAGGTTAAATAAACGGAGACACACACAAATGGGGTGGGCTTTTATTGGTGACGCAAGTATATGTACTACTCACGCGTTAGGAAGCTCATGTGCAGAATTTATAAGATAATTTATCTTTGTTTATGTGGAGGGAGAGTGGAAATCCATTTAAGGAGAAAATCCTACTAAATCCACGTGAAATTTTAACTCCAACATAGGAAATCCAGAAGAGACGAGACTGAGGCATTGGTCCAAAAAAAAAACACTATTGTGTGCTGTAGTATCTTAATACAATTTAAAGGCAACGTATCACTCGTAACAGACCTACTTTCGTACCGAGACATTTGTGTGTGTGTGTGTGTGTGTGTTGTGTGTGTGAGTGAGAAAAGGGGTGGAAGGGGAGGGTTTAGGGGAATTAAAGTCTATGTTTTTACATCTTTTTGGGGTAAAATAAAGACAATTTTATTTCAGCAGATATATCTGTTTATATTTCTACAAAAATCAATCTTAACATATTTTTATTGTAACTTGTATTATGTCGTGGAATTTGAAAATTATATTTCATCCTCAGTTAAAAAGTAATTATTAAAATTCCACCAAGCCCATGACAAATAATCAAGAACCTTTCGAAAATTAAGCAAAAATGGATTTACTGAAAAGCCATATTTTGATTATTTTGAACAAAAAAAAATGCTGACTTTATCTTGCATCCCACCCTCATCAGTGGCCACATGGTCTGGATCGTGGCTTGACCCCAGTCATTTATACTGAAGATTTTATTTTTCTAAATGGTTTTCCACTTTACCTTCACACAAATGCGGCTACACATTATCTAAATTCTGACTTCCTTATCCCTAACACATTAGAGTAATTAATAAATAAGAATATGTTCTGGACGGATTGTAAAACGTGATGAAAAAAAAAGATTCTCTTCCCCTTCCATCCTAGCTCTAAACTCGATCAGAAATGGAACCAACAATATCTCTTAATACTTAGCACCGCGTCTTACTATCCGTTCGGGTTATACGCTTAAGTACTAATTACACTAATGGGTTAGGAATTAGAAAGGTTGAATTTAGAGGAGGTGAACCCGCATTTGCGTGGAGGGAGATTGGAAAACCATTTAGGAAAAACCACCCTCAGTTCACCCGACTGAGATTCGAACCTTGATCTCCCCGTCCTGGCAGTCGAGCTCAATACGACTGGCGTGTTAGCTAACTACGCCACCGAGGCGGGTACCAACGATATCCTCAGTGGTGGTCGGGAAAGATATATATAATAATCTCAAGAAGAACCTTTATAATTGTGTATACATAATAATATATAGTAGCTGACATTTACAAAATGTTAATTAATTTATGATAGGTTTGTGTGTGAAGGTCACTTTTTAAACGCGAAGCAAAGTTGAAGCGAACATAAAAAACAAGATCAAAGTCGAAGTTGAAGTTAAAAGTTTTTGTTATATTCGCATTACACTATTTTTACTTTCTAAATCATCCATTGAGTAAATTTTTGTAAAGAAAAGGGTTTAGGGGGAAAAAAAAGTAGAGGTTGCGGACGCCTAGCGATGTAGGGGAAGTCCAGCCCACCAGATTCCAGGTGTTTTAATTAATACTATGATAGCACAAATAAATGGGAGTAGGATATTCTAATGGCACAAATACAGCACTAAATATTGGGATTAGTTTCTGTATTTGTACGATTATAGGTGCTGTCAGTTTCACGAACCTGGTTTTACATTCGACTTCAACATTTAGAAGTTTATCAAACCTCTATATTTACCTTATAGCTTATAACTTGAGACAATCCTTTAAAAAAAAATAAGTGACTTCTTCAGAACTCATGAATCAGCTTATGATTACATGCAAGTTGAACTACAGTAGCCCCATGGATTCTTTGGTGCTGACTGACAGTTCACAGCTGACATCTGACAGTCAAAATTTAGGTATATACCTAAATTTTGACTGTCAGAAGTGACAGCTGCCAAACACATGTTTTTTGCAGATCATAATGTTCGGCGTAGGGATGCATAATTTATTATTATTATTAGCACCGCGTCTTACTACCCGTTCGGGTTGTACACACTTACGCTAATGTGTAAGGGTAGGGTGATTGTGAGATGAAATGGAGGACCTATAGTTTAACGTGGAATCCGAACCACGGTGGAGGCCTGGCATTCCTCACATTCACAAGTTGTGATTAATACACGTCTTGTCAGAGGTGAAGGAAGGGTTCGGCAATCAGATAAATCTGTGCCGGGACTGAGGATTGAACCCCGGACCTTCAGCACAGAAGTCTGACACCTTACCCCTAGACCACCAGGTCACCTAATGCATAATTTGGTCTGGTAGCTTTTCAAAGCTGTCAGCTGTGCGCTGTCAGTAAGCACCAAAGAAGCCATGGGGCTACTGTAGTATGTCTTAGATCTTATTAAAAGGTTATTTATTTCTTAGGCGAAGAAAGTATTACTAGACTTCCTTGGCGTTCTTTCCCACATCCCGAGTGAGGTCTCTATGTGTAGCTTTCCCATTTAGTACACTGGACCACTCTCTCACATCTCCCTCGGGACTAACTACAATATTCATGTCATGGCCAATGAGCGTTTCCTGCTTAAGCGACTTTACCCGCGGAATATAACGACGCTTTAATGAAATAGTAGACCAGTGGTTCATTCACAGAGGGAAGGAGCTACATAGACCAGAGAACGGAGCGATGCCGCGAAATGTGCGAAGTAAAGTATAATTAGAGGAAGAACAGTGTGCTAGATAGAAGAAGGAAAGAAAGGGGTTCAAAGACAGACGGCGTCCCCTCCTTGCTTAAGGGGCTATGTTTTTGCCTTACATGATTGTAAAGGTACTTGGTTTTATTCCATATAGAGGTCCCCACATAGGTTACACCTGATGACAGTAATTAATATTTACAACGATGAAATTTAATATTATCACGATATGGTGGTAGTAGTTGTTGTAGTAATAGTATGGATCTTTTAATAATGTTTAAATAATCTTTTATAGATATTTTACTAAAGTAATATTAATATATCAAAGAATATTAAAATATTGATTTTCTTTATATATATATATATATATATATTGAGAGATTAGTGTGTACTGAGTGACGAAGCAAATATATGGAGGTAGAATGTGTGGATCAAAAAGGAGTAGGCTATTCAAGACGTGGCTAAATGTTGTAGACGAGTGTGTGAAAAGAGAAACATTAAGAGTTTTAAGAATAAAAGAGCATGTACGACTCGGTTTATGGATGTTTTTCAAGCGAATGGAGTGTGCAAGAATAGGGAAGAGTGGAGAAAATTAGTAAAGATTGATATAGTACTGAGTTGTTTTTTGAGATATATGCACAGTTTCTTACCTACCTTGTAAGGGAATGACGGTATTAGATATGTATGTATGTATTTGTATATGTATGTATGTATTTGTATATGTATGTATGTATTTGTATATGTATGTATGTATTTGTATATGTATGTATGTATTTGTATATGTATGTATGTATTTGTATATGTATGTATGTATTTGTATATGTATGTATGTATTTGTATATGTATGTATGTATTTGTATATGTATGTATGTATGTATGTATGTATGTATGTATGTATGTATGTATGTAGAAGTATATAATATATAACGCGTCTTAATACTCTTTCAGGTTATGCACTTATGTACTAATTATGCTAATTGTTATAGGAATCAGGGAGGTTGTATATATAAGTGAAGGTAGGGTGGAAAATCATTTTGGAAAATCCCTCAGTACACCCGACTGAGATTCGAACCTTGATCTCCCCGGCTTTGGCAGTTCAGTCTACAGCGAGAGTAGTGCGTTAGACTATGTGACACCGAAACGGGTTTTAATATATCATTTCGTGTATAATAAAATGACAGACTCTGTGGTCTAGTGGTCAGAGTGCCTAGATACAGATCCAGAGGTCCCGGTTTCGATTCACGGTGCTTCTAGTATCTTTCTGGGAAACATAAGGTCTGAAACCGGGTTCAACTCAGCTTCGTGAGAGCAAATGAAGAGCTACTTGAATAAATAAGTAGCAGATCCGGCCTATAAAACCGGGATTAATGTCTAGAGGGTTCGTCGTGCTGATCACATGACACCTTATATTTGCAAATGTTGGCACTATTATTGCAAACAATGGTGACCATTTGGTCGATATGGCTTGATTTCGGGCTCCCACCATATAGTTTTGGAGCAGGCCTATAATATAATACTTCCGAAGTAATGAGAGAAAATCTAAAAAAGGTCCTTGCGTAGCTTTATTTTTACTTTCAAAGCATAACATTAACAGCATCATATTTCAATTTGTTTTTAGACAAATAAGCATTTACATTCCTTCTCGTGGCTACCGTAAGCTTAATTCATTATTAACGATTTTATGAAACCCTTTATGCGTTGTGAAGGCTACTTAACTGTTATTTTAGGCTTACAATTTATTTAAATATAGTTTATTTTAATTAATAAAAAACAAATTTATTTTCAAGAATATTCTAAGGAAAATCCTGTTATTAATTTAGTTTTATCTCAAGACGTATTTTATTTAAATTTTGTTAAAATAAATGGTACAGCGCACCGCACAGACTTTCTCTCTCTTTCTATAAACTCGTAAGATTTCTGAACGGAATAATATACATTGTATCATCACCACTCCACATAAGAACACGCATAAAATAATATACAATGATATAGAATCAATGAGAAAAGAGGCGCATCTTTGTCCACCTAAGAGCATTTCAAACAGTTTAATGTCTTCCACAAGGGTCAACACTTCGTATTAAAATTTCATTTTTCTGGTTAAAGTTTTAACATTTTATAAGGTGTTGCAGATCTTCAAGTCATCGCATTGATATTTAATTATTCATTTATACATTTTGACCAATAAAAAATGTAAATATTGACTATTGAGTCTAAAATGGAGATAGATCATTGCTATGCAAACATTTCTCCTAAGAGCTTTAAGGAAAAATAACATACTTTTTTAGATACATATATTTAATTACTCTATGGCATTGGAGAATTATTGCGTTAAGACTTAAGTAGTATATGTTTACAACTAAAGCTCACAAAATTGTATTATTATATTTGCAAATATCTCAGAAACTGTTGCTTTTATAAAAATATATGTCAAATAAAAGTTTTTTATTTCTAATAGTCCTACAATTCTGCAATGATAAAATATTTAGTTTCTCAAATAGTTGTGGAGATACGGAAATTAACGCTTCTGTAAAGTACCCTAAAAATCATTTTCATAGGAAAATGAAAATAGCCAGTTTATTTATAATCTTAATCAACGCCTAGATACGAATTTTAATCAAAATCGTTTGAGCAGATTTTGAGAAAACCAAATTTTTCTCTTTTCGCCCTTCAGTAAACTACCCTTAATTTTAAGTTTTTATAGACACACAGACAGACGGCATTGCAAAGACTATTTTTTAGGGTTCGGGGGGTCATGAGACGTCGAAATCCATCAACATTTCAGGTTAGTTTTTTTTTACGATCGCAATACTTAAGCTTTAATGTCCAAAAAGTTAAAAATTTATATATAATTTCGTATAGATTGAAAGTTATTGATTTTATAAAAATATGTTTCGAATAAAATATTTGTATTATAAATATATATACATATTTGTATTGCTAAGTAATTTCATATCTCAAATAGTTTCGGAGCTATTATAAAAAATGTTAATTTACGCATCAGACCGGAGCCCTTAAAGCCATTTTGCCGAAATATTGAGAGTAGCCATTTTGTTTATAATATTTATTAATGTTCATTAATGAAATTTAATCAAAATCGTAAGAGCCGATTTTGAGAAAATCGACTTTTTCTCTTTTTGCCCTTCAGTAAACTACCCTTAATTTTAGGGGTAGATATCCAATTCCAAAAACCCCTCGGGGCAACCCTATGAAAACCTTAGATATCAAGTTTCAGCTCAATCGGTAAAATAGTTTAGGCTCTAGTTGGAGGTACAGACAGACAGACAGACAGACAGACGGAAATTCAAAAACCAATTTTTCGGATTCAGGAAGTCATGAAACGTCAAAATTCATCAAAATCTCGAGTTCGATTTTTTTGACGATCACCATACTTTCTCTACCTGTAAGATAGAGAGAAAGTAAAAATATGTTACTATATATTTTACTATGATGGCTTAACACGTAACTAAATGCTATTTTTAATCGATTGGAAATTGGATACTATCTAAAAATATTTGTTAGGCATAAAATAATATGAAAAACATGGACATATTAAGCCTGTAATATATTTTGTAACTCGAGTTTAAGATACACTTCTCAATATCCCCCCTCCAGTTTCTCATCTCAAACGATAAATATTATTTTGACGAAGTTTCAAAGTTCCAATACGTCATTTAAGTGTCCTGTTTTGGCAGAATCAAGTATCTATATAAAAAACTAATCACATTTCGGCATCTTTCCCTTATTTTTTACGGGTTCAAATGATGTTATAGTGGAGCTACTTAAAAAAAAAGGGTGTCCCAAATCAAAACTTAAGACTATCTCATTTTGGTTCGTGGATACTTTAACTTAAGTGGTATCACTCAAATAAAACAGATTACCAGTATATTTGAATTGTTCATGTTTATGTATTTTCTTCGATCTTTAGTGACATTTAGATGTTTTTATTCGTTCCTCTTCTTTTGAAAAGGCACTTAAATCCACCTTAACATAGTTATTAGTCATGACAAATGTATAAATAAATAGCTTACAAAATACAAATACAAAATTAAAATTTAATACAATTCTTACCAAGTTTATTGAGAATTGTTTTCCCTAAATGGCTTCCCACTCTTCCTCTACCTAAATTTAATTACATTTACCACAAATTATTTATTTCTCATACTAATCCCATTACAGTAATCAATATACATGTATATAGCCAAAACGAGAATTTATTTGAAAGTTTATTTTAAAGAGAACCGAGTAAATTTTGTTTTGTGCCAATAAAGATTAAAAATTCGTCATAAAATGGTATTGTTTTAATACTACCATGTGTAGACAATAATTTATCACAAAATATTATTTTAATATTTCTTCTATTTGTAAACAAATAAATTCTGTAACTATGAAAATTGGTAAATTAGTTTTTTGACTCATGCTTTCAATTCGAAAGATCGTGATGTCTCTCATCTCTTTAACCGTCCTTTTGTTTCTCTGTTTCTCTGTCTCTAGATTGTTTCTTCCCCTCCCCCTCTTCCCTTATACCTCCTACTCGCTCAATAAACGACCCGAGATCTAGCTCAATCCACAGACCTCCATTTCCTTATCACCACAGTCCTCTTGAAGTTGACCGCGACCCCAGGAATATTAATGGAGCTATTCGGTGCTGGTCTTGAGGAGAGAGGAATGGGGGGGAGGGTAAGGTTAGGTTTACCTAGACCCATGGTGGGGGAAAATCTCTCGGTCTTGCTGGAGGTCAAATTAGTAATATTAGCTGGCTTCAAGATTAATATAAAATACGTGTTTCGTCGAGTAAAAGGGTAAATAAAACCGAATGGGACACAGAAGACAAAAAAACAAACAACACCTTTTGTTTTGTTTTCGTTCTCTACAACTTATTGCATATAGCTTATTTACTAGGGGTGTGAAAAGTCAAGGCCAATAATTTCACGGTGGGGTTTGGTGGGCACATCCCCCAAATGCCGGAGGATAGAAAAAATTCTAAATATTAAACATCTCTAGAAGCTATCTGAAGTGCTTTTTATGGTAACATAGCCACCTAACTGCCGAAGGCTAAGAAAAATCTATATATTTAAACACCTCTAGAAGCTATCTGAAGTGTTTGTTATGGCAACATAGCCCTCTAACTGCTGGAGGCTAGACAAAATTCTAAATATTAAACACCTCTAGAAGCTATCTGAAGTGTTTATTATGGCAACATAGCCCTCTAACTGCTGGAGGCTAGACAAAATTCTAAATATTAAACACCTCTAGAAGCTATCTGAAGTGTTTGTTATGGCAACATAGCCCTCTAACTGCTGGAGGCTAGACAAAATTCTAAATATTAAACACCTCTAGAAGCTATCTGAAGTGTTTATTATGGCAACATAGCCCTCTAACTGCTGGAGGCTAGACAAAATTCTAAATATTAAACACCTCTAGAAGCTATCTGAAGTGTTTATTATGGCAACATAGCCCTCTAACTGCTGGAGGCTAGACAAAATTCTAAATATTAAACACCTCTAGAAGCTCTCTGAAGTGTTTATTATGGCAACATAGCCCTCTAACTGCTGGAGGCTAGACAAAATTCTAAATATTAAACACCTCTAGAAGCTATCTGAAGTGTTTATTATGGCAACATAGCCCTCTAACTGCTGGAGGCTAGACAAAATTCTAAATATTAAACACCTCTAGAAGCTATCTGAAGTGTTTATTATGGCAACATAGCCCTCTAACTGCTGGAGGCTAGACAAAATTCTAAATATTAAACACCTCTAGAAGCTATCTGAAGTGTTTGTTATGGCAACATAGCCCTCTAACTGCTGGAGGCTAGACAAAATTCTAAATATTAAACACCTCTAGAAGCTCTCTGAAGTGTTTATTATGGCAACATAGCCCTCTAACTGCTGGAGGCTAGACAAAATTCTAAATATTAAACACCTCTAGAAGCTATCTGAAGTGTTTATTATGGCAACATAGCCCTTTAACTGCTGGAGGCTAGACAAAATTCTAAATATTAAACACCTCTAGAAGCTATCTGAAGGGTTTATTATGGCAACATAGCCCTCTAACTGCTGGAGGCTAGACAAAATTCTAAATATTAAACACCTCTAGAAGCTCTCTGAAGTGCTTTTTATGGTAACACAGCCCCTTAATTTGTATTTGTACCTTAATTTTGATATTGTTTCAACCATAAATAAAGCCATATATACTTTGTTTATAAAATTTCAGGTTGGGGGTTTGAACCCCCAAAAAAACCCCTTGACTACGGCCTTGTGCAAAGTCAAATTGTTCAGTTTGAAGCGAGCTCGTATCGAACATATGAAATGTTCTCGAAGCTGGATTGAAGTTCAAATATGTTTTGTTAGTTGTTTTATGATTGACAAAATATTATATTGTGGTTGTTTGAACATAGATATACACGCTAAAATGACTCTCAATTGTATTATTGCACAAGTGCCTGTAATAATTCGTTTTAGTATGATAAAAAAAGTTATCACAACTTACTAGTTAATTACTTAAGGCTTTTTACCACATGAATCTTAATTTGCAACATATACAACTCACATTGGGATTAATTGATCATAAATTGAGAATTTTAGCTCTCAATATTTTGATTGTAGTGGCTTAGTAATTGTTGAAGCCAGAACGTTCTTAGAAGCGAATTATATAAGCTGACATTTGTTTCGTAGCCAAGTGAAAGTTTCGAAGTTATGCACCCCTACCATTTACGGTAATTTTGGGTGTTTCTAACACTTGTAAAAATAAACTTAAAACAGACATTTCTACAGCCATCCCTTAAATCTGTCTTGTTACTTTGATTTCTTACTCTGACAGCTTCACTTACGAACTACGGACATGGAACCAATTTGGATAGTTTTTCAACTGTCTAGAAATGATTAATTACCTAAATTAATAAGTTATCCAATTAAATCATGTTTGCATATTGGAATTCACATCTGTCATATCTTCGAGCATATTTTAAATGAATGTGGAGTAAAAAATTGGCTATATATATATATATATATATCTTACAGCCGTCAAAACTAACACCATCCTTCAAAAATGACAGATACAGAGCACGTTCATGCATAAAAAAAATACAAGTTGTAAAATAAGTTTTTTCATATGGTGATAAAATTCATCCAGCACAGTACTGACGGTAAATGACATGTAGAATAAGTTTCCCAATCTACTTTTATACATCCATTCACCAAACCTTTTGACTACAAGACCATGCTGAGCTACTGTCAATTTTGGCAGTAAAAACTTTCAGAGCTAAGATTTGTTTTAGTTATTTTTTTTCTTTTAAACGTGTTTACGATAATGAAATACTAACTTATGAGACTAAACCATTTGGCTGTTTCCTATTATAGAAGCGATGTCGTTAGTTCACTTAAAAATGCATTTAAAAAGAATATCTTCTAAAAAGATGCCTTCTGTTCGTATTTTTTAAGATGGTGATGAAAGGAGCGCAGCTGATGACGTCATACAAATCGTATTCGGTTGTATTCATGCTCATGTGTTTACAAAATAATATTTTTTAAACCTATTTATTGTTTGACACTTTATCTAAGTTATAAAACACATGTATCTATTTTATAATTTATAGTGGTCAGTTTTAAGAAGATACAAATGTGAATAGGATAATTTTTAATTTATAATTTCATTCTCTCTAATATATAAAAACCACGAAACAAGAAACTTAATATTTATATTATTAATTTTTTCTTTCAAACAGTTACTAAAATGCCAATCATACAGTAATATGGAAATAATAATAATAATAATTATTAATAATAATATAATAATAATAATTATTATTATTAATATAATAAAAATTATTATTAATAATATAATAATAATTATTATTATTAATAATATAATAATAATACCATAAGAACAATAATAATTATTATTATTACTATAATAGTAATAATAATAATAATTATTATTACTATTATTAATAATATAATAATAATACCATAAGAACAATAATAATTATTATTATTACTATCATTGTTACTTCCACATTGATTACCATTAATTACTTTCAACCAATGTTTTCACTAAAAATATTATTCTAGCTGTCAGTAATTACGACCACTTCTACGTTGGATAGACTGTAGGTATAAAGTAATATTATTTTTTTAGCACCACGTCTTACTACCCTTTCGGGTTATACCCCTATGTACTAATTATGCTAATGTGTTATGGATTAGGAATGTTTGATATGGATAAAGGGCACCAGAATTTGCGTGGAAGGAGAGTGGGAAACCATTTAGGAAAACCACCCTCAGTACACCCGACCACAATCAAACCCTGATCTCCCCATCTTCAGCAGTCTAGTACAACACTAGAGTAACGCGTTAGACCATGCGGCCACCGAAGTGGGTAGTGAGATTATTCTTTCACTAAATAAAAAGAAGTCTGGAGGAGGAAATGGAGGCGGTAATGGGAAATATCCCACAATAGGTTTTTCTCTATGTGATAAAACTACAGAAGAAACGGTTTTTTTCCTCCTTTTTTTACAAACGTACTTTCTTAGCAATAATAAAAAAAGAAAAAAACTAGAGCAAACCAGTTTTCCTTTCAACTGGATTTCTGACCCCGGAAATTAAAAACTTTTGAAATATTGAAAAGGTTAAAGGAAGAAGAAAAATAATGCTATCCTCTATCCTTCAACTTTTCCTCCTTTATCTCTTATTTTTCATCTCAGGACGTTATTAAAAGCGTAAAACTAGTATCTCCAATTACAAAGTTTAATTCTTGAGGTGGTTAATTCTCTTATCTTCTCTTATAGGCGGTACATTTTATTAACTCATAAATGTCTTCATAAGACAATTTTACAATCGGCCAGAATCTCTTCCGTGGTTAACAACTCTATTTTTTTTTCCCTCGAACTTTTTCACTCTCCAATCTCATGGTTTTAAAACCTTTCATGAGGTCTTTAAAATATACTTCGATCTTTATTTTCATAGAATAAAATCTCTGTTTTAGCTAAGTTATCTCTTAAATTGGAGAGAAGGTTGATATAGAAATGGGACAATTTAACAGTTATTTAAAATAATATTATAGGAATAATTTTTAACTAAACCAACCGATTATAATTTTTTAAGGTAAAATAAATAGGAAATGGGAGTAAAAAACTAAATAGCCTTGTTCACTAATATTATAAAAAATTAAAACAAAACAATTCTTTTTTTTTTTTGTAGAAACACTTAACTTTGATGTTTGAAGCATAGGCTAACTTGAATAATCAGAAAATAAGTTATCATAAAGCATACAAATTTTTGTTTTGTTTCGTTTGAATAATATATTACTAGGCTATCCTTTTATTTTGATAGAGGGTATAAAACCTCTCAGAATATATAAATTACTTTATAAACGCCGGCCCTTCTAAATCCATTATTCATACACCAAGTATAATTCTTGCCCAACAAATTGGCTACCCCTTTTAAATCGTTTTTATATATCAAATAAATCTCTTTTAAGCTTCTTACTCCATACATGAGCAAATTCCCACATCGCGTCGTATTCTATAAATTTGGTCAAAGGGACGTCGATAATAATATTTCATGAGCTTATGAACTGGATTTAAATAGATGGCGTAGCATATGTACGAAAGGGTCTTTGTAATACATGGCACTCCAATCAAATATAAATCCCTTGTAAACATTCTAAGAGCATGAGTCCGAAACAAATGTGTTTGGCAACTTTGCATGGAAGTTATAGTGGATATATAGTTCATTCACAGTTTAAAGAACATTTCAAGAAATTTCAAGAGTTATCATCTTTTACTTAATATGTAGGCTACATATTATGGGCGAGCCATTTAAACTGAGTCATCAAAATATCTTGAAAACGAATCATTTTAGAAAAAATTGTTTTGAAGAAAATTTTTTGATATGGAAAAAGAGGAGCACAAGCTATTTTAGATTTTGTCCACAGGTTATATTATAAGGTCAACTTTTTTTTTGGGAAAACTTCTAATTTTTATCAGAATGTAATTAACACAAAAGAACAAACAATATTTGCCCGAAACTTTTTTATTTGATATAATTTTTCTTTAATTTTATAATTTGTATTTTTATGATAATTTTTATTAAACTATGTTATTCTTTCTGGACTTTTTTATGAGGTTACTTTCAAGAAAAATTATATCACCCACAACCAACCACTCGAAAAAACATGAAGAAGCGCATTAAAAAGTCTTGTAGGAATGTTGATTGAGAGAATTTTCTACGTGTTCATCACTCTTTTTAAAAGAGAATTGAAAAGGGTATCAAGGTTAATGCTCAACATTTTCAACACTTACTAAGTTAATTTTATAAATAATAATGAATTTAACTTCATAAGCAATAACATATTGTTATTGGGAAATTTTGAATTCGAATTGTTATAAAAAAAAGCTGTCAAATAAAAAAAGTTTTGAACAACAGTAGCTTGTTTTTATGTGTATGATAACATTTTGTTACAAAATTTAGAGGTTTTTTTTTATTTAAAAACAAAGTTGACTTTTAAATAACCTTGAAGACGTCCACCAAATAAAAATTAATTTGTTCTTTTATCATTCCCCCCTAAAAAAAATTCAAAACAATGTTTTCTAAAATTCTTTGTTTTTGGGTTATTCCGGTGTCTCAACCTAAATGCTTCATCTGTTGGAGCCTATCTCTAAAAAATTTTAACTTCAAAAAAAATAATTTCCTGGCAGTATTAGATTGACATATCTAAATTTTCACAAATATATTCCATGCGAAGACATTGTCACTAATCAAGTGTTTGGAATAGTTTTATATAAAAATATTATAATTTAAAAAGTAGACAAGATATTTAAGAGTAAAAATTAAATGTCAAGAATCTCGTTTCATATATAGTTATTAGGAGTGTGTGGGATTCCAGCGGGAAATAATATGTCCCGTTCCCGACCCGATTTTCAAGAAAAATATTCTGTAATCCCGTTTGGGAATTTTCTCTTAAACTTGATTCTCATATTTTCTTTATTATTTAAATATAAATATGTATGTCAATCTATTCTAGATGTAAATTTAGATTTAATATGTGTTTCATAAATGTTTATAATTCAAGTAACCTAAGTTATAGCAAAAGTAATGAAAATTGCTTAAATTTTCAACTTTATATACTTATTTAAACTTCCTCTAATAGGGCCTATCTATTAATTTAATAAATTAAACATTGTCAGTGTTTTAAGATATGTAATATTAGCAAATTTATAAATAATTAGTTTTACATTTTTAATTCCCATTCTCGTCTCGAGGTATGGGATTCTAAAATTCCCGTTCCAGATCTCGGTTCTAGCCAAAAAAGTTGATCTCGAACACCCTTTATAATATATATATATATTTTTATATATATATAAATTTATATAATATAAATTTATATTATATAAATTTTTATATATATATAAATTTATATTATATAAATTTATACATATATATATAAATTTATATTATATAAATTTTTATATATATATATAAATTTATCATCATTAAATTAATGATTACACTACACTAACTACAAAAAAAATCTTATTTTTAATACGTTAGACACATGATAGTTGATACATATCCTCCTGATACTGATATATGAAGTAGTTATTGTTAAAAATATTAACAAAGATATTTAAAATAATATTTTTTTAATAGACACTAGTTAGTAAGAAACTTTTAAAATATTAATGAATTGTTTAATATTCAGTCAACACGAAATGTCTACGTGTACACCGAGTTAACATTTTACTTGAAAAGATAAAAGTTTTGATATAAGTCTACGAAAATTGACTTCTTATCCTAACTTTTTTTAAAAGCGATCGATCACTTTTAACTTCGTATTTCCATGGTAATATTCACATATGTTATGGATACGAAATAAGTTTGTTAAATACAAAGTTTTGGCATGACTTTTTTTTTCTTACTCGATAAGGAAAAGTAGGTACTGTATTTAGTTTTAATTTACGCGTCCAACAACTTTACAGCCAACAAAACAAAACAAAAACAGTGTGATGTAAACATATACATTTCTCTTTGTTCATCTCACTACATTTTAAACCGGTAATGGTATTGATAAATGTATTCATATACTTTGTTTAAAAAAAAAACTAAAACAGCTCCAAACTGTAAAGCTATGACGTAATTTTTAAGGGCTCTCTTCATCAGCTTAGATTCATTTTAATATTTATTTTGATATTAACTAATTTTATATCGATTTGAAAAACTGATGAATTTCATATCATATTATAGTGTCTATAATGAGTCGTTTAACTAAGTAAATTAAATCTTTGAGAAAAGACTATATCCCAAATTAAATATTTTATTATGAAACGCAAATTATGTGTATTTTAATCACTATTTAGAGGGTTTTACTATTTGGAATATTTTATTACCAATACTTTTTATATATATATATATATATATATATATATATAGCTCATTGGTTTATAATAAACCAAGGAGTTTAGCCAAACTTCTTCTACATATCTAGGCCTGTAAAGAAGAATGCTGACTTAAATATTAATAATTTAAAATCAATTTGAAAACTCGGAGATTCGTTCTTCACTAAATGAGAAATTGTAAAAATCAACAAAATGCTACTATATTCAAAAATATTAGTAATTTATTTAATTTATTTTTATAGATAGTTTAAATTTTTCTCTAGAAGCACTATAAAAATTATATATATATATATATCTAAAACATCTAATAAATACCAAATAATCTCCTTTAAAAAAATAAGTAACACTATTCTACTGATCTTAAGATTACCTATTTGAGTTTAATATAGAATCATTATTTAAGTCTGTAAATAAAATAAATTTAGAAATCTTTTAAGAGTGTTGTAGGCCTATACATGTCTAATGAAGCTCTACGAAAATCTCATGCATACGAGATTAGATACTTCCATGAAGGTAATTTTAATAATGTCAAAGTAGATGTGCTAAAAGTAATAAAATAAAGTATGGAGAAAGACATAAATATAAACTGGGAATAAAATCAAATCAAGAATAACAACAAAAGAGGGAAAGTCTAGAAAAATATAATATTGAGAAGCGAGAGAAAACGAAATAAAATAAATTATAGCCCGATAGTACATTTATTTTAAGGTTTTACGTCATCTCAAAATATAACAGTTCGGAATATTTATTTTCTTGATTTAATTCCACTTTTCATTAGACATTAAATATATTTTTTTTATTTAAAACGATCAAAGCTGTAATTGAAATTTCTTAGAAAAATCAGATAAAAGTACAGGTTCACAAATTATAAAATTTTTAAGGTTTAAAAATAATAACTCTTATTAGTAGAACAATTGTGTTTACTACCAGTTTCTCTGAGTATTTATACATTAAAAAGTTATTATATCGAGTAATTATAAAATAAAACAAATTATATAAATTGATTTGGCCAGAATAAATTATATCTAAATTGGATGATACATTATTTTAAAGTTGACATGGTAAATTGAATCCTGGATCTTTAATATAGATTTTTCCATGTTCAGGGTAATGAATCCCTTATTACTTTAAGGAGAAATCTATTTTGTAAGTATTATATGTCATTTTTCAACATATTACGTTTGAAAAACAAATTTATACGAAAGCTAATCCTTAACCAAATGTTTGGTTCAATATATTTTAAAGGTCACTAAATATAAAACAATCTTGACTATATTTTTACCCCTCTAGGCTAAGTTTATTTGGAAACTGCTAGAAGAATTGAATAGTGCTTTTTGAAATGCATTCACGAGTAATATACCTGGGAAATTTTAAAAATATTTGTAACCGAATTATGTTAAAGTATTTAACAATTTTTCTTTACATTAAATTGAAATAAACAATTGGTTTTCTATAAATGGCTTTCTACCAAATATAAAACTTAGTGTTCAAAATAAACACAACATGATGCCTATGAAAAATAAACAGTTTTTGGTTCGTATTTAACAATGATTGTGTAACAAAATATTCCCAGCGCCTCTCTGGGAGATTGACTAACCGAATCAATGCCAATGTACAACAGCGTCGCGTTAATCGTATTTATTTAACAAACGGCGAATAACTGCGGTTTTTGCGGGCTAACCATTTCAACTTGTGTGTGTTTTAACACGCGGTTATCCACTTAACGGATCATTGGTTCAAATCCACGTGCCGCTGATTATCTCACCGCAATAAAACCTAACGTTGTTTGTTTTCCCCGAACTGTCCTACCCCTTCCAGTCATCAGCTTTGCGTGGCCAGGTGGTTAGGGGGGTCGATAATGGATCTAGGACTGCATAGGTGGTACATGGGCCAAGGCATCCATCTCACCTGCTTTGGTTTGACAGTAACTGGAAGCTCGATGTTTGAATCCCGGCAGGGTGTAGAGATGTATTTTCTAAATGGTCTCACATTTTCCTTCAGGAAAATGAAGTTAAATTTCTTCTAATTCTTATCTTACAAAAATTTAACTATTTAATTAGTGTCAACATTTAAATAGCTTTATGGGTAATTAGACGGTGTGTATGTATATGATCTAATTGAGTTTAGTTAGATTCAAAGAGCTACCGAAAAAATTGTATTGGTTTGATCCGTGAACATGCAAATTCGTGGTAGGGATGAATGTCTGGTTCATGACCTGGAGTTCATTCAGGAGATAAAGTGACTAAGTAGCATTTAATTGGCGCCCAGTAGATCATCAAAGGATGTAGCTAGACATAGGACCTCTGTGTTGGTCCAGGAATATTTTTAATTTAGGATATTCTACCAATATGCAATTACCATGTTCAAATTATTAGCTGTAATAAATAATTTTATATTATATTCCTTGTTATTAAATAAGTCAGTTATAGAATAATATTTATCTCATGTTTATTTAATATGTGTGGGATCCATTCTCAATGAACTGGCGACTGGTTGTATACTTCATTTTAGCATGTTAATCTATCCCGGGTCCTTAGGCTAAAATACGAATGTCCTACCACAGAAATATTTTTTTGTTTAGTTGTAAGAAAAAGCGTTAACCTTATATTTTTCATTAAAGTAGACTATTTTCTTAATTCGTACTGTATTCAATATTATTCTTAACTCACTTGTCATATTACGTAAATAATTATAGAAATTTTGAATTGTAACAATACTCTTGAATACCACTCATAATTATTCCTTGATAAAATAAATTCAATATTTGTTTGATAGACTAATCTTTCTAACTAATAAACATGGTTAAGATTGAGTAAACTTAAAATGTACTCATCGGATCAAGACAAGACCCATTCTGTTGTACTCCTTATTTTTCAAAAAATATGGTTAGCTATATACCATCACGATATCTTATCAGAATATGAATAACTGTCGAAAAAACCGGACGTAAGCAGTGAACATACGTCACGACTGGTGTTGAACGTAGTGTACATAAGATGGCACGTGATGTGAGTTGGGTTGGGGAGGGGGGGAAAACTTGTTTCTTCGTGAATTTTGGTGAGCACACGAAAATAAAAGGCGGTAATATTAACTTCACCACTAAAGTCTATTATTATTATTATTATTATTCTAAAACATTGCTATCGATTAGGTTTCATTATTTTATTGCATTTGAAGAAGTTGTATTTGTTGATGTATGGTTTAATGCGAGTGAAGTCATAGGCAAACGTTAGTTTTAAATAAAATTATTCTACCTAGCTTAAAATAATTATTGTAACTTAAGTTTAAAGCTATATTCAATGACATTTGTTTTGTTACATAAGAATAAAAATTCCAACTACTTTTAATAAACATATAACTTAACATTTAATTCTATGATACCTTCTTTGGTGACCGCATGGTCTAAGGCATCAATCTCGTTTCAGATTAAACTGCTGATTAAAATGATGTCATGGTTCGAATCCCGGTCAAGTTTACTAAGTGATTTTTCCAAGATGGTTTTTCCAAATTTGTTTTACAGTCTACCTCTACGAAAATTTGGAGAAACTTCCTGTAAATTCAACCTTCCTCATCCCTTATTTATTAATACATATGCGTATAACCTGAACAGGTAGTAAGACGCGGTGCTAAGAAATATTGATGAGATATTCATTTTTACTTTCTCAATTCAAGAGAAAATATTTGATTGTGGAAAAAAAATTTATCTCGAGAATATGACGAATCCTTAAGTTTTATATGAACACAAACAAAAAAAATTGTATTTTACAATTCTTTCTCTCTGTTCCCATGTCTGTCAGTCGGTCGGTCTGTCGGTCGGTCTGTCGGTCGGTCGGTCTGTCCCTGGATACGGATCCAAAACAGTTTAATGGATTATATTCAGACTTGATATTTAGATTTGGTAGGGCTATATTAAAATTATGTTTTTTGTTAAACTAGCCCATCAATTAAGGGTAGCTTACTTATCAGTAACTTCTTTTAATTTCCAAATTTCTCGAAAGTGACTAACGATTTTGTTTGAAATGCACATCAAGCATTTGATTGATATAAAAATAGCACAGTATAATTGGTTTTTGGGGAAAAATTCGTTTATGTGTACAAAAGTGTTTACAAATGGGAGATTTTTGAACATTCTAAATATTTTGAAAAGAACTACAACGATATTGTTAAAAATGCATATATGTAAATTTTGTGGTACATGTAAACGTCTAGTATTACAAATAAATAATTTTAGGATAGTTTGCAAATAATTTATTTTTGAAAATTTAAATTCTATCAAATATATTTGGACCATTAATTTGAAATTTATATATGAAGATTGATTATTGTGAGTAACAAGATGATGTGTTTGTTTTTGTGATGGAAACATATTTGAGGGTAGTTTACTCAAAATATATTTTTGAAAATTATCAACTTTTACCAAAATCAAAGCTAAACTAATATTAAGGGGGACTATTTAGTTTGAACAGATAATTAGCTTCGATTTCCCTCAAACTCTATTTGTTTGACAGTTAAAACGATAGCCTTTCTCCAACAGATGGCATCGCTAATGATGGATAAATGGGTTTTAAAGCCCCTTGGCCACTCTCTATGTGATACACACCTGTGTACCACGGAGCTGTATATCCATCCTCGTTTTTCTCAGAGGATTGGAAACTGTCGCAGGTTTTAGCCCCTCAAAATATTCCGTAAACAGTTATTAGTATAATTTCAGTATCAGCTTGGATTTAGAAAGACACATCACACACATCACGTATATTAAGGGGGCCGTAAACTGGAGGTTTGAGACAAATTGTAGTAGTCCATAAATCCAGCAATATTTAAGGACCTTGCCTAGCTGTGACGTTACGCCAAGTCGAGCCAGGATTTACCATATCAATGTATTTACTTTATTTTAGGCGGGGCTTATAGATATTACATTGAAATCCGAAACCATAAATTCTTAAATAATTATAAAATTAGTCTTAAATTGTCAAACAATTACTTTTGTTTATCTCAGAATAGTTTCTTGTGAACGCTTTATTTTACAAATCTTTTACAGCTCAGACTATTTGGTCTATTCACAAAAATGGCCTGTAAAAATCTTCCTGCCAGAATGTAGAGTAAAAATGTCCGTGGAAGCACATTATTATGTATAGGAAACAATTAAAAGTTAGTTTAGATGTTGTCCAGGAACAATATTAGAGTGGATACATATAATCTTCAGTGGAAGAGGTGTTATTCGCATGTAAGCTCTAGAACTCAAATGGTTAACTGCCAATTTTTCCCCCTCTTTTTATATGTCATATATTGGCGTCTTAGTGTGATAGTACTTATGGTGCTGAGGTGCGTCAAATTAAGATGCAACTCACTTTACAAAATAGCTTTGAAATCCCCAAGCGGGTGTTATTTAGATAATAGAGCGATAAAATATATATAGTGAACCATACAGATTATTTTTTATTGAGATGATTAAGATTCTTACAATATTGATGTGCCCTGTGGATTGTTTTACATAATCATAAAAACAAATGGCAGTTTTCATTAAAAACATAACTGGGGGCTAATTAGCCGTTAAATGACTCGTCTCTTAGTCTAGTGTTCAGCCCCCCTGATTAATTAGTTAAATGACTGGTTTCTTAGTCTAGAGGTCAGCACCCCCGGTTAATTCGTTGAATGACTGGTTTCTTAGTCTAGTGGTCAGCACCCCTGGTTAATGCGTTGAATGACTGGTTTCTTAGTCTAGTGGTCAGCACCCCTGGTTAATGCGTTGAATGATTGGTTTCTTAGTCTAGTGGTCAGCCCCCTGGTTAATGCGTTGAATGACTGGTCTCTTAGTCTAGTGGTCAGCCCCCTGGTTAATGCGTTGAATGACTGGTCTCTTAGTCTAGTGGTCAGCCCCCTGGTTAATTCGTTGAATGACTGGTTTCTTAGTCTAGTGGTCAGCCCCCTGGTTAATTCGTTGAATGACTGGTCTTTTAGTCTAGTGGTCAGCCCCCTGGTTAATGCATTGAATGACTGGTTTCTTAGTCTAGTGGTCAGCACCCCTGGTTAATGCGTTGAATGACTGCTCTCTTAGTCTAGTGGTCAGCCCCCTGGTTAATGCATTGAATGACTGGTTTCTTAGTCTAGTGGTCAGCCCCCCTGGTTAGTAATCTAGAGATCCGACGCTCGATTCCCAGTGGTACCATAGGTCAGTGAACTGTTCATATAGTCACCATTGTCTGTCTAGTTAGGCTTAAGTTAGGTTCAAAATTTTCACTGATTCTACATCTTCATAATCACTATCATCACATCATCTAATTTCGGGTACGACTTCTATACATCCATCAAAGTACATCCTGGGCGACGTTCTGTTCCCAAATGTTCACACAGAGCGGCTAAGTTTACATAATCGCTGACTGAACTAGATACTGCATCTCTCAAGGTCAAATATTCCATACAAAAAAAATTTACTATTTTTACTTTCTCTCTATCTTACAGGTAGAGAAAGTATTGTGATCGTCAAAAAAATCGAACTCGAGATTTTGATGAATTTTGACGTTTCATGACTTCCTGAATCCGAAAAAGTGGTTTTTGAATTTCCGTCTGTCTGTCTGTCTGTCTGTCTGTACCTCCAACTAGAGCCTAAACTATTTTACCGATTGAGCTGAAACTTGATATCTAGGGTTTTCATAGGGTTGCCCCGAGGGTTTTTGGAATTGGATATCTACCCCTAAAATTAAGGGTAGTTTACTGAAGGGCAAAAAGAGAAAAAGTCGATTTTCTCAAAATCGGCTCTAACGATTTTGATTAAATTTCATTTATGAACATAAATAAATATTACAAACAAAATGGCTACTCTCAATATTTCGGCAAAATCGTTTTAAGGGCTCCGGTCTGATGCGTAAATTAACATTTTTTAAATAGCTCCGAAACTATTTGAGATATGAAATTACTTAGCATTACAAATATGTATATATATTTATAATACAAATATTTTATTCGAAACATATTTTTATAAAATCAATAACTTTCAATATATACGCAATTATATATATATTTTTAACTTTTTGGGCATTAAAGCTTAAGTATTGCGACCGTAAGAAAAACTAACCTGAAATGTTGATGGATGTCGACGTCTCATGACCCCCCGAACCCTTAAAAATAGTCTTTGCAATGCCATCTGTCTGTGTGTCTATTAAAACTTAAAATTAAGGGTAGTTTACTGAAGGGCAAAAAGAGAAAAAGTCGATTTTCTCAAAATCGGCTCTAACGATTTTGATTAAATTTCATTTATGAACATAAATAAATATTACAAACAAAATGGCTACTCTCAATATTTCGGCAAAATCGTTTTAAGGGCTCCGGTCTGATGCGTAAATTAACATTTTTTATAATAGCTCCGAAACTATTTGAGATATGAAATTACTTAGCATTACAAATATGTATATATATTTATAATACAAATATTTTATTCGAAACATATTTTTATAAAATCAATAACTTTCAATATATACGCAATTATATATATATTTTTAACTTTTTGGGCATTAAAGCTTAAGTATTGCGACCGTAAGAAAAACTAACCTGAAATGTTGATGGATGTCGACGTCTCATGACCCCCCGAACCCTTAAAAATAGTCTTTGCAATGCCGTCTGTCTGTGTGTCTATTAAAACTTAAAATTAAGGGTAGTTTACTGAATGGCAAAAAGAGAAAAAGTCGATTTTCTCAAAATCGGCTATAACGATTTTGATTAAATTTCATTTATAAACATTAATAAATATTCCAAACAAAATGGGTACCCTCAATATTTCGGCAAAATGGCTTTAAGGGCTCCGGTCTGATGCGTAAATTAACATTTTTTTAAATAGCTCCGAAACTATTTGAGATATGAAATTACTTAGCATTACAAATATGTATATATATTTATAATACAGATATTTTATCCGAACATATTTTTATAAAATCAATAACTTTCAATATATACGCAATTATATGAATTTTTTTAACTTTTTGGACATTAAAGTTTAAGTATTGCGACCGTAAAAAAAAAAACTAACCTGAAATGTTGATGGATGTCGACGTCTCATGACCCCCCGAACCCTAAAAAATAGTCTTTGCAATGCCGTCTGTCTGTGTGTCTATAAAAACTTAAAATTAAGGGTAGTTTACTGAAGGACGAAAAGAGAAAAATTTGGTTTTCTCAAAATCTGCTTAAACGATTTTGATTAAAATTCGTATCTAGGCGTTGATTAAGATTATAAATAAACTGGCTATTTTCATTTTCCTATGAAAATGATTTTTAGGGTACTTTACAGAAGCGTTAATTTCCGTATCTCCACAACTATTGGAGAAACTAAACAACTTATCATTGCAAAATTGTAGGACTATTAGAAATAAAAAACTTTTATTTGACATATATTTTTATAAAAACAGCAGTTTCTGAGATATTTGCAAATATATTAATACAATTTTGTGAGCTTTAGTTGTAAACATATACTACTTAAGTCTTAACGCAATAATACTCCAATGCCATAGAGTAATTAAATATAAGTAAGTATCTAAAAAAAGTATGTTATTTTTCCTTAAATCTCTTAGGAGAAATGTTTGCATAGCAATGATCTATCTCCATTTTAGACTCAATAGTCAATATTTACATTTTTTATTGGTCAAAATGTATAAATGAATAATTAAATATCAATGCGATGACTTGAAGATCTGCAACACCTTATAAAATGTTAAAATTTTAACTAGAAATCGAAATTTTAATACGAAGTGTTGACCCTTGTGGAAGACATTAAACTGTTTGAAATGCTCTTAGGTGGACAAAGATGCGCCTCTTTTCTCATTGATTCTATATCATTGTATATTATTTTATGCGTGTTCTTATGTGGAGTGGTGATGATACAATGTACATTATTCCGTTCAGAAATCTTACGAGTTTATAGAAAGAGAGAGAAAGTCTGTGCGGTGCGCCGTACCATTTATTTTATCTGTCTATGAACATTTTATTCAAAATATATATCTAAAGGGAACTTATAGAAGGTTAGTTTATTAATCAATGATTTTAAAAATTGGTCACAAATGATAAGAAAAGTGTGTACGAGTGTATGATACTAGTTTAATTTTTTCTAAAAATGTTCTTTGTTATGTTGGCCACGACGTTTGTCGGCGGGTACAAGATAAACATCAACTTAATGAACTATCCCAGAACCCGCTCAATTTGCTGATCACGACATACGCTCATTACCAGTCATATTGCGTGTGCGGGTAGGCCTGCCCGTGTGTTAATTTGAACCGGTAATTAGTACGTTTTACTCGTACTGGAATACTTTTTGTTATAAATTTATCATCAGAGACGTAGCTAACGTTTGAACTAGATTTATAACTAGGGTTCTTCATTTTTTTTTTACCATCGTGTCTTACTACCCGTTCATGATATATGCATATATACCATCTACGTTAATGTGTTAAGGGCGAGTAAGGTTAAATCTAGAACGTTCACCCACATTTGCGTGAAGGTGTAGTGTAAGGTAATGTAGTGTAAAGTAATTTAGTGTAAATAACTGTACACCCAACCAGAATTCAAACAACGATCTCCCAGTCATCGGCAGTTAAACCTATGGCGTCCTAGATCACCGAAGAGGTTCACATATAGACCTATAGTAATTACTGTACTGTGTTAGGGATAAGGAACATAGAATTAAAAGTAAGTAGAAACACCCGCATGTTTATACAAGGAGAAAGGTATGCAATTTATGAAAATAAAATATTCTAATCACACCCCTGTGGTATTTGAACCTTGACCTTCAAGTCACAGACACCAGAGTTGACGAGCTTGTCATTTAGACCATGGGCTCACCATTGTCGGTTTCTCCGTGTTGGCCCTTTTTCTTTATATTCTGTCTTTATCATCCCTACCATAGAAGTGTAATTAAAAGTGTATAATCCCTAAGGCCCGCCGCAGAGGGCAGGCATAACACAGGAATAGGTTTTTGCAAGTCACCGCAGATTTGAAGCGAGCCACCCAGTGGTACAAGACGCGATATGGCGTGTGAATTAGAGGAACTTCTGATAGATTTGGATTCCTAGTTGGACTCTGAACTAAATAATTTAATTTTAATCTACTCTCTTAGTAGAAAAAGGAAAAATTCGAAAATTGTAATTTACTTTATGCGCAGTGTCTAGTAACATCTAATTCTTCTAAAGGGTTATACAAACTACTGTAGATTAATTTCACTCAGTACAAAAATCTAGAATATTACAATTACCGTTCAAGTAATTCAGTTCAGTAGCAATCTTTTCCCATTGCTCATCTTTCAGCTTCGTCCTCATGTAGTCTGGATTGCTTGTTTCATATAATACTGGATGATCTTGAACTAATGAATAAGATGTTCCATCACAATACACAAAAACTACGTGACAGAGGCGCAGAGGACACAGGAAAACTGTACGTCTACTACAACCAGAGAGAGGCGTGAAAGAGTCGTTAAAGAGTTATCCCTACACTGCAACTGCACTCTGTCCAATGTGCGGTAACCCATAAGAACACGTGTATTACAGGTTTTCCTCTTCCTCGCCTGCCCCTCTGCTGCGCCTGCCCTGCGTCCAATGTGCGGTGGGCTTAAGGGTAGTAAGAAGTCGTGAAATATTAATTAATGGTATAGTAGAGTGAAAACAAATAACCTTTCAAACCATTGCATTTGATAATAAAATTTAAATCATAAAATATCAATCAGAAATGAAAAAAATGCTATAAAATTGAAAACAATTAATTCATTCACATGATAGTTTTATCATAATTACCAGGAGCTTGAGAAGCTTCAAAATGGTGAGGTCATAGGCCAAGCCTTATTCACATTGACTTCGACAAACATGATAACCTTCGCATTTTCAAAACAATTCTAAAAGAAGACTAATACATTTTTAAATTTTTAATATACTTGAAAGATCTCTCAAAATACAACAAATATCGACACGTAATAATTATTTTTAGGGACGACAATAAATTACATTTTAACACAGACTAGTGATAAAATTGCATTTTTAACACAGACTAGTGATAAAATTGCATTTTTAACGGATGCATAACATAATATAATGTGCTTTGCTTATATTTATTTTTTTCTAAATATTTATCTTTACCTGGATTCCCTTGGTGCGTAATTTCTAAATTAAAAATAGTGCTATGTGAAAATGGCAAAAACTTTATCTTCGGCTCCAGTTTTGTCTTTGCTTCGCATGTTTCATGCTTAGCTTCGACTTTGCCTCCCCTTTAAAAAGTTAAACGCCTACAAAATTAAATGATTTGGAGTGGGTCATTAGTCATTAACAAAACAAGCTGGTCCTGACTGGACTGCACTAGATAATTGTTCGCTATAGCCAAATATCAAACTTACCCTATTATAACAATGATAATAAAACCCACACTACAGTACTTTATTGTTGGTCAAATGAATGGCAAAGAAAAAATATTCACTTAGTACATCAATTATATATGATTATTTTGTTCTAATGCCCAATAGACCTATTAATCGGAGGGCTTAGGATGTCAAGATTGTGATTATACTGAATGAAAATAAGTTTTTTAAATTTGTAAAACACAGATCTTATGATTTAGTGCACTACTTTCTCCAAAAGATGGCGGTTTCTTGGTCGGTATGGCTCAATTGCGGCTTGGCACCATTAAGATTCTTCCCCCCATTTCCTGTGGGTAGTGAGCAAGCTACATACCAAATTTTAATATTCTAGAATAGATAGAAAATATCTTATAGTATTGATAACTATGATGTAGCTCGATATAGTTTATTTTCTACACTTGACCCGCCTCGGTGAAGTAGTTAGCTAACGCGCTTGTTTCGTGTTAAGCTAGACTGCCGAGGACAGGGAGATCGAGGTTATAATATCACTCGGCTGAACTGGGGGTGGTTTTTCCTAAATGGTTTTCCACTCTACCTCCACGCAAATGTGAGTTCTCTTCCTCTACATTGAACCTTCCAAACTCCAAACCCTTTAGCGTAATTGTTACTTAAGCGTATAGCCCGAACGGGTAGTAAGACGCAGTTCTAAGTATAAGTATTTTCTACATGGAACAAGTCTACCATCATTGCTATTAATTATCTAACTTAAGAGGGTTGCCTAGGTAGGTGATACAATATCATTAAGATATTATATAGACTTGTAAACATGGCCTTAAAGTTGAAATTTTCCATTCATAAAAATAAAAATATCATCCTATTTTGGTTGATTATCCAGATTTGAATTTCATGGAAACGAATGGGAAATATTGTACGAATTTATATGGGATTTTTGTGAATAAAATGATCTAGTTTAGTAATGAGGCAACAACACAGATTTTATAGCCATTAATTTATTCCTCCAGCCTCGTTGGTTCTCCTACTGACAAACAGATACACCCAGGAACGTTATAAACCTACATGGTTTCTGGCGTTTATGAATTTTGATTCCATATATATATTCATATTTATGGTATCGTGAAAATCAAGGATTTGGAAAGTCATTTAGAATTATATCACTATTATTTTGTGTAGAAAGGAGGTTAAAACTATAATTATATGTATTATCATCAAGTCATAATATCTATTCAAGTTATACGCATATAAGATATTTACTCTAATGAAATAGGTATGAGAAACGAAGTATTTTAGAGATAATATACCCGAATATACGTTGGAAGGAAAATGTGAAAATATTTAGAAAATAAATGGTACGGCGCACCGCACAGACTTTCTCTCTCTTTCTATAAACTCGTAAGATTTCTGAACGGAATAATGTAGATTGTATCATCACCACTCCACATAAGAACACGCATAAAATAATATACAATGATATATAATCAATAAGAAAAGAGGCGCATCTTTGTCCACCTAAGAGCATTTCAAACAGTTTAATGTCTTCCACAAGTGTCAACACTTCGTATTAAAATTTCGATTTCTGGTTAAAATTTTAACATTTTTGTATGGTGTTGCAGATCTTCAAGTCATTGCATTGATATTTAATTATTCATTTATAAATTTTGACCAATAAAAAAGTAAATATTGACTATTGAGTCTAAAATGGAGATAGGAGAAATGTTTGCATAGCAATGATCTAAGAGATTTAAGGAAAAATAACATACTATTTTAGATACTTATATTTAATTACTCTATGGCATTGGAGAATTATTGCGTTAAGACTTAAGTAGTATATGTTTTCAACTAAAGCTCACAAAATTGTATTAATATATTTGCAAATATCTCAGAAACTGCTGCTTTTATAAAAATATATGTCAAATAAAAGTTTATTTCTAATAGTCCTACAATTTTGCAATGATAAGTTGTTTAGTTTCTCCAATAGTTGTGGAGATACGGAAATTAACGCTTCTGTAATGTACCCTAAAAATCATTTTCATAGGAAAATGAAAATAGCCAGTTTATTTATAATCTTAATCAACGCCTAGATACGAATTTTAATCAAAATCGTTTGAGCAGATTTTGAGAAAACCAAATTTTTCTCTTTTAGCCCTTCAGTAAACTACCCTTAATTTTAAGTTTTTATAGACACACAGACAGACGGCACTGCAAAGACTATTTTTTAGGGTTGTGGGGGTCATGAGACGTCGACATCCATCAACAATTCAGGTTAGTTTTTTTTACGGTCGCAATACTTAAACTTTAATGTCCAAAAAGTTAAAAAATTCATATACTTGCGTATTGATTGAAAGTTATTGATTTTATAAAAATATGTTTCGAATAAAATATTTGTATTATAAATATATATACATATTTGCAATGCTAAGTAATTTCATATCTCAAATAGTTTCGGAGCTAATATAAAAAATGTTAATTTACGCATCTGACCGGAGCCCTTAAAGCCATTTTGCCGAAATATTGAGAGTAGCCATTTTGTTTGTAATATTTATTAATGTTCATAAATGAAATTTAATCAAAATCTTAAGAGCCGATTTTGAGAAAATCGACTTTTTCTCTTTTTTCCCTTCAGTAAACTACCCTTAATTTTAGGGGTAGATATTCAATTCCAAAAACCCCTCGGGGCAACCCTATGAAAACCCTAGATATCAAGTTTCAGCTCAATCGGTAAAATAGTTTAGGCTCTAGTTGGAGGTACAGACAGACAGACAGACAGACAGACGGAAATTCAAAAACCACTTTTTCGGATTCAGGAAGTCATGAAACGTCAAAATTCATCAAAATCTCGAGTTCGAATTTTTTGACGATCACCATACTTTCTCTACCTGTAAGATAGAGAGAAAGTAAAAAGAGCCTCAGTAGACCCGAATGAGATTCGAGCACCCATCTTCCCGTTCCTCAGTCTAACAAAAGAGTGAATGATGCCTTCTACCATGCGAGCACTGAAGTTGGTATATTTAATGTTCCATTGGTTTGATTTGAATAACGAAATTGTTCTTGATGTCAATACAAAGGGAAGTGCATCTCTCGAAATTAGACAAATTACTTCTGTAATGCCAAGCGCTAGAAAAGCGAGGGAGTTTGGCTGAAACTGGCATACGTATGAGAAAAATGAAAATGATTCCTAATAATATATTCAGTGTAAGTCATGCTATCCTCACCTGTACTGATGAGTACGGGGATGAAGGCATCAGTCACGTAGTTTGGTCTGCTGATGACGTGGAGATTGGAGTTTGAATCTCGACCTATATATTTAGGTGATTGGTTCTAAATATCTTCCTACTTCTTCTCCACCTGTTTCATCTCGATTATAACTTCTTAATCTTCCCCTACCCCTTTAATTTAAATGTGCCAAACCTGAAATACTGGTAAGACGCTGTGTACCATGCAAAAATACTAAATTCCTTTAGTATAATATATACATTTACAAATATATCTATTTATATTCAATGTGTAAGTGTAATATCTAGTTTTATTATATTTATATATAGTCTATGTTTTTATAAATTGAGTTAATATATTATAGTCAGTTACATATTGCTTTTTAATCAGGAATAAAACATAGGTTTCCATTTGATTTATAAAAATGATCATTTAAAAAAATCAAGTAATGAGGTCTTAAATGGGATTATATAATGTAGACTGGCCTCCAAGTCTATTGGCAGCAGGTATTTTTCCCGAAGGGAAATGGTTCTTGTTGATGCAATTATCTGGTTAATTAGGCCTAAGTTAAGTTTAAGGCTTCTACTGGCCCATCATAATCATTATCATCACTTCATTTCATTGGGGTGAAGTAACAGCAACTACATTTCCAACTTCAAAGGGAGGCTACAAATCCACCATCGCTAGTAGAAGACTAGGCGTATTTAGCCAAAACACTGGGGGCATTCACGCTAAAAAAAAAAGTATTTAATCGAGAGGGGAAGAAACTGCATGGCCTTTACTGGATTCCAGACGTTGTTAAGGTAATATAATCTCCCATACGAGTGTAATAATATAGAATTAATAGAACCAGCTCAAATTAAGGATAGGCCTAGGTTAAGTTTTTTTTAAGAGTGGCAAAGAGCTTTCGAGCTCCTAATGCCCAATAATAGGTAAGTTATTTAAAGAAATTCCATGTCACTTAGTATGCTACTACACTCGCACACATTTCTAACGGCCCAAGTATATTTGTTATGTCGGTATCTGTAGATCAGGGGGAAAGTTATTTCTAGCTCGCGGCTATGATATAATCAACCGCTTTTTCTTATCACCCCCTCTCCCCTTAACCCTTTCACAGACATCTTTGGAACATTCAAGGAAGTTTAGATGCATCGAACCACCACCAAAATCCTGCCCCCCAACCCCCGACCCCAACTCCCGTGCCCTCCACCCAACTTTGATGCCAGCCGCTTAGAGAAACCTTTACCAGAGACGCCTCTGAGACAGCGGTTGGCGCCTGCGCAGTAGGGTGGCTGATGTCAGACGAGCCACAGGCCTTCTTAACTTCGTTAACAAACACCTCAAGCACAGTTTGATACTTGTCGATTAAACTTAGACAAAGTAGCTAGTCCTATCTATCTCAAGCTATCTGGCTGAAACTAATAGTGTCTTAAATAATTATATCTAGTAGGCGTTAGGAGGCAGGTAGTTCAAATTTTATAAATTACCAAAGAGGCGTATTTACCAGAAATAAATGTTACAGTGCACTGGACAGACTTTCTCCCTCTTTTATTTTATAATAGACATTTACTAAAAACTCGTAAGATTTGTGAAACGAGCTCATAAGTATATACATTGTTGTAGAAACACAACATCAAAGATCATAAATGAAATTATAATATACACTGTTATTTACGTGGTACTCTATGACATTAGCAACTAGGTACACTGCTACAGCAAAATAAATGGTACGGAACTCCACATGGACTTTATCACTCAAGTGTTTAAAAATTGAGATATTTACTCAAAGTTCGTAATATAGGTACCTGGTTAAGATTAAGATGATAATACAGGACTGATTCTGTGGATAGCCATGGCGTAACATTTGGTGATACACGTCATTAATTAATACTTTATAATATTGGTTTTTGATCTATGGTGGGTGGGGTGGGGGAAAATAGTTTAAGGTGGTATTTTACTTAAAATTTGAACCTTACATATAGGCCTACAATTTGAGTCATTTGATACAAGTTTGATTAATTATCTTTAGTGATATAGTTATTGAATCTATTTTTTATATTATAATCAATGTCTTTTATCATTTATGTCAATTAAAATTTGCCTAAGTGACATTTGAAGTTTGTAATGGTTTTTACTGATTAAAATATGTGCGTTTATTTTTGTAGCTGGACATGTAAGGATTAACATATAAATGCTTGTATAAGAACTTTAATCAAAATAACAAACGTATTTTTTAAGTTGAATAGTTCATCTTAAAAAAACGTAAAACACACTAGCAGTACTTAGCAGAGGGATTTAATCTTTTTTTAAGCTCTTGAAATTAGTGTTAAGGATGATGGGATATGAAGCCGTGAAAAGTGTTGAAAACAAAATGCTGGGTATTTTTAAAATTTATTTTTGATGAAAATATGGAAGGGTTAGTTCTACATTTGCTAGGCCCTGGCCTCAAAAGAGATATGCGACTGGTGAAAGTTTGGTATGAACTGCTTTAATTGATCCCCAAACCTATTCACTTTCTTTAACAAATGAAAACAATTTGCATTTATTCAAATGTCAGATGAGGCCAAGGTTATTTATGACTAATTCATTTCATATTAGCCTATATAATACACATTTTAAATGTTAAGAAATAGAAAAATAAACTTTTTCTATTTATTAATTTATTACAGTGCTTTAATTTATTTCAGTGCTAATATATTGTTTCTAATTTTTTATCTAGCTGATATAATTAAATAAAATGAATAGGGTTAGTTTCATGAAGCAGAACCAGGATTAGTTTTAATGTAAATCACGGTAAATTCTAAAACCACCTCCTCGCATTTATGTCATTTCACTCCGAAAAATAATGGGAACTGACCTTAATTTAAAGTATTAACACAATGGATGAAAATAGAGCAAATAATTAGTAACATTTTATGTTGACATAAATATATAAAACTAACGTTGTAAAATTTAAGAATTTAATAGCTTTTTAATATTATTTTGATGACATTAATACCCCCATTTGTGGATACATGTTCGAAGATGTTAATCTCATAGTATGCCTTGATATTGATGAGGAGCTCTGAGTTTGAATCCAAGCTAAGTTTAATTAAGTCTGTTTGACTTTAAGTTACTATTTGTACCAGATTTTATTTCATTGGCGTGGAGGGAGAGTGTAAAACAATTTAAGGAAAACCAACCCTCAATACACCACACCGAGATTCAAACCCCAAATCTCCATCATTGACGGTTCAGTCTATTGCAAGAATGACACATTAGAGACCATAATTTTTACCTCCGAAGCGGGTAAACCAAGGGTTGAATGCCAAACGAGTTAAAGATAAACCTTCAAAATAATAATTTATTAAACGTCTACCTTAGAATTGTGGTGTTGACCAAAGCCAAGAGTGGTACCTAACAAGGTACCCATAGCGACTATCTGGTATCATCATTAGAACGTTTATCCACGATCGTTAAAACGATTGTTAGCACTCGGGTTCAAGAGGAGAAACCAGATACGTCCATTGCCAACACACCTCTTGTTTTGTACGATTCTCTTTAACCTACCTGTGTCGATATCATTAGCATAACGACGTCTGCTGGAAAACATGACGTCATATTAGGACACGGAAGACTTCTTCATCATTGTTTGTGGAGAGTCGAAACAAACAAAATAAAAGGCAATAAATTATGATGAGAGAGGAAAATGATTGGATTGATTCGTGAAACATTTGTGTTACTTCTTTTATTTGTACTCAAAGTTGAACTTGGCACTAAACAAACAATTTTTGTTTTTCCCTCTCTCACTCTGTATAGCACACACATTGACACAATTATTTTATTTTTAAGGAAGCCTCCCACATATCCGAACAGAGTTTTTGTAGTTTTGGCTATTAATCATTATACTAATTTACTACTAACTGGCTCACGTAAACAGAAACGAACATTGATTAAAACAAATTAAATCTCTTTATTCCGGCATTCATCAACTCAACGCAAGTATATTGTTTACATCCTATACTGTTCATCAACTCGCCACATGCCATTACCAGTAAGATATTCATAGACTCCCCACACGACTCCCATATCCCATCGTCATGTTATCCGTGCACGTCATGTCACCACAAATATTTACATAGGCTAGTAACGAAAACGAACGTACCTGTGTGACTAAATTATTATTATTATTATTATTATTAGCACCGCGTCTTACTACCCATTCGGGTTGTACGCACTTAAGTTTATGTGTAATGGTAGGGTGATTGTGAGATGAAATGGAGGACCTACGGCTTAATGTGGGATCCGAACCATGATGGAAGCCTGGCATTCCACACATTCATAAGTTGTGATTAATACAGGTATTGTCAGAGGTAAAGGAAGGGTTTGGTAATCAGATAAATCTGTGCCGGGACCAAGGATTGAACCCCGGACCCCCATCAAAGGTTTGTGTGTGTGTGTGTGTGTGCGTGTGTGTGTGTGAGACTAACGATCCTGACACATCCATGCTTGTGGAGAAGTGATTGAGGTACTAAAATAAATTATATCACTTTCACATTTGTATTACTGGAATACCTTTATTTTACTCTAAGTTTAAATATGGTGAGTAGATGGGATTTCTAAAAGAGTCGAGTGTGGCAAGTCGATAATTGTAGTGAGTTGTTAAATGCCACCTTATTCCTAATATAAGTACTCTCCAAAATTTAATAGCTAGCTGTTATTTTCAAAACATTTAAAACAATTTTTCTTTAAGAAATTAAATGCTTAAAACACTCATTCTAGAGTCCACCCAATCTATGAACTATCTTAAACTACCTTACTCCATGACCCTTTAAAACCTTAAAGTGGGATGGAAGAGGAAGTGAGATAAAGCCAGTGTGTTTGCAGCTTTATGTGTAAAAAATATGTTTTTGGCCAAAATAAAAAAATATTGATCCAGTACAAACAAAAAATTTAATTTTCTTCACATAGTGATCTCAAAATTTCTTGACTATCTGTCAAGGGGATCCTGGAATTTAATGCCAGCTAATTTTCTTAGTTTAAAAAGTGTTTGATCTAATGTCGTTATGCTAATGATGGATAATCAGGAACTGATGTGTGTATTTAGAGGCCCGTTGACACAATGAGCTCTTTAGGGAAAGAAGCTGTTGATATCAACATGTGAAATAAATTAAACTCTATGTTTGTATTGGAATTTTAGCCAAAAATATGTTTTGCCATCCCACCTTAAAATAGTGAATATATAAATTATTTAGTAGCAAATACAACTTAAAAAAATATAAAAACACGAGCACTTACTGCCTTCTTAAACCAGTATACGAGAGGGTGGTTGAGTTTTAAGTGCTGCTAATGAAACTGTCCCTAAGGTAGGTATAAAACCACACCACGTTAAGAGGGTGAAATTAATTATTCTTGAGATTTCAGATAAGAGTCTCACTTTAGAAAGGAGTGTGAAATATTAATTTCTCTTTGCTTATAATGCTAAGAAAGAACGGCTTTGATATGATTTAATTTCAGGCGTTATGGGTGGGAGTTAAGGCGACGCGAGAAAAAGGTCAGCGTTTTTACAGTTTTCATAGCAAACAATTTTTTTACGCAAGGTAAATTAAATGTTTCTATAGTATACATATAGAGTTTAATTTTATAAACATAGAAATCTTAACAGTTTTTGACTATTTGTCAAGAGATTACCATAATTTAATCAAAAATATTATAAATCAAGAGGAAAAGCTATTATCAAATAATAGGACATCCCAGACCGATACTCAATAATTTTTGATGTCAATATAAGAAGAAAACTGGACATTTATGTTTCTACTGGAGAATTATCTGATTTATTTGGTCAAAAATGTTAGGTTGTTCTAAAAACCGTAAAACTACTGCCCTTCAATTGTAATCCCCACCTTAACTAACTAAATAGTTTGTGAAGTTGAACACAAGTGGGCACATGTGTAGCATTGACTTTGTGCGAGCATAGAAACAGCCTTATTTCAATAGGGGGGAATATTTTTTGCCGTTATTAAAGTTACTACAACCATTTTTAAACGTCAAGTAATATGATATGTAGCTATCAATTTTCAGATATATTATATTTTAAATAATACCAATACTGCTATCAATATTGACCGCATATAAAATGTTTTTTATATTTTTTTAATGATTCCTTCTAACTAACATCCTACCATTCTTATATATATTTTTCGAAACATAATTGTAAAGTCACATATATGTATTTTTAAACCTACATGCATTAAGGCATTGAGATCACAGTAGATTTGATCATCGATGGCCTGGAGGCTTTGGTTCGAATCTCGGCTGGGTGCACTGGAGACGTTTTCTCCAAGTGATTACTGCTGTGATTTTTACATAACCTCTGAAAAAAATTTCCTCAAATTACATTCCTAATCCTAACTCCAATGATTAATCCATTATATAACCTCTCTGTTAAGGCGCAGACCAAATTAATAAGATTATTATTATTACTATTATTATTATTATTACTATTATTTTTATTAGAACCGCTTCTAAGTACTCGTTTGGGTTGTACGTACTTACGCTAATGTGTAGTGAAATGGTAAGGTAATTGTGAGATGAAATGAAGGACCTACAGTTTAACGTGGGATCCGAACCACGGTGGAGGCCTGGAATTCCACACATTCACAAATTGTGATCAATACGCGTCTTTTCAGAGGTGAAGGAAGGGTTTGGCAATCTGATAAATCGGTTCTTGGACTGAGGATTGACCCCCGGAACCCCAGAACATAAGTCTGAGACCTTACCCCTAGACGCTAGATCACCAAAAATTTATAAGAAAGGGTAAATTTGTCAGTATTTAGGAAAATTCAACTTAGTTAATCGGCTAAGTTTATATAAGGTGGACTAAATGTAGACTAAATTTAGGCTCATCTAGCCTGGTTTATCGATCACCGCTGGGTGTAGGCTTCTGATCGTGTTTTTTCCAAAATATCTTTACACATTCCCTACACTAAAGTGCGAGTACGTATTTTTCTTTAAATGATAAATTATTAATCTTTACCCCTTAGTGTGTTAATTAAAATGTGTATAACCCATGCGCAAAGTAATATGCACTAGAAAAAAAAGTAAGACTTAGAAATAAAATAATAACTTATTTTGTTTTGGTGATATTTCTAATATAAAAAAAATCTTTTATATATATTTTTAGTTCATAAATAAATGTATACTTATATCTTTTATAATTTATACACTGCTGTCAATTATGTTTTAAGAACAAACTAATCAAATATCTAGGCTTAAAATAGTTCAAAAGGCAAATCTGCATTTCAATTTTCCTAGGAAAAATCTTATCTGACAGCTAGAAAGTTACTATATCTACCTTCACGTAACCATACGTCAAGCCAAGTGATTTGTAGCTACCTTTTTTTATATACGGGATCTGTACGAAATAATCTTAACACCAGGGAAATAGGCTATTTATTAAATAAGGTGTTGATTCACCATCTGTCTTTAGAACATAATCCTTATTAAAATTGATTCATACAACTTTTAAATACTTTTCACTGGAATGTTGTATCATTATTTTAATTCAAACAGACCTTTTTTCTATAATCTGAGTATTAAATCCTTGAATAATCTTAAGGATCATAGGGTTACATGAATAGTATATATTCCAAGAAGGATTTAATCTCTATTAAAGAAGAATTGGTGTAGCAACACCTTATTAATAAGAAATGTCAACTTTTCCCCTGTTGTTCAGGTTATGTTTCCATTTCCTATATATTATCAGTACCTATAAAATATCACTAATATTAAAGTAAGCTATTACATTTTTAAACCAAAATTTTGTTATTCATAAAATTGTTTTCATACTGTAATCCTACAAGAGGTACGAATTTTTAAGAACACCTTTTATAGTATCGATTTCCGATTTCAAGTTACGATATTGTCCATAGCGTAAACGTGTGGTCGGAAGTTGAGGTTATTCTCCTTAACAAAGAGAGAGAGAGTGTGTGTGTGTGTGTGTGTGTGTGTGTTGTGTGTGTGTGTGTGTGTGTGTGTGTGTGTGTGTGTGTGTGTGTGTGTGTGTGTGTGTGTGTGTGTGTGTGTGTGTGTGTGTGTGTGTGTGTCCTATTCAAGGTCTATGTACGTGATAGGCCTACTAACAGCACTTGTGACCCAAACACACACAAACTTACACTTGCTATAACATTAGTTTTTTTTAACAACGGGGTTTACAAGTTTGCCCTCCTATAAAGAAAGAAGAAAAGGTAAACTTACTCTCGGTTAGGGGTTTATATGGGGGGGTGAAGTTGGCCTAGGTCCCCAGACCTTGCACGCAAAGAGAATACGTATTAAGATGTTCGTTCACAAGGGGGTTATACCTATATTTCTATCCTTTTCTATTTTTTTACGATTATTTGTCCTTATATCAGGTATTTTTGATATCTTTATTTTCTCTTAGATTTCTCTTTTACACGCTATCTCTTTCTTTAGAATGCATTATAAATGTATCTTTCAATTTCTCTTACGCAACATGATAAAAAAAAAAGGTCTTAGCAAAATTTATTATTGAATCGGTAAACGAATGAGAAAAAAGCACTTTTACGTAACAAGAGCTTAATCCTAGCGTAACAAAGGCTTAATCCGTTTTCTAGGGATAGCTCGAAATTTTATCTTAAACGTTTTATACTGTGGGTGATTAAAGAATTAATCCAAGGGATGGAGAGGAAGCGTATAATCTATGGAAACTTCACCCAGAGAGGATGGTAAAATCACAGGGGTAAATTACATACACTCCGATTTTCATAACAAGGGCCTATAAAAGCTATAAAAGCTATAAAAGTTAAGAGATCACCTTCACGTTTTTATATATCAAGTCATGTGATCTGTAACTGTCACTTTCGACATATATTATCAATAACTTAAAAATAGCACTAGTCAAATAATGAAATTTGATCACATTTGGTGGCAAAAATTAACCATGCTTGTATTTAATAAAATACTCTCATTATGAAAATTGGACTGTATTTAAAATCACCTTCTGTGGATACAACAAGATGGGGTTTAAACTCTGGCTTCCTAGTCAATAAATACCTATGCAATAAGAATCTAACACCTTGTACCACACAGCCACTGGTGTGGGTACCATTAGGTCTTACTAAGTAAAGATTTTTATTAAGGATTGCAATTTAATACAAACTGAGATTTGAACCTGAATTGAATATTAATTGGGATGTGTGGCAAAATAAATCTAACACTAGTAAGGATTAAATCTTCAAATTAATGGATAACTTTTATATTTTAATTGATGGATTGAAGTTAGATTCAGTTTCACCTTGAGGATCTGGCATTTCCTCTGTGTGTCTGTACGGATCTTTATTATACGATAACTGTCAAAGGCTTTGATAAAACTTAGCTAAGTTTGGCAGGGACATTATTTGAACAACAACTGAACAACGTGTCTACGTGGTTTTTTGATCTTGTTATCCATCCCAAGATGGTAGTCATTCAAAAGATTTTATGCTTAGTGACCCATCTCAAGGGATTCGAATTTAACATTCAAAGCAATCGATCGAATACTTAGGGAGTACTATTTTTTATGTTAATATATACTGTGAGACTGACATCTTAGGCCACGTAATCAACGATTACTCTTTACAAATTTAAGGTACTATTTAATATAGTATTCATTTGTTTTCTGTCTAACTAGATCACAAAGAAAAAATATCTACTCCAAATCCAAGGATAGCTATCGGATATATTTCAACTTGAAATCCAAAGATAAATCTTAAGAACATGATATAAATTCTTAACATTATGCTACTATAACTTTTTGAATGGCAGGAGGGATCTAATGTTCATATAAATACTAGTATATTTTCTACTTTAACTAATCACCGTCGATTCAATATATTAATACCACACTTATCACCCTTTCCTTTAAAACCCATATTAGATTAGTCATATGTACAGTACATCGGCCAGCTATTGAGCTAATGTTTTGGGTGCTAATTAAGTTAATATTTTAAATAAATAGGCCTACATCAAAATTCATCTAGAGATAGCTAGGGGAGCCATACTTAATACACCAGTTGGCAACTCAGTCCCCCAACTCAGATATGAACACGTCGATCACGTTTGTTTCATGATCAAGGCAATCTCACCAGTTGTACAATTTTAAATATTAATATATACTATTTTATATATGTACATATAAGAACTTTTAGTTTTGGATGACCAAAAATATATTATTGTAATAATAATTAGGACTTCCACTTTATAGCTAATGAATTAATGAATATAGGGATGTTTGTTGTTTCTCCGTTTGGAAAATGCAAGTTAAGTACCCCAAATCGGAGGGGAAGTTTATATAATTAATGCAAATGTCGGATAGCTCCCGTGGGTAGTAAGAAGCGTAGTAATAAATAAACACATATATTATTTTATTTCCTTTTGCCATTATTTTTTTATTTTCTCCCTCCTTGCCTTTTTTTTTTTTTTTTACATTATCTTCCTCTTACTGCACATATAAACAACTTCATACGAGGTAAAAGGAAATACGTATCCGTGCAATAACCATTGGGAATAGAAACGTGAAGGGGAGTATTCCAATTTCGTTTTTGTGATGCATACGAGAAACTGTTCCTATGCTATTTTTTAAAAAAAAATCCTCATTTCTCTATTTTTACTTCGTCAAAAGGAATTTCAGATCTTGTTTTACCTTTTTGTTTATTTTTAACCTTTTCTTTTCCGATAGCAAAATATAAAAATTGTAAAATAATTTACCCATTGAGTTTTCCCTTTATAAAGAAACTTATACATATTTTAGCTAAAGTTTTTTTTTTTTTTTCAAATTATAAAGTTGATTCCGTATTTTAAGGAAAGTGAACGAAATTTAAATGCCAAAAGAAATGTTTGGTTTACACTTACACCCTCTCAATAAAAAGGAAATAGGACTAGTTTGATTATTTAATAAAAGACTAGCTTTCATTGATTAATATTTACATGAGGTCTAATAACATAGCTCGGCCAACAACGTGTCTGTAAAATGAGCTAAGGGTTCCGGGTTCAATTCCCAATGTTGTCGAAAAATTCATCATTGAAGAAATGAGGTTTCCACTTTCACAGTGATGAGTTATTGACCGGGGGCTTGGATGTTGTGTTTGTTCTAGATTTAAGTTGGTTTATAAGTCGTGTGCTCATATAACCAGTCGGTTCATAAAGTGCATGTTAAAACACCCCAAATAAATATTTAAAATGTTCACATTGTTTTAAGAAATGTGTAAGGCTATGATGATACGAAAATAAAAACAATAATAAAGCGTTGTTGGAGGGAAGAGGTTAAGAGGATTATAAATGGATATAATATATCAATTTAAGTTTTTTGTTTAATTTATCACCTAGTATTACTACCTGTTCGGTTTGTACGCTTATGCACTAATTACGCTAATGTTTTTAGGGATAAGGAGGGCTATACTTATATAAATTGTACCCACATTTGCGTGGGCGGGAGACTGGAACCGTTCAGGAAAAAACCTCGGTACACCCAAGTGAGTTCGAACTTTAATCTCCCCGTCGTTGGTTATATAGTATACTGGTGGCAATGACGCCTTAGACCACGAAGACACTGAAGCGGGTTCAATTTAAGTTAATTTAGTACATAGGCCAAAAAATATCAGTTCAATCGATTATATATGATTTTATTATTTTTTATTGAATGCAAAAGTGAGTATTTATTAAGTCTTGTTAGTGATATTTAATGCTGGTTAATCACTATTATAAATTAATAGTATAACATAGTCGTACATTCTCTCACATTATGTACTATAATTTAGAAAAAAATTTAAGAAAATTGTTTAAAAAAAAACTAACCTAAATTATTTTTCTCATAAAAAAGTAAAGAGGTTTATTTATAATGTAAAATACTCCACAGATACTAATTTTGAGAAAAATTTCTATAAATTCTTTTTTATTTAGAATTTTCCAAAACTCAATCAATAGACTACCCCTTATGTTAGGGAGTGAATAAAAGTTACGATTTCTCCTTGATAATTATGTTACCATATAACATATAGGCTAAATATCAAGCCTAAATAAAATCTATCAAACCATCTCAATTATACCCTCGGGTACAGACAAACATAAAATATTAATATAAAAAACTGTAAAAAATTTTTTTTTCTTAGGTTTTGGAGAACATAATGCTTAAAGATCTATCACGAGTTAGAAAATTTGCAAGATTACAATACCTTTTCCATAAGAAAAGTAATCTAAAATTAATATTTTATTTGCTTAATGTAACGCAACTAGGCGAAACATTCAGACTCTGGGCTTGATCACATTTTACTTTTCTAAAAGTTAGAGCAACCTTTGTCAAAATGTAACAGGTCTAAATAAACTTAGTATAGATCTCATATGTGATGGGGGTGAAGATTACTGATAGCAGAAGGTTCTTTATCGCAAACATTGCTGGGAAGTATTATTAAAAAGGTTTCATATAACTTTTTATTAATGATATAGTATTATAAGGGCAGATCAGGAAATGATTGTAAGCTTAGTATTAATGGAATGATTTTGTGTATCTGGACAGAATGTTCAGTACAAATGGAGGGATAGAATGGTAAAGCCGACAGACGGGTGAGTACATATTGGAGAATAGTTAGATGTATGTGGACTATTGCAAAGAATGAAGTAGTATAAGAAGAGGTAAATATGGCCGTATATAAAAGTGTGTTAGTGCCAACATTTCTCTATGGATGCGAAGCGTGGATGTGCCAGAATAAACACAAGAGCAAGGTGAATGCGGTCGTAATGATATATCTAAGAAATGTATGTGGAAAAACTCATGTGGACATAATACTTAGCACCACATTTTACTACCCGTTCGGGTTATACGTTTAAGTATTATTTACGCTAATGGGTTAGGAATTGTGAAGGTTGAATATAGAGGAAGTGAACCCGCATTTGCGTGCAAATAAAGCAGCATGTTTGACTCTGTATATGGATGTTGTTGGAGAGAAGGGAGTCTACTATGCACGAACGTAAAAAAAAAAAAACACTTTACCATGCACTCAACTGATATCGAAACCTCGACCATCCCCTCGTCGGTAATTCGGTGTCTTTAGATACTAATCGTAAAGGACCTATTTGAATATTATTAATTTTATTTACTGAAATGAATGCTAAACATTAATCAAAGGCTATTATTATTGCTATTCAATTATTAGGTATATTATAAAGCTCTATAAAATATATTAATTACATTAATATTTCAAAAACCTCTAGTACCTTTGTTAATAATTAAATTAAAATAATTAAAATAATTACCAATAAATAAATTGTGGGTTCACATTTCAATAATTTATTTGACCCCCTAAATGATGGTGGCAAATATAAACACAGAGTAAAATGTTTTAACACGCTGTAGCAACACAAACATCCTGAAATAATTAAAGTTCCAAATGCACGTATTAAATAAATATTTTATTAAATTAATAAAAATTAATTTAAGATATACTAAATTAGTTTATTAAAAGTCTTATTGCATCAATTTCATCGTTTCGTTATTAGAGGAAAAGTCTGTATTGTAAGAATCTTATTGACAGGATATATATTTTTAAAATGTTTGTTGAAGTATAATAAGATCTAGGATGCATTTTAGAAAATCCAATTTAATGATTTCCGGGTGAAAATAATAAAGTGAATGTGTATAATCATCATCTGAATAGGGCAAGATAAACAAGAGGCAATGCAAATTGACGTTCTCATTTCATGTCCATCCTTCTATTTCGTACATTGACTTCTTAGGATGGTCTTTGGAAGAGTGCTTAGGTGTGTCAAGCTAAGATGCAAAACGAATTTACCAAGCATGCAACGTAACTAATGGATATATTAGTCGATAATTTGAAACTAATAAAATTTATTTCGCCAACAGCCCCTATTATGTTAGTAAATAAAACTTTAAATTGCTTTAAAATGGTTTGAGTGTTAACAACAGTTCTTGCATCTCCTCTTAAAGGATTCCACCCAAGTCACCATAGTTAAGGTGGGATGGAAGGGGACATGAGAAAAGGTCAGTGTTTTTGCAGTTTTTTGCAAAAATTAATATAATATTGCTCCAGTACAAACAGAGTTTAATTTTCTTCACATGTTGATATCAACAAATCCTGAATATCTATCATGAGCATAGCGGTAATAAAGGAGAAACTTTTTAAATTAAAAGAAAATTTGTCATTTAATTTCAGGATAGATATTCAAGAAATTTTGAGGTCATCACGGGAAGAAACTTAAATTCTATATTTGTACTGGAGAAATATTTTATTTATTTTGGCCAAAAATGTTTTGCCATAAAAACTGTGAAAATACTGGCTTTTTCTCGCATACTCTTCTGTAACATTGTGTTACAATAGGACTCGCCCCCATGTAAACCTTCACACATAGCTCGCCTTTGGATTCATACTACCCACTCCAAATATTATCGAAAATCATCTAAACCCTACAATAGTACACTTCTCTATTGTAGTTCTCGTAATTTGATACAATGTAATAGACAATTCTAATCAATATTCAATATCAACAAAATAGAATAGTAAAATACACTGTTCATGTACTCACCAAATCTATCTTGTGGTTAGAGCAACCACCTAGATGAGAAATATCGGGTAGAAGCCAAGTACGGGGATTTGACCACGCGAGCCACGAGATCCCTACAGTCGAAGGCCACACCAACTAGATCAAATCAACACTGAATAAGACCATGCCGAACTAACCTCGACCAATGGAATACTACCCACCTGCCCTCTTAGGGGAGAATCATGTACTTTGGAAACAACATCCGATGGTAGAAGAACTGTTCTAGACGGATGGGGCAACAACAACAATAAAGCTACGTGACGTCGATTGCTTCTAGAACAACGCCACCGACAAAATTGTTCTTTCCCCCCACCTTGCATCCCTGCTATGAAAAACCCTATTTAAAGTGATGAACATGTATTGTAAAGATGACTATTCAATCGACACTAGATAGAGGAACATAGTCCTAGGACCAGGACTATGTCAGGATAAACCTTGATAAACCACGGACGTAAACTATGGCAACGTATATATTGAACTCTAAATTTAAACTTTAATTTTTTGTGTAAGCCATGTTGGGCGTTGTGATTTTTTTGCATAATAATTTTCTTTACCAGAACTTTAAACTTTGATATGAGACTCTATTTTTGTGTCTGTCGCCACTTGGGCGCTAGAGTCAGCTGTTTTTCTTGATCTTTTAGATAACCACAACTATTAGATAATTTTGTGTTGGACACGTTTATAAATATTTCATTTTGAAATAGTGTTGAAATAGCTAATTATTGTTTTGATTTCTTTTGTTATGATAAATATATATTAAATTTAACTTTGTAACGTAAGTATTTTACAGATAAAATTAAATGAGTGATTAATTTTATAGTAGAACATTATTCAAATGTTTTCGCTCTGCTTTGTTTATAGTAGTTTATTTACTTTGTGTTCGCAAGTAAATGTAAGTTTCTAAACTTTGAGTCTAGGTCAGATAGTCCCGCGGGAGTTTGACTAAAGTCTGTTAGCCAAACTCTCGCGTATTTTAAAATGACTAATAAAGATACTTTATATTTATTATTAAATTTGTTGAAGTCTGCATTGGTTGTAGTAAATCAGACGCCTTTGGAACAATGTAATAAGGCCCATAAGGCCCTTATATAAACTTTACAAGTTTTATTAATGTACTCTTATCAACACTATGGGTTGTTTGTCTCTTCAAGACTAGCCCATCAGATTGTAAGATATGTCAAGTATGAGGGAAAATTATCTCTAGTTAACTGCGCGAAATGACTGTTTATTTCTATTATGATTTTCCACAGAACTCAGTACGATCATTGAGACAATGTAAAGAATTCTGCCTTTGTATTTGCTTTGAATAAACCGTTTATAGTATTGTTATTTAATCTTGCATTTGATTTCCCATTTTGTATGTATGTAGATTACAACCCTCCCCCTACCTTTAAGTTATCTGTGGTCGTAAGGAAAGGTTGGAGAGAGGGGTGTAACACTTCCATCCCACCTTAAAACTCTTCCCCACAAAAAAAAATATTGGTAAGGCGTCGTGTCATTAGACTATTCAAATCAGTGAAACTGTGAATTCTTATTAGATTTTGGATTATACTCGAGGAAGTGCGAACTTATCCAATCCAACGAAATGGCTAATAGAATGAACGTGATGGTTAAAAAAAAAGCTCTCTCTCCCTTGTAATACAATACGTGATCTCATAAGGAAGAGCTAAGGCGTGCCTTATCAAAAAGTGGGTGAAATTGTTAAACGTGCTAACTATGTTCAATGGGGTCCTTTTATTTTGTGGAGGAAATGGGGAGGTTTTCCAATAAAGTGATAACCTTGGTCTGAGAAATGGAAGTGAAATGGTGGTTATTTGGCTTAGCGGTTTCTTTCTTTGGGCTAATATCCTATAATTGAAAAAACTAAAAAAGGAGGATTCCTAAAACGTTATTGACTGTGGTAAACTTTTGAATCTTGTTCCGTACACGATCTCCCATAATTAGTTTAAGTGGGTCGGTCATTAAGCTACTCAGAAGACTTTAATAGAGCTCTACCTATTCACAAGTTGAGGAAGAGGTTTATGATGTTTACTTTGGTTATTTAATATCATTTTATTTAATATTTTTTCTATTAAACTTGATAGTTCAACCCACTTGACATAGTCTCAAATTGTGGTATTTCCGAAGGAAACGGCAGTTATAAGCCTTCAAAAGCATTAAAACAACCCTCAATTTTATTCAAACATTTTGTTATGGATGTATTAAAAATAACTATTTGTTTGAAGTATACGTTTTGAAAACTTATTTCTCTTTCAGATATGCGACAGTTAATGAGAAATTTATTTAAAAAAAATAGGCTACTCTACTTTTATATATTTTCTAATATTTAAAAAATCAAGTTTCAAATTCTATAGGATGCTGCCTTTGTCCTCTATTTAAGCGCTAATTACAGTTTGAAAAATAATGAACCACCTCTTAATTAATACGGGATTCCTGAGCATCTGAAATGCTTCCTAGTGCTCCGATTGACAGATTCCTTAAGCTCACTTAAATGTTCACCTAATACATTGGAATAATTTATATTTGTTAATTTTTATATAATATTATAGTAATGAAACCTGTGATCAGGAATCGAATTGGCTTAGCACACCTTTAATATTATCACTGAGCAATCTGGAATCAGTCTGTGATCTAAAATTATACAACACTCCTTTCCTGCTTGAAATAATTATTTATTTATGAGTATGTGAACAAAATATAGCTGAAAGTCATGATAGGATTTGCATGTTAAAATATTTCCCTTCAACTTAGTTTAATTTTAAGTTGCAACAGTGAAAATACCTGGACACACACTAAGTCTTCAGCCTCTTTTAATATGGTTTCATAGTGACGTTGAGGTTTGGGATTAAATCTTGGCTGAATGTATTGAGGCTGTTATTTTATGATTTTATACACTCACTACTCTCAAATGCAGGTGCATTTACTTTAAATTTTATCTTCATTAATACTACGGATAGCCAATACAGATAGCAGGACACGGTTCACAACAATAAAATCAAATTTTAAATAATTTTTCAAAAAACTATAGTAGGTACTTCAAAACTGTATCTTGAAACTGTTTGTGTTCGAGTAATTTCATGGAGATGTCCTTTAGATTGGTGGTTTCTAATATGTGCTGTACCACCCCTTGAGGGGCTGTGGGATTACCTAGGGGGTGCTAAGAGGTAAGGGGATTACAGGGGGCTTTGAGGGAGGGAGATCTTAAATTCTTACTAAGTAAGCTTAAGCCAGACATTGGGAGACATCAATTAATCACAACCACACATCGTGCTAAACATGTAAATAATAGTGTAGTGGTTACTAAATGGTATCTAAGATATATACTTAGTGCGTATTAGGCTTTGAAAAGCTGGTATTACTGAAGAAATCTCATCAATTCATTTAGAAAAAAAAATTGAATTAAGAACTTTAGTGGGATTTTGAAAACATATGTCACTAAATGGTTTTTTTAAGGGTGACCTGGTGGTCTAGGGGTAAGGTGTCAGACTTCTGTGCCGGGGGCCGGGATTCAATCCTCGGTCCCGGCACAGATTTATCTGAGAGCCGAACCCTTCCTTCATCTCTGACAAGACGTGTATTAATCACAACTTGTGAATGTGAGGAATGCCAGGCCTCCACCGTGGTTCGGATTCCACGTTAAACTGTAGGTCCTCCATTTATCTCACAATCACCCTACCATTACACTTGAGCTTAAGTGCGTACAACTCGAACGGGTAGTAAGACGTGGCAATAATAATAATAATAATAATATCTACTTCCAAGACGAGGCGCATAAGAATATATACTTGAGAACTGTCATTCATTGAGTTAGATGACTTGAGCACGTTCATGAAAGAGAATGAATGTATGAACGTATAAACTTTATTTTATTCAAACTTGATTCTCCCACCTTCCCCCCAGTTAAAAACAATTTAGAGCGAGAAAAACAAAATGGGAAAGTCAAGTTATTTAGCAGAATGTATAAATATTAAAATACCTTACCCACGTCATAGTTATTTAAAGGGTGTGGAAAACCGTTTTCAAAGTTATGCGCGTCCGACATATTTAAAGTATCTCAACCCTACCTTGTCCCGACTAGACACCAGGGCTTGAACCAGAAGTATATTTCAACTATGTCACGATTTCAATTTAGAATACGTAGTAAATTTTTATATCATGAAGGGAGTCCCATGTCACGTATAAAGTCCTCCATAATATAAACCTTAGACGTTGAAGATAATATTACTCAAGGCGACAAAAAACTCTTGGTGGTTTCCATATATTAGTCATTTTAGACATAAAAAATATTTTTTTTTTCTAGTTCACCATATCCTATACTCAACGTGCGCTCATATTTATACAATGGGTAAGGTTGTGTAGCGGGTGAAATCATTTAAAATACACACCCTCAATACACCCAGTTTAGATTCCAACTACGACACTTACGTCACTATTTAGAACACGATTAAACAAGCGCGTGCCTACCGTTGGACGACATATTACCATGATTAATTTCGAGACTGAGTTAAATAAGGTTAATAACAGAGACACACGCTGACATGGCAATCAAAATTAAGCCCTTTTCTTATATAGGTACATAAAAAATACGTAAATATTTTTTAATCACATAAATGACCTACTTAGTATTAATTAACAAATAAAAAATCCCACTAAAAAAAATTGTGTTTACAATTTAATAATATTTTTAAATGGTTGAGACTTAAAGTATGTTTTATAAATAATGTCACACGTCATCTTATATACTATACCCTGATGTTGGTAGGAAGAACAGTATCCGGTAGTTACTAAAGTTAATAAAACAATGTTAATAAATTCATACACCAAGTCCTGTTACGTGCAACTGTCATCTTTGATACATATTATCAATACCTATAAAATAACACAGCTAATATAACAAAATATTATCACTGTTGGCCGCAAACCAATAGGTTTACATTTTATGAACTGTTCTTCTAACCGGAATCAGAGTATAGCCTTACCTAGAACATCAGAATCCTAGGCAGTAATATTAGGATTGGATGATTTGAAAAATTTCATAAACAATCATTAATCTTTAGCAAGCATCATGTGATATCAAACCAAGGGCATCTAGAAATGTATTATTTATATTTATTTGAAGTACAGTAGCCCAATGGCTTCTTTGATGCTGACTGACAGTTCACAGCTGACTTCTGACAGTCAACATTTAGGTATATACCTAAATTTTGACTGTCAGAAGTAACAGCTGCTAAACACATGTTTTTTGCAATCATATGGTTCGGCGTAGGGATACATAATTTGGTCTGGTATCTTTTCAATGCCGTCAGCTGTCAGCTTTGAGCTGTCAGTCAGCACCAAAGAAGCCATGGGGCTAGTGTATTTAAAGTGGACTTTCTGAACCGACTGATTATATCAGCACACAAATTAGCTTATGGGTTAGACCAAAAGGATCTACCCATTTTGCCGGAAAAGGTATTTCGCATAACTTCCAGGTATCTTCTACACGACTCAACCAACATGGGACCGACGGCTTTAATTCCTCTCCGAAGGATTTTCATCTCTCAATAAAAATTCGTTGACTCCATCTGGGTTTGAAGCCACAAACATAGAGTCCTGAGGCAAGCACTTAACCCCAAAACCACCGCGCTTGACGCTAGACATGTAAATAGTCTCCATAGACACTTGGGGACGAGCAACTAACGATACGTTAGCGGCTATTACCCAATTTACCTACGTTATTTCACTTCCTCTGGTGATGTGGGATACTTTCTAAAGTGTCTTGTTTCAAGGAAATAAATTATCGTGTAAATGTGACGGGAGAAGTATATATTATTACTCTCGAGCTGCTTTTGTTTCGTATCGAAGTTACAATTGAAACCAGTTAGTAAGGTGTGTATGTGTTTGTATGTGCTCGTACAGGCGGGAAACTAAGGAACTAATTGCATTGTTCTTTAATACTGCAGCACTTCCATTTGAGCTATAGACTTACAAGTAGTGTCGTGTCATGGAATATTGCCAGGGTAAACCAAGTTTGTTAAAACTTTACAAATTATATGTTCTATCAAGACACGCCCTCTCTCTCTCTTCCAGTCCCGTTTGATCAATGTTACATATGTTCTGCTCTATATAACTCACGTGGGAATGTATGTACGTTGATATCCGGCTTATGAGTGCTCAAGTGATTAATGAGAACAACTAACAGTTACAGCTTCAACTAACTCTGCCCACCCTGGCAACAATCTGCGACACGGCACTGAATACGGGGCTTATTATAAATCAAATATGTTGAGAACCTGACAAAATAAAATATGTTGTTAGGATACATGAAACTATTACTGTTCTTTGTCACCACTGTAGAATATGTCAGGGTCAGAATCCTGGAAGGGTGCAACAGAGGTGGCATTTAATATGTTATTTTCACTGTGCCTTTTCTTATCCTCCCTCCAGGCCAATGGGACAGGTGTCTATTTCCTAAAATATTACCTATTCATCCCCTACCATTGAAGAAGAAGCTTATAATTTCATTTTGAAAAATTACTTAATTACTTAAAGTAACATATAATTAAAATGTACTTTTTTCCTTTTAAAAATCGTGAGTTATTGCAGTTCCTTTGAAAAGACCCTTCATATTTGTGATATTTGTTGAGGACTGTTTAAATTATTTTTTTGTATTAATTTATTTTTATAACTTGAACAGTTTTAATTAACCTTAACCTGAGAAATCCAATCTTAACAAGTCGGTTAATTTGTAACAAAACAATACCATCAAGAAACCATTAAAACGAAACTTATACAAAATAACGGATACCAATTTAAAAGATTTCAGATGGTATTTTCTCCCTTCCTGCCTTTCAGAAGCCATATTCTTTTTAGCGAGATAAATATTTTAATAATTATTTTTTCCATGCGTATTACTCTACTCATTTTAAATATGCTACGAGGGTAAAGACGAGCAAGGTAAAATTTAAAGAAAATTAACTGAATTTTCTTGGTGGGAGAGCTGAAAATCATTATGTAAAAATTCACCCTTATTATACCCGCCACGATTAAAACCCCAACCTCCCCTTCACCAGAAAACCAGACTCAATGTGCCTGAGATTTAGTCTACGTGTCCACTAATGTGGGTAAATAAAGATATCAATCGTTCAACCCGCTCTTTCCCCTTCATACCTCTCCCCTCCCCCTTAACCAAAATCAGAAACGATGTATTTAAGGCAATCATTGTGAAGTCACGGCTAGACTGATAACAACCAATCTATCACGTTACCTCTGACATCCCTCAGTTGTCAAGAGAGAGAGAAAGAGCTAAAGGACTTAGGTTTGTTAGGACGTCATGGTAAATCATTACTCTTCTCCTGAATTCAACTCCCCATCAATTGGCGCTAACAGACAAACATAAAACAGATCAATGGTGAGTTTTTTTTGGAAGGGGGGGAAAGGAAGGGGGAGGACTGGAGAGTTGGATTAATCTGGCCGTCTTCTAGTGTCTTGTATACTACCGCTGCCTGGTAAATGATCAGTCTGGAAGAATATTCCAAGTGCGGGAGTCCTTGCGTTACCCCCAACGCTCCAAATCTCTCAAGAGCCTAGTGGCCCTCGAGTCGCAGTATAGTCGAAGCGTTGTGAGCCTTCACTATAGTTGGAGACGTAACATCAAGGCTAGATCAGGTAGTGGATGTAAGGTCACTAGCAATAGTGGAGACCTTTCTCAAATACTCTTAACTTATCTTGTTCAACTACATGGCACTGTATATCTTAACTAGTTTCGACTCAATAAAAATCTACAGATAACCAACACAATTATTTTATCCCACCTAATCCAACACAACCAGTGGATCCCAACGTGTGGTACAAGTACCCCCAGGGGTACGTGTCAGGACTTTTGGGGTACGCGAAAAAATTAGAATAATGGTGGAAAAAGCTATTTATGCCAATAGTGTAAGACAAGAGACAAGTTAAATTTGTTAAATTAATTCAATGCCATGGTGAGGGGCGGAGAGGGTTTTCTTAATTATTTGACCTTAAGAAAAGTGATTTAAATTTCAGGACATAACAAATTTATATAGTTATTAATACATTTATAAATAAATTAAATGTGTTAATTTTATTGTAAGTTTGATTTTTTATTATTATTGTCTCCTTTATTTCCAATTAGAACAAATAAATTTGAAATAACAGCTACTATATTAATTACTATTTATGGAAATGGGCTGCCAAGGGGTACGCAAGCGAAAAAAGTAGGGATCCAATGTGGCTAAGCCACCCTAACAGATTTGCCCACAAGCTAGCGACAACTGCACTTTGTTTTTAATATATTTATACATTTTGAAAATTATAAGTGAAAGAAACAAACTTGTATTCTATAGAAAATATAATGCAGGCCTACTTCAAGGTAAATACGCTCGCAATGTGGTATTTATTATAGTAATGGTAGTTGGTAGCTTCAAGATTAATAAATCAAAGATAAATTATTATTTTCTTTAGTATCCTTATTCAAAATAACTGTTTTGCTTTGAATAAAGCTAGATCTATGTTTAAATGCAATTCCTTTGATATAATAACTTCAACAATTTAGTTGAAACGTCACTAAAAAAATGAGAAATTTGAAGTTTGACAAAGGTTCCAGGATTTATTTCCGTGTCGATATTGTAGTTTTCGACTAAATTTAAATTTACTAACTTGTTAAAGAGTCAGATAAAGTTCCTCTTATGACAAATCGACTATAGGATTGAAACAATGACAAACAGTGTTTGAAAGTCTCTCAGCTGTAGCAGGAACTCTAGATTATATTGTTCGATATCCATTTTGTGTCGTTCTAGCGATCACAAAACTCGCATGTGACTGTGTATGTGTTTTCATTAGGTGTATAAACCCCTTTCCCCAATTGCAACGCGAGCAATTCCCTCAACCCCTCTTCTCCCTCCAACTACTACAGAGACTTACTTTTTTTTTTCAAAAGTTAATTAAAAGGCCATATAACGAGCGAGAGTTTCAAACGCCCCCTCCTTTCTTTGCTCTCTCGCTCTAGTCTTACCAATTTCCTACCCCCTTCAACCCCTACCAAACCACCCCTGCCACCTACCTTGCCCCCTCACCCTTCTCATAATACCCAAGCGGTAATTAAAGAGGCTCAAACTCGCGTATTTCAAAGAGCGTGACGTCATTCAAGATTTTGCTTACATTCAATGACGTCATAATTTTACTTGACGAATTGGGGTGGAAAGGAAAGAGAATGGGGGCTGGATCGATAAAGTTTAAAATGCTGTCATAGCTCATATAATTTTACAACCCTTCAGTAGAGCAGAGAATACCTTTTTCCAAACTAATTTATTTAGTTCATAATGTAATATTTTAACATACGGATTATTTAACAGCTTAATACATTGGGGAATTTTTTTAGCACTGCGTCTTACTACCCGTTCAGGTTATATCCTTGTGTACTAATTGCACTGGTAGTTTTAGGGATTATGAAGGCTATATTTATACTAAGTGTACCCTCATTTGCGTGGAAGGAGAGTGAAACACAATTTTGGAAAACTAACCTTCAGTACACCCAAACGGTATTCGAACCTCAATCTCACTGTCATCTTTAGTCTAGTCTATTACGAGAGTAGTGCTTTAGACCATGCAGCCACTGAAGAGGGTTACCTACTTATTACGCTTTTGGGTTTGGATGAGAAAGATTGGGTTTATAGGAAATGTACCCACATTTACGTGGATAGAGATAGAAAGTGGAAAACCATTTAGAAAAAAACACCCTCAGTACACCTAACCGAGATCGAACCATGATGTCCTTGTCATCAGCAGTCTATTCTATTGCGAGAGTAGTGCCTCAGTCCATGCGGCCACCAGAGTGGGTGTTAAATTATTAAAAGGCCAAATCCATCAGGTGAACTAACATTATAGAACAGACTAGAAAAATCATCAATCTTGTTTTTTTTTAATTCCGATGTTTACAGAGGATAGTGTTATTTTTATGTAATAATATTTTCCATTGAGCATTAAGAATGAGCAGGGTGTCTGGGAGAATATGCAATCACATTTTTGGAGAGAGTGCATAGAGAAAACAACCACCCAGTGTTCACCCAACCAGGGCTCAAACCCTAAAATCTCGTTCAGCGTCGAACAAGTGCAATGCGAATCTTGCAACTTTGACCGTTCGATCACTAGTACGAGTGCGGGAAGGTCTAAGTTAGTCTGCAAATTGTAATCTAAAATAGTGATTAACAGGTCAGTCCTTTCTTCCCACAAAATAAATATTGTGTTAGAATATCCGTAAATATATCGATATAGATACTACTGTGGAAATTTCCGCACAAACGAAATCGCCCACTCACCCGATTTACTACCCCAAGGGAGACGAGAGCTGGGCGCCGACTGTAAACCCCTATTTTGACTTTTTTTTTAACCCCTTATTTCTATCGTGTGTTCCAGATCGTCGAGGAGAGGGTGGAAGGGGAAAGAGGGAGTTTTATTGACTGCTGAATCAACCCCTCCTGGACTGCAACAGAGCAATAAGGGAACAAGTCGCCAGACGCGCCGAGGTGAGGATAAAATTACATATCATCTTGCGTGATTATCTTTTTCCTTAGCGTATTTAAGGTTCACTATACAAACACAAAAACTAGTTGTTCTATGAACACTAGACCTCACTCCTCCATTCAAAAAATGCAAGCACTACTAAAATCTTTGGAATCAAAGTTAAAATATTTCCATTAATTTCTCCTTGGATTTGGAGTTGACATTTTTCCTTAATGATAAAGTCAAACAGTAAACAAAAGAATACTTTATTCAGTAGCGCAATATATATTTATAAAAAAAATAGTGGGTCTTTGTAGCAGTGGCTGCAGATTTTTGCACTAAAATGTATTATAAACTTCTTATTGAGAAAATATGTTTACAATAAGCCCTCACTTGACTTTCTTGTCAAATGTTTGCTCGTCAAAAGCTATCATATTTACTTAGATATTGAGCTTTAGGTATTTAATTTTGTATCAAAACGTATATTTTCCCCTTCAAGCCATAATAAGATCTTTAAAACAACCATCCTCCAAGATCTCTATCTATTTGATAAAACAAAACAATCAACACTTACTTAATAAGAATTTAGCTATTATTATATTTCACCAAAGAAACATTTAATTTACCAATATACAATAATTATACGTAAGTCATGATTTCCATGGTGATGTAAACAAAGAATGATTGTACTGCACACACAGAAGGAATAGATGGATAACTTGCCAGGAAAATTGGGTTTTAGCTTTAGGCTTATATTTTTCCGGTATCCTGGACCCTAAAACTTACAAATGAGTGTTCATTGATCAAAATTGACTTAACCATTTTCTAGTAATTTCAACTATCGTATATGAGTTTGTTAAATTATAATATATTAGATACATAGAAAGAAAAAGAGTGAGAGATCGAGAAAATGTGTGAGTGTAAGAGTGTGTGATAGTTTAAGTGTAGTAGTGAGTATGAGATTGAGATTGTTAGTAATAGAAAATGAGTGTGAGAAAGTGATTAATCGAAAGTGAGCGTGAAAGAGCGAGATTGAGCCAGCAAGAATGATCGAATGTGTGATAGTAAGTGAGTGAGAAAGAAAATGGGAGGATAGAGTGGAAAAAAGAGAGTGTGTGTGAGAGAGAGAAAAGTGGAAAAAAGAGAGTGTGTGTGAGAGAGAGAAAAGTGTGATATAAAGTGTGTGTGTGAGAGAGAGAGAAAAGTGTGATATAAAGTGTGTGTGTGCGAGAGAAAAGTGTGATATATTGTGTGTGAGAATAAGAAAAGTGTGATTTGGAGTCTGTGTGAGAGAGATTTTGTGATAGAGCGTGTGTGTAAAATATAGTGTTTGTGTGTGTGTGAGAAAGATTGCGTGGAGGAGAGAGTGTGAAAGAGTCTGAGAGCGAGAAATAGTGAAAGAGAAATTATGAAAGAGTGTGCATGAGATATAGCTAGTGTGTTAGAGAGTATGTGAGCTTGAGATTATGTTAGAGAGTGTGCGATTTAGAGAGTATGTGAGCTAGAAAGGTGTGTTAGAGAGCGTCTTTGAGACAGAGTAAGTGTGTGAAAGATCTTGTATGTGTGTGAGAGAGAATAAGGTTATGAAAGAGAGTATATGGGAGACAGATAATGTGTGTGTGTGTGTGTGTGTGTGTGTGTGTGCGCGCGCGCGCGTGTGTACGCGAGAAGATAGATGGGGTACCCAGAACATTGCATTGAAATATTAGCAGCTCACACTCAAAATTAAATGATAGCAAGGAAACACAACTGAACTTGTTGGTATTGCGATAATATTTGAAAAAATTAACACCAAGACTCAAAATTAAATAATTAAAATGATTATCTAAATAAACACTTAAAAAAAACAATTTTGGGAATTATAATACATACCAAAATATATTTGAACATATCTGCACATGTTTTTAATTTATAATTCATGTGTGAAACAAAACGTAGGAAAATATTTTCGCAAAATTGATTGGTTGAACCTTTTAAGTTGCGAATTATAGCCACAACTGTTGATTTAAATGCGACTTAACGACATCAACATTCCAATAACAAACAATGTTTCCTTCACCTTAGGGAAATTAATTCCTTCAATCATAGTATGTAAATAAAATATGTGCTTGTACTAACTATTATAACGGCCATTTTGTGATAAGAGTTAAATATTCAAAAACAAGGAAGAAGAAAACTATCAATGTAAACAAAATGGGGTATTTATAACCTACTATCAATGGTTAGTTTAGTATGTATACATTTTTTCCATAATTTTAATATTTGTTGCAACGTACAGCTTAGAGTTGAGTTATTATTTTTTAACCAAAGATAAATATTTTTTTTACAGAAAGAATTATTATTTTTAACCGATCAGAAACATTTTATTTACAAATATAAAACCATACAACAATCAGGATTTCCATGGTTATGTAAATAAAGAATAAGAAGCTGAAAATTCTCTTGGAAAATAAGTTTTTCTTTGGAAAATATTTTTCCAGACATCCTGTACCCCTAACTATTAAAATGAGAGGTCGTTTGTCAAAATGTGTTCAGTAATTTCTTCGTGATTTCTATCACCGGAAACGGGCTCATCAAATTGTATATAATATTACTGCTGTTAACGTGGTTTAAACGTCAGACTCGCAAAATATGTCTAAATAATTTTAAAAGTACGCTCTAGACACTCAACTGATTTGATAGAATGTTAGGACCAGTTTCATAGTCAGATTTAGTACGCCTAAAGTGCGAGTCGATACTAAATACAGGACGACACTTACCTAGACCAAAATGGAATGGGCCAGTTTCGCATATGAAACTGGCCCATTACATTCAATTACAGGTAGGTGACGTCTTGTATTTAGTATAGCGCCGCACTTGAGGCGTACTAAATCTGACTATGAAACTGGCCCTTAGATTCAAATCATTATAGATGAGCTATTAAATTATCATCCTTTTGAGAGGCCACATTATTTAAATGAATAACCAAAGTGAAAGTATAATTAGATAAACGGTTACAAGTTAAGTTAGTTTGTAAGTATAGTGTTTGTAAATAGAGCTTTAAATAACACCTACCCTTCCCTGCTAATTTCACCTCCTTCAACCCCAAAAGTAAATATTATATATATATAATTTTTTTTAAACTTCAAGGAGAATCTTACAGAACTACTTTTGTTCTAAATCTTGATAAGTTTAACGATAGAAGCGTTTCAACACACATCACCCACCGCTCAGCACGAACATTCATGATAACCCTCTCTCCGTAACACCGCATGATTAGTGCGTGCGTCCATCACTGATGGCGCTGACGGCTGCCACGAGCAGACCTGATTTTACCCCTCAAACTCACCCTCACTATCCAAACTTCACTCCCATTCCCCTTTACCATCCATCCGGGAACAAGTCACCAACCTACACGGTGTAATACATAGTACGGAATAGTTCAAAATTAGGATACACAATAAGCCTATAATTCGATAAGTTAATAGAAATAATCATAGATTAATTTATACTAATAGAAATAATTTTAATACTGCTGTGTGCAAGACGATGTGAAGAAACCAGCTCAAGATGGAAAGTAGTTCGTGAAGAAAACTAGTATTGCAAAAAAACTAATAGCAGGAGAAACTAGGATGGTAATAAAACTAATACCAGAAGAAAATTATCATAGTAAATAAAACTCATACCAGAATAAATCTAGCATAGTAAAAAAAGCTAATACTTACTAGAATAAAGCTAATATAAATACAAAACTAAAACCAGAAGAGAACTAGCATATTAAAAAATAAAATACCAGAAGAAAACTAGCATAGAAACAAACCTAATACCAAAAGAAAACTAAATAGTAACAAAATCAATACCAGAAGAAAACTAAAATAGTAACAAACCTAATACTAAAAGAAAACTAGAATGATAACAAAATTAATAACAAAAGAAAACTAGCATGAAAATAAAACTAATACCAGAAGAAAGCTAGCATAGTAACAAAACTAATACCAGAAGAAAACTAGCATAGTAAGGATATAATGCCAGAAGAAAATTAGAAGGTTACTAGAATAAAACTAATTCTAGGATAAAATTATAATTCTAAAAATCACTAGGGCCAGAAGAAAGCTCCGATCTAAAAAAATCACTGTAATGCCAGAAAAAACTAACATCATAAAAAACTAATGCCAGAAAAACTCATCTCCCAACATATTATCGTTATTGATATTCTATATATTATGCGGTTGGCACTACCTGGTAGTGAGATGCGGTGCTAAAAAGAGCTAGTGAGAATCAATATCAAGCTTATTAATCACTTATTATAAGCATCAGGGTCTAGGATGATAATTTAAATGAAATACACCCATACTAGCGTGAAGAGGGAATAGTAGGATCATAGTGATACATCACATTTGGAAATTAACCTCTAGTGCACCTACACCTGAAAAATATTCGAAACAATATTCCCCCCACCGACTTAATCTGACGCCAATGACCATATGAACACCGGTTCTGTTAAAAGAGTTTACTTAGCATCCACTTAAGTTTAGATTAAAATAGGACCTCATTTTAATACAGTCGAGGATAGTAACTGATTGGTTGCTAAGACAACCGTATGTACCTGGATTATTTGATACTTGAATAAGGGAGTTATTGAATGAGTGATGTATATAATTCTTTTTAAGAAGAGATTTTTTTTCTTGACTTTAGTCTGCATATTTATTTTATCCACACTTTTTTCAGAAGCGCTTTCCACATCCACATATCGCCTTTAAGGACAGAGCCTACTTAAAGGGGAAATATCCTCTCACTGGGACATTTGTTACAAGAATGATAGTTATGAAGCTTTGAAACCTATCAAACCATCCTCAATCATCTTAAAATGATATACTGGGACACTATTAGAATTAACTTTATTTGTATGAAGAAATTTGTCTGTTTTTAATCATTTAATTTGTTCTTAGAATAGTAACATTTAGATTTAAACATCGTTTAATATCAGGTGATTTGACCTTTGCATGGACTATTTTTTTAATTTATAAAACTTTGAATGAAAGGCTATTTATTATAGAGGGACATATTTAGATTTTTTACCTAAAATCTGTTGTTTACGTAAATAACAAACCAATTCTTTCATAACACGGTCATTCTGGACTTCTTCGACGCGTCTCAATGCTTCGTTTGAAAGCGCCCCACTCTCTACAAGCAAAACAACAAACTTAGTTATTATATAATTCTCTAACCAGAGATTGCATCGTCGTTCCATTTTCTGTATTTTACTTTAAATAAATGGTAAGCCCCATTTACACAAACTTTCTCAAATGGTCTACTATAAGTTGGAACTAAATTTTCAAAATAGATTTTCGATAAAATATCTTTAATCAGCCTATAAGTTTACCTCATCAAAACAAACGCATAGTATTGTTAGACCCAATAAACATTCTTTTTAAATTTAAATTTCAATCCTAATTGATCAAATACTCTTGACGGATTTCAAATTCTCAAAAATAAGTTATTTGTAAACTACAGTAAAGTTATTTTAAATTTGTAGTATAAAAACATTTTCTTATTTATCATGAAAGACCAATCCCCCTATACCTGTTTTAAAGCTCACTCTTCAAGGCAAATTTTAAAATTTAAAGTTTTCTATAATTTGTCATAAGTAAACTAGGTACCTTAAGTTAATTTAGTTTGGAAAATTAAACATACATTATTATTAAAAATGTAAAATACCCCTCGAAACTAATTTTGAACAAATTATTTGGAGCTATATTTTTAAGAAAGTATGATTTTACCAAAATCACTGATCAGTTAACTAATGTAAAATTATTTTTTTAGGAAAACCAATAGGTCCTACATAAATATTTATAATGTATATAGTACCTAAAAATACCCATTTTAACCCAAATAGTTAGAGTCTTTTTTAAAATAGTTAAATTTAAAAAAATAATCTGTAAACAGCCTTTGTCAAATTCCCCCACCCAAAAATCAGAATATAATTTTATTAATCATTGCAAACAATAATAAGATATATTTTTTTAAATGGATATAGCCATTTTCAAAATATATTGAGTTTTCAAAGATACTCATCATTAAACTAGATATGCATTTCAAATAAAATTGGAGCCATTGTTAAAAAAATTTGGAATAAAAAATCAGCTAGCTATGGTAAAAAATAGTATTAAGATAATTAATAACCTTTGTGTAACATCTATACATCAGGTTAGAACCAAATCCATCAAACCATATTAGATCCATGGCTAGGGACATGCATAATTTCATTATTAACTTTTTTTTGTTCGAACACACATAAAACGTAAAGGTTCATCAAAATCTCAAGGTCGAAAATTTTAACAATTGCATTACTTTTTCTTTATCTATGATAAAGTAGTAATCGTGTAATTAAGACTAGTGAAACCATTTTAACATATTTAAAATAATAACATACAATTATTATTTATAATGTTTTAATGATTAAACTCATCTCAACTTCACTGATGTTAAATTAAGATTTCAGAAATCCAAGTTTCATTTTGTTTTCTGGTTCAAATGAGGTTTTGTGTCATATCTCTTAGTTAATCAGCCGTGAGATGGGCTCTTAAATGCAATTGTATTTTTAATTCGAGGACAATATTAAACAATGCAAACATTTTTCTTTTTAGTTTATTGGTATCGATAATATTTATCAAAAGTGACAGCTGCATTTAACATTATTGACATATTATAAATATGTGAAAGTACCCATTTAGGTAGCCGCATGGTCTAAAGTGTTACTCTCGCAATATATATTCTGCGGTCACGGGAGATCAAGGTTGAATCTCGGTCAGGTGTACTAATGGTAATTTTCCAAAATGGTTTTCCACTCTCCCTTCACTCGAATTCAGGTACACTTCCCCTAAATCTATCCTTCACAATCCCTTAAACCAATGGTATTATTATAACACTAAGCGTATAATCCAAATAGGTGATAAGACCAGTGCTAAAAAAAACTGATTGTGATTCTAGTAACTTTTCTAGATACCAGATGAGGTTCAACTTCTAAAAATTTGACTGTATGCATGAGGTATTAGAGCTTTCTTTTTTTTTCAAAGAAAATAGGGTCGACCATTTCGTATCTGTGTATCAGAGTTAGTTTTCCAACTTCTTAGTCTAGACGAGGAGAAGAGGTTGAATGGAGGGAGGTCAGAGAGAGGACCTAACCTCAAATCCAGACGTTCAAACGGGCCTACCACTTGGTGAGTTCTCAGCAAATGGAGGTTTTGTGTAAGACAAGCCCCAACCCCTTATTCATCAGATACTCGTACACCATCACTAATCAGAACTAATACAGGAGCTTGGGGAGGGAAAACTTCGCTAAATCTCTTCTAAAGTTCGTGAATACGAGTTAGTTTGCGTCGAATACTCTTCTGAACCCTTCGAGTAATCGAGCTCTACAAAAAACCAGTATAACTTTCTTTTTCAATAAAAGCATTTGCTTTGAAGATAATCATAATATAATTAAACATCTTTTAAAAAAATCAGCATTCAATGTCCAGTTTATGGTAGTCTATGAAAGATATGTGGATGATATTGAGACAGGGATCCAGTTAGTTCTACCAACCGTACTATTTTAAGAGTATAAATACTCTTTTTGGAACAGTTAAAACAGCGTGGTCCTAAGTTTCCCTTATTGAGCCAAAATTACTCTTTTGAAAAATGTTATAATTAATGTATGGATAACAAAAATTGGTTGTTGAAGTCCGGAACAATTCAAAATATTATTTTGATTGATTAGTATTATCTATATTAATAAAATTACTATAAATCCTCATTTAGTGAATATTGTAATCGATTTAAGTTTTCCAATACACCAAATTTTATATGATGTTTAAGGTTAACTAATAAAAACAACGTATGAATAAAATGTAATTGGTGACCTGGCGGTCTAGGGGTAATGGTCATACTTCTGTACTGGGGTCCGGGGTTCAATCCTCGGTCCCGGCACAGATTTATCTGATTGCCAAACCCTTCCTTCACCTCTGACAAGACGTGTATTATTCACAGCTTGTGAATGTGTGGACTGCCAGGCCTCCACCGTGGTTCGGATCCCACGCTAAACTGTAGGTCCTCCATTTCATCTCACAATCACCCTAACATGACTATTAACGTAAGTGCGTTTAACCCAAACGGGTAGTAAAACGTTGTGCTAGGATGCAATTAAGAAATGTCTTACCCTCGATGACATAAATATTACTAATTGCTCTGATTGAATATATAATTACTTGACATTTTCCTGGCAGTTTTAAATTCTCTGATTTTTTAAGGTTTTCCCTGTCTATGTGGACAAATTTATGAATAATAATTTATGTATTTTATGTTATACTTGCACTAAAAACGTGAAAAATAAAATAATTCACCCCCTCCTTCCTCGCCCAGGCCAACAGTTATAGAATGTATTATTTTGCATGATACGGATATGGTAGTCCTATTTCTCAGTGTCATAAAAATTGGTTGAGGTATTTTAAAATAAAGTTCCTGAGCTGTATATTAGAACGTTGAGTCACAAAAATTTAGAATGTACGCTGGCCTCATATAAAAATCCTGTTATTTGGACAATAAAGAAAGCTAACATTGTCGATTTATCACCTGAATATGACACTGTTTTAATCATGTGTGTTGAAAAGCATACCTGGTCACCCATCTGAGATCTGAACCCTGATCACTCCCAATAAGGGAGTAAAGTAATCTGTGACTTTTTTAATTAATTTTATTTATTATCAGGGCTTTCAACGACTTGACCATTTAGCGTGGACAGAGGGTGTAAGGGACTGTCCTAGTGATAAATTATGTAGAGTTCCATTCGCCATAGGAGTGGTAGTAATTGACAGCCAACAGCAGATGTAAAAACTGTTAAAATAAAAATAAATTAAAGAACAAATTATTTACTTTGGAAGTTTTGATTGCCAAAAAAACAACCAACATATGGTTTTGCAGATCATATGGTTTGGTGAATGGATACATGAGAGTAGATATGGTATTATTTGCAATAAGTCAGTTATCACCAATCCTATGACAGATTGACAATATATAAAAACACCCCTAGATAAGATGGCTTATTTTGAATTTGTAGTTCATTGCAAGCTTGATGCTTTTAACAGCGTGACCACCAGTGCTGGTTACAAAGTTTAAAAAAAATAGTATATGTATAATAATAGGAAGGTTGGGACACAATTATTTTATGAAGTTGGGTGTTCAACCGTTAGGTCTTTTAGAGCAAGTATCCCACCACACAATTCACAAAATAACTTAATACAAATGTGAACAATTCCACCAAATCTTACACAAATATGTAAATATTTCAAGCTCGACCTGGGATTGAACCCAAGGTCTCCTCTATTGATATTAGCAACTGTACTGGAGTAGTTATTTAAATTTGCTTTTATATTATTACCGAGAGTTTAAGGACCATTAAAAAATACGACCACATATATCATAAACAAAACAAAAAAAAAGTCGCCACCCTAAAATATAGGTTATAAGACCCTGTCTGGGTCAAAGTGGGTATGGAAGTTAGTTATTACTGGTCTAGAGGACTCTGGTTCAGACCTAGGTGCTGTGGCCTAAAATATTATGTTATTTACCTGTTTTGTAATAAGATGTTAGCTTTAATGTATTTTATTATTTATAATATATGATTAAGAAATTAAACTAAAACGCTAAATATAAAATGTAATAAACTATTATTTAAGATAGTAACCAGCCCCGTGGTGTATTGGTCAGTATATCTGACTACGAGCCTAGGGGTTCCGAATTCGATTCTCAGCTAGTATCTTGAGTATCTTTCTCGAAAGGGGGATTACCCCAACTGTCACCAGAGTTTGGTTAGTTAAGCTTAAGTTAGGTTTAAGTGTTTCGATTGGTTCCCCACCCTTATAATCACTATCACCATCAGCTCATCTCATCGGAAAATGGAAAGAGCCTCCACGGAAAGGATCTAGCATTAGTAAATTGAGGCGTTCCCTGGGCAACGGTATATTAGTACTGGCTAATATTTCCACTACTGGGCTACGAATTATGTAGTCCAGACTCGCAATATTATTATTATTTGAGATAATTAACACGCATTTTTTGAGCAAACTGATTTTTGACATGACCCGGGAAACTTAGCTCAGTGGGCATACAGCTACCAACTTAGTTAAGTTGTCTGATAAAATACAATATCAAACTTTTAGAAATTTATCTTTTTAATTTTAATTTTAAACTGTAAATCCAAGGGCTATCATAAAATATAACATACTGTATCCAAGTCATTAAGTCGTAACAAATATCCTCAAACTCTATTTACTGCATGGACTTCTGAAGTATCTTATTATTTTCTGCGAGCCAACAACATATTTTCTGGAACCAGTTTCTTCGGTAATATTTTCCTCAAGGAAAACAATCTAACAAAAATAAATTACCGCGAAGAGGAGATTTTGCCAAGGGGTCGGCTGATTGGACGATGAGCTGTGTAGACAGAGAGAGAGAGAGGGTGGGGAGTTAAGGGTGTAGTTCTTTAGCCACCCTTCTCAGCACGTTGATTTATAAGAAGCTGGGTTATGAAAAAGAGAGGGAGAAGGGAACCCTATATAGCCGTGCCAGACAACAACTCCACCCCTCTTGCACCACGACTCGTAAAATAAAGCGTGAGAACACCCCCTTCTCCCTCATTTCAAAACAGCCCTATATTGCTAAAACACTTCACGTAATGAAACCTAGAACCAATAAAACGATAAAAGTATTTTGTCATAAAGTGTTGGTTTTAATGACCATACAATGCTTATAGTTGTTTCGGTTACTACAAGAATACAAATGAGCGCTTAGTTTGATTAATTTTAAATATTCTTTGTACACTCCGTTTACCCTGAATTGTAGCAGTCTTACCTTGATGGATTACACTATGGCCCTGTGATATAAGCTAACCATAAGGCAGTGGTTCTCAAACAGTGGTGTGCGTGCGACTTTCAAGGGTTACTCGAACAGTTCTCAAGGGAAAATTGTCAAAATGAAAAAAGAAAAATGAGGAGAACCAAACGTAGAGGGTAATTTTCGAGGTGACTGAAGGATATTTTCTCCTTCGATTACCTGACATTTGACCTGTCTTTTGGGAAAATTTTATCGTGAGGTAAAAAGACTTTTAGTCATGACCAAAATGTGCAGTATACACAAAGTTTGAGAACCACTGCCATAGAGGAATAATGCAAGGTAAGTGTGATACTTTACTTACAGTATAAACGAAAGGTACATTATTTACCATCCACTTTATAAACATAAGCTTATATTAAATAACCACTAATAAAAAGGATTTTCCCTGTGCATGCATGGGTGGACATATGGACTAAACATCAATCTTCCAGTAATGGAGAGGCTGTGGTTCAAATACTAGCCGAGTAAACTGTGTCTTTTTTTTTTACTAAAAAGGAAATGACTTACCCCTCTTCCTGTAAACAACTCCGGCTACATTTTCTCTAAATCATACTTCCGCATCCCTACTCCGTTAGTGTAAATAAGCGACTAGCCTGGACTGGTGGTAAGAAACGTATAGAAAAAAGTGGCAACTGGGGCTAGTTTGTTAAGTTTGTAATCCACAAGGTTGTCTTTATTGGTGTAGGTCGGGGTTCGAGATCCAAACGGGTGAATTAGGTATGGTTTCCAACACACGTGATTAATCACAATCAGGGAGTCGGACCGAAATGTTTATCGGTTATAGTTCTTGTTCCAGTTCTTCCTGTAAACATTTTAACTATCCGCTTCTGGTGCTGGTTAGAGAAAAATAAAAGTTCCGGTTGGCAACTAAACGAGGAAAAATGGTGGAAAGATAGAGGAAGATGGAGGTATTTTACTGAACTGACACAGCCACAGGCTGGAAACAGTTGATAATGATAATTAAATGTTCGGGTAACTTTGGTTTCTTAATATTAGTTTCCAGTTCTGGTTATTTTGAGTTTTTATATGATAGTTACTCTACCATTATATAATTTGTAAAAGAAAAATACATTTTTTTAAATTTTAATAATTTAAAAGTTTATCTAAATAAAAAAAAATTACAAAGTAACACATCCACCTCAACAAAACATTTCAACTAAAGCGAAAATATTGTATTTCAAAATAATATTAATTTAAGAAAAAAGGTCATACAATTCAATCAAAAAAAAATATTATACCTATCGAAGAGAACCTTTATGAACCTAAAAATGTATATCGCTTTAGATTCTGGTTCTTAGGTAATTTATATGTAAGATTAATATTCCGGTTCTTTTCCTTAAAAATAACTTAATTTAGGTTATCGGTTCTGATTCCAGTTCGACTTCTTTATTACACTCGTATTACCAAACTTTCTCCGAACTAATTTAGGTGACATTTCTCAAACCTATTCTACGCACTACGGTTGTTTACGTATCCTCTTGATCAGGGGTCGGCGAATTGAGGTATAAATGAAATTCTTGGGGGTAATGAGGACTCTATAGACCATAAATAATAAATTATATATAAAGCGCGTTCCTTGTTACGACAAAAAAATTTCTTCTGGCAACACTGCATCTGGCTAATGTAATAGACATGTTTAGGGGAAGTCGCGCCATGTTGCACTCCAATATTTAGCCGATATGTTTGAGTATGTGAATTTATTAAACAAATAATTGCAAGGAAAAAACATCGTTATAATTTCAGCCAGAGAAAAGATTTCAGCGTTTGGATCGAGGCTTTTATATGGAGATAATGCAGATAATATGGACGAGATGTTATATGAAATACGATGTTCTTTCTTATATTGACGTCAATTTTTTTCGAATTGTTATGTTGGTAAATTATTTATTGGATTACATTTTGGATTAAATAGAATGGCAAAGACGAAAACCTATCACGCAAATGGAGGGTCACAAGAACAAAATGGGGCCAGATTAGATATCTTGTTCAATGGATATTGGTTTCAAAGGAAAAACATATCCATGTTTTTCCTACAGGCTATATATAAACCAAAGTGGATGGTACATCGCAATTACCGACACATAATGGAAGGAATTAGTTTAGGGCTCAGGGCTATATTGACTATTTTTTTGGGGGTCATTCACGGTATTGAAAAAGGGGAATGAGTAGGGGGTTAAGGGAGGAAGTAACGAACCTTTGTCATCCATCGTATTTAGCTTTACGTGGGGGTCAACGAAAGAGACGAAGAAAGCCACAGATAATCTACAAATAAGGTGGAAGAGGAAATAAATAAGATGAAATAAAGGAAGTTTCAAGGAGTGGCCAGAAATAAACACACGAAATGCTAGTGTAAGAGAATGAAAATAAATAAGGTAGAAATTAAAGTCATTTTGGGCGTTAGAGTAGCTGAACAATTACAAAGAAAAATACTGTGCACGAGCATATTTATTCCTATTAGTACCATAAGTGCTCCAAAACATTTTCCGAAATGTTGTAGATTGTAATTTTAATGTGTTGCAGGCTAAAATAGCTTACAAAATAGTTTTAGTAATATATGGGAGTTGTCTATTATTTTAAAATAATAATCATGACAATGTACGTAGGTTTTCACGTGACATTTTTAATAATTTAAAAACCTTTAATTACCCTGCGCATTATTTTAATGTCCATGCTTTATTAATCTTCTGCAATTCTAAAACGCTTTAATAAGTATTATAACCTCTATATTAAAATAAATAATAGTCATATCAAATACATAAATAAATAGTCTCTACAGGGTACTTAACCGGTAGGAATATGGTCACCATTGATGGCAGCCGTATTTTTTTTAAATAAATAAATCCTTAGTTTAATTACTCTAGTAACAAGTTGGTGACTTTTTTTTGTAAAGAATAAAATATATTTAAAGTTTTTTGTAAGAATAAATGTAATGGACTTAAAGTCCATAAATGTAATTAACTATATTACAAAATGTATAAAGAAGCATATAGATCCTTACTTGGCATTTGGAACTTCATTTCCTCACGTCTTAAAAAAGTACGGCACCTATCCCTCCCTAGCTTGATTTAGTTATATACATTATACCTCATTACACCCTATCGCTTTCAAGTTAATCCTAATTTTATCCTCCCCTCTTCGTCTAGGTCTACCCACCGTAATTCATGAGACTTAATTATCCTAACAATGTCGTGATGAGTTAATAAATGATAAAAATTTTTACTATTGGTAAATTAATTTTGAATAGTTGTATTCTCGTTGGAGGTACTTTTTAACTTTATTATATCGTAAGGTTTTAGGTTGTACTCAGATTATATAAGGCCCATTTCAAGTCTGATATGTTGGTGTTCCTCGGCATTTATCTGGTGCCATGAAATGGCGTACAAAGGAAATATCAGCTCCTCGATAAGCTAATTATTTTCCTTCCATGTTTAATTTGTGTTTATCTCTGTTAGTTTGATTAGTAATTACTTACTTAATTAAATTTATAAATTCAAATTAAGATTCATAAACATTCACCTTACCGTCCCCAATACCCCAATTTTTACCAACATAAACACTAGATGATTGTACTTGGGAAATGATTTGTAAATTTAGTCAGAATTATTAAGGATATATGAGATTAATCATAGTTAATTAGAAATAATGGTTTAAGAAGTTACAATAGTGTAGATAAACTAGTTTGAGAGATCTGTGCCTATAAAATTTGGTGTACACATGGGCAAAGGCGTAAAGCTTGAAATATTATGGGTTGTTGATGACAGGGATGTCAAAGTTTGAAACTTGACCCTGCTCACTGAGGGGGGTTTTTACATGTCTGAGTTGTGATTTTCCCTTTTCCTTACCAAGCCAATACGGGTGATATAATCAAACGTATTCTATTCATTTTCATAATAATTTGTAATTACTATAATATTAAACGTACTAATGATTTTTTTAAATTTAAAGAACTTTTAACTATAATTTTCACTTTCAAAGTGTTGCCTATATATTTAAAAATATCATTTGAAAATAATAAGAATAACATTACTTCTCTATAACATTTTACGTTTGAAGAGTAAAAATCTTGACAGAATTTCATTTGTTTTTGTAAGATTGGGCTGGTAAATTTACATTCATTCATTACACTTGGAACTATTTAAAATCACAAATCAATAGTTGATTAACTGTTCATATTAATATCAAATACATGTTAGGTGTTACCCGAATTTTCAGGGAAATAATTAAATGAACTTTCATAGCCATCCAAAACTTTGGTAGAAACTTTAAATACTTCTAACCAAATCAATAACCGATCAAGAAATTCTCATTGTGTCCTCACACTAAATCTTCTTAAAGCTCTGTTTTTTTGTCAAATTATTTAAGGGCAGTTTCTAATATCCTTAGAAGCCTTTCAAATCAGATTTAAAGCTCTCGTAAAAGTGTGGTAAATATCAGATAGTTTACCACCCCTCCGTTATATTTTATCTTATCGTACCTTTATATCCAAAAGTAATCCTGAACCCCTTTAACTTATCTATCGCTTAAACACTTTTGACGCCGTTTCGTAACCACATTTACGAGTTTCCGAATCTCTTTCATATCCCATCTTAACACACTCACGGTTCTAATTTCCCAAATCCCATCTTCAATTTCCTTATAGCTCTCTTCTTCTGTGTTCCTCTTTACTTAAAGGAATGGTCCGAATCCATTGCTTTTCCAATTTCATGTCCTCTTTTAAAGTCTTTAAAGCACTCTTCTTAGAACTTTATCCTCTTTGAAGGCGTAGATTGCGCCATTTCCTTTAGGGAAGTTTGATTCTACCACTAACCCCCCCCATCCCCTTTTATCCCTCATCTTCAATTTCATCCCCTTTAAAGCGCTTTATCTAGAACGCGACGTCTTTATCGGGTTTTGCCGTGTATCTGCCTACGGGGTTGTTCAAGGAAGTATTGGACAAGGTGTTTTCCTTTAAAAGCAAAGAGTTAAATCATTAAATGGATCGTTTACCCAATACCATTACCAACCTTGCTCTACTTCCCAATGCCAGCCCCCTAAACTAAACGATATCGCATGCATAAAAGTCACAATCTCCAACGTAGTCATGAAGAGCTTACTCGCTGGTTTTGAATATATATATTTTTTTCTCTCTTGTTGATAAGGTGAAAGGAAGAAATTGAAATTCATTGATTAATGTGTTCTTTTCTCCTTTAGTCACCTTCTCTACTCACTATCAAACTCTTTTTCTTGAACGGAAGAAATGGTGTTAACATCTTGTAGCAAGTGTAGTAAATGGAATCGATTTTGAAAGATCTACATCCTTTTAAAATAAGAGCTTCCCACCCCGCTATTCCTTCTCCCCCCCATATTTTATAAAAACCTTTTTGTAGTGTTTTTTTTGTTAAAGAAAGGACGAGAAATGGGGAAATGTATCGACACATCAAAAGCACCTTAGAGATTACATGAATACGGACAGGGAGAATAGATGATAACATATGAATGGGGTGGAATATATTGCTTAATAAAATGGTACAGTTTTATGTTTTACATTTGTAGTGATAATCACTAAAACAAAATTTGTTAATTGTTTAATATGGTTGTGATGACTAGGAAATATAGTAACTATATATAACTTACTGAGATTTGGCTGCTATATTTTAAAGTAACAAAATAAGTTCAATTTATCTTCTATTATTTGGGTACAAAGCTTTCCGTTCCAAAATATCAACTTATAATCCTAGTCCATTATTAGGCGTAAATAGTAGAAAGTATAACCTTAAAAAATCCAGTATATATTAATTATGTAACCTATATTGTGTTAGTAAATGTAACTATGTATTCGTAATTTAGATGTTATCAACATATTTAGGGACTAAAAAAAGTTTCAAAGGTGGTTTAGGAGGACAAACAAAGGAAAAATGTTGAACAAAATGGATTTGAAACTGTTATTTAAAGATTATAGTGAATACAGTGCCTTATCTGTGATCCTATGTTATGAGAGTGAGACAATTGCAATATAATTTTTTGTTGTTTGATAAATCAAAGTATTACCAATTCATAGCTGAAGTGAAGCAGGCTGTATTATTTATTTTATCATCATCACGTTATACTACTAGTTTAGGCTTATACGCATAGAGGTAATCTACCAACATCTGCTTGGAAGGAGAGTGGAAAACAATTTAGTAAAACCCACCCTTATTAGACCCAACTGGGAGTCAAACCCTTATATTACCATTATCAGCAGGTCAGTCTAACACGCGAGTAAAGCCTTAAATCATTCGGTCATTTATTTCCATTTATGGCCTATTCTAAATTATCTTTTGGTTTGTTTTTGTCCACCACGTCTATTTGTTCGGGCTATCTTATATTCCCACTTTTTGGGTCTATAAAGAGAAACGTATAATATTGAAGGACTTATACCATCATTTGTGCTAAGTGAAATTATTTATTTAAAATACACACTGATTAAACTCAACCGGTAATCAAACACAGTCCTCCCCATCATTGGATATGCAGAACAGCTCGTGTGCACACCTATGCTGTTCAGTTGCTTGAAGATAAAAGTATCCAACAAACAAATTTGCTCTACGGTAGTTTTTAGAACAAGTAAATGTCTTTAAATAAAGAATATTCTTGATTCAAATAGTGATTTTGAGCTCAATCCTGACCAATTTTCGTTAAATAAAAAAACCCAGCCGGGGTCAACGGATTTTTCCTGAGCGATAAAAATCCATGCCAAAACTTACTTTGTTAACATTTCTAGGCCCTTTCGCTCTCGTTCATAGCAATTCTCATGTGCTGATATGATCAGTTGGATCAAAAAGTGCATGTTAAACACTTCATTTAATAATAATAATTAGTTATTATTATTAAAACTACGTCTATTATTAATAAAAAGTCTAAAGAAGAAAGAAATCAAATAAATAGAGCAACACTTATATATAACTCATATGTAACTATCTAAGCTAATCAAAAACCAAAGTTGAAGAAATCTTTGTACGAAGAACCTGTTGATAATAAAACATTTTACTTTGTTCTTATTAAATTAACTCCAGAGGAATAATTTAATGTTATTCTTCCTTAATTTATATACAAACTCTTTGGGTATAAATTAAAGAATATTAACATCAAATTATTCCTCTGGATGGTACCACGAGAGGAAAGGTTTAATTTTTAATAGACACAAGGTCAATCCACTTTGCGTGACAAACTTGACACGCATCTCTATCCACTGCGAACTTAAACTGCCAAACTTGCATGCAGCACGCATTTCAATATGTTCATATATCTTTCTTTTATTTTTACATTCGCAATACCATATTTTACGTGGTTGTTATTTTAACACGGCAGTTTTATTACCATTCTCTTATTCCATGAGACAGCCACAGTTTTTATTGTTTTACAGCTACAGTTTTCATCGGGCTGAGTTGTAAAACCACGCATGCATTTGTAATTTTGCAAAGTAGTGGGTGAAAATAATGTCGTGCATTAGGAGAGTGGTTTCCCATGTAATCGATTAACAACTTTATTTGTTCGTCATCGTATCAATGTACGGTGTGTTAAAAGTGAGCAAAAAAAAAAAATTAGTATCTGACACTCTACGAGCTGTGTCACATTCACCCATAATTACATTCCTATTTTCATGGGAAGCTGAAAGACTTATAAGGTCTACTTTCACGTGTCCATACGCTGTCCTGGTGGTCTAGGGCTAATGTATCGGACTTCTGTGCTGGAGGTCCGGGGTTCAATCCTCGGTCCAGGCACAGATTTATATGATTGCCAAACCTTTACTTCGCTTATGACAAGACGTGTATTAATCACTACTTGTGAGTGTGTGTAATGACAGGCCTCCCCCATGGTTCAGATCCCACGTTAAACTGTAGGTTCACCGTTTTCATCTCACAATAACCTTACCATTACACATTAGCTTAAGTGCATACAACCCAAATGGGTATTAGGACGGGGTACTAACAATAATACTAATAATTCACGTATCCATATGTCAATTTATGGAAAATGAAAATGTCATTTTGGATATGAAAGCGTAAAATAAGATCAATGAAGATTTTAAAATAATTAGTTTTTATTTTTTTAATGGTTATTTTTATGAAAATAGGCTTAGCATTGGAACAGGGGTTGAGAGTGGAACAACTCTTCCATTTACAACAAAAAATAAAAAACACAAAGGGAGGCCAATTTTTATCTTACAGTTAGAGAAAGTATTGTGATCGTCAATAAAATCGAACTCGAGATTTTGATGAATCTTGACGTTTCATGACTCCCTGAATCCGAAAAAGTGAATTTTGAATTTCCGTCTGTCTGTCTGTCTGTCTGTACCTCCGACTAGAGCCTAAACTATTTTACCGATTAGGCTAAAACTTGGTATCTAGAGTTTTCATAGGGTTGCCCCAAGGGGATTTTATAATGGTATATCTACCCCTAAAATTAAGGGTAGTTTACAAAAGGGAAAAAAGAGAGAAATTAGATTTTCTCAAAATAGGCTCTAACGATTTTGATTATATTTCATTTATAAACATAAATATATATTCCAAACAAAATGGCTACTCTCAATATTTCTGTAAAATGACTAAGGGCTCTGGTGTGATGAGTAAATTATCATTTTTTATCATACCTCCGAAACTATTTGAGATATGAAGTTACTTATCATTAATAATAATACAAATATCTTATAAGAAACATATTTCTATAAAACCAATAATCTTAAATATATATATATAAACTTTTTGAAAACTAAAGGTAAAGTATTTAGACCATAAAAAAAATCTAACCTAAAATGTTGATGGATGTCAACGTCTCATGACCCCCCCGAACCCTTAAAAATGGTTTTTACAATGCCGTATGCCTGTGTGTCTGTTTAAACTTAAAATTAAGATTAGGGGTTAATAAAGGGTGAAACGAGAAAAAACTCGATTTTCTCAAAATCGGCTCTAATAATTTTGATTAAAATTCGTATACAAGCGTTGATTAAGATTTTAAATAAACTGGCTATTTTCATTTTTCCATGGAAATTACTTTCAGGGTATTTTAAAGAAGCGGAAATTTCCGTATTTCCGCAATTATTTGAGTTACTAAATAACTTTTCATTTCAAAATTGTAGTACTATTAAAAATTAATAACTTTTATATGAAATATATTTTTATAAAACCAACAGTTTCTGAGATATTTACAAATATATTAATACAATTTGGTGAGCTTTAGTTGTAAAGAGATACTACTTAAGTTTCAACGCAATAATTCTCCAATGCCATAGAGTAGTTAAATATAAGTAAGTCTGTCCAAAAGTTGGTTATTTTTCCTTAAACCTCTTAGGAGAAATGTTTGTACAACAATGATCTATCTCCATTTTAGACTCAATAGTAATTATTTACATTTTTTATTGGTCAAAATTTATAACTGAGGAATTTAGTAGCAATCCGATGACCTGAAGATGTGCAACACCTAATAAAATGTCGAAAATTTTAACCGGAAGTCGAAATTTTAATATGTAATGTTGACCCTTGATCTTTTTTATTGGTCCAAACATAAAAATGAGGACATTAATTCCTTAAAAATAAAATTATAAATTTAAAACTGGGACTCAATATACGTTTTACATATGTATAGTACAATTTATGCTTGGGTTTGCTAGTGTATATTATTTAGTTTCACATATATTACAAATTTTGAGTATATATCTCCATTTTTAAACAATAGAGCGAGAAAGTCCGTGTGGGGTTCCGTACCATTTATTTTTTTATGTATTTAATTTTCCAGTGATAGTTTAAACTAAAGGAATTTTTCCCTTCAATAATTAAAGTATTTTTTATATAAATTTTGCACGAAAGTCCACATTTTCATAAGTGTCGCCCAGCATCGATCAATGGTTCTTGAAACTTGTGGTCAACCACTTAGAACCACTTATCCACGGATCCATGCAAATGCAACAGTTGCACCGTGTCCACAGACAAAGCTATACCAGATCCTCAACCTTACGGAAGTTTCACTGCACTTAGTTCGGGTTGAGTCCATCAACACTGGAGCTTGCTAGTGTCAATGCTCATTGAAATAAAAAAAAGCACTTCAAAATGTTAAATTCTGCCACACAACTCACTTTTAACATGTTTGACATAAAGGGACCATTGCTTTCGTAATGCTAAGGCTACGTAAGCTCTTCGTGAGGTAGGATTATGTGAAGAGGGATTTGAGTTAATACCTGAACCTATCTTTGTGGAACCGGCTGATTGACTCGAGATGGATATTTGTGTCCTCTCTCTAGTGAAACCGTGTTTAAAATGAGTTTTTAATGGCCCTTGATGACACGTAGCGATACCCGCGTTGAAGGACTCAAGCTCTCCCACGGAGCGCAGCCATTTTAACAAGAAGGTTGTGGGTATTGTGTATACTTTGTATACGACCGTGTTTTACTTATCATCCGGGCTAGTTGCGTTTTTACACTAATAGAATAAGGATGTAATTTAGAGGAAATATACCCGCACTAGCGTGTATAGAGACTGGAAAATTATTTTTTTAAACTACCTCTGTGCACCTGACCAAGATTCGAAACCAGATCTCCCCGTCACTATGATTTCAGTCTAATGCAAGAGTGACGTCCTAGACCATGTGATCCCCGAGAAGGGTTACTAGACTACTTTGTATTTTCTTGTGATGCAAGAAGACTGGGGAACACGAGGATGAAGCTGCTCTTATATTTACGCCCAACTTCAATTGTACGGTTATAGAGTGAAGTAATGGCATGTGAATGTCGATCCCTTTAGTCAAGACGCCTTAAGCTTTCAAGTTTTCCCGGGAACTACCAGGGAGGAAGTATTTATGGCGCTTGTAACAGACAATAACATCCATATCCATGTCAAATTGATTAGAATGGTTGACTACTCGTCTGGTGTACTCATACTCTAATCTGGATTGTGATGACGAAGATATTTATTATTTTTGTTTGTCAATACAATTAGATAATGAATTAATATGTTTAGGTCACAATATTAACTAGTAATAACGTTACTATAGTGGAAATTAGTAAACGAATAGAGTCGGGAAACGCCTGCTATTTTTCTGTCAGTAAGTTGTTAACGCCTCGGCTGATATCAATGATCATAAAACTCAGAATTAAATACAAAATAATAGTTCTACTAGCTGCTCTCTATGGCTGGAAAGAAATTTAAAGTGTTTTTAAACCAGGTGCTTAGGAAGATATATGGTCCAAATAAGGGATTAAGATTCTTAGGAGTGGAAGAGGTTACATAATCTGTAGGCCTACTCATCAGATGACATTGTTAGGATAGTCAGGTCTCGCAAATTAAGGTGTGCAGGACGTCTAACGCAAATGGGAGAATCTAAAACCAGATTCAGGGTAATGACTGGTAAGCCCAATGGGAGATACCATTGGGAAGACTTAGACTCAGATGGGAAGATAACATTAAAATGGAATTGAAAGAGATAGGGTGTAATGAGGAGGACTTGATAAAATTAGCTCAAAACAGGAATAGAAGTGTGCTTTTGTTAGTGCGGCAGTTAACTTTTGAATTGCCCATGTCATAGAGTAAGTAAATAATGTAATTAGTAAAAAATAGATTATAAGGCAAATTATGTAAATCATAAACAAATGCTATATTTTGTGTTTGGGAAAAGTTTTGGTAAATACCACAGTTAACAACGTTTAGGCTATGATTGACGATCATTGAAATCCCTTTTTAGAATCCTGGTGGTGTTTGTAACTTATATTCAGGTTTCACGTAATCAAGAGAACAAGAAAATGTTTTACCAGATTTCTCTCCAACCGGTTCTAAGATCTGTAATATAATAGCAACATATTTTCCCAAAACTCTATATTTTTAATGGCTTTAGCTAATCGCAAACACAAAATTAATTATTAGTGACCAGATTTAAAGGGTAGGGGTTCAAAGGTTATCTCACTAAAAATTCATCAACATTAGCGTGAATGGTGAATGTCAAAATGATCAAAACGTAAAAATCACTTGTGAAATACCACCATCATTGCTAGTAAACAAACATCGATTTCTTCATAAACGGAATAAAAATGGCACGCGAGCCTAGTGAAATAAACTGCTTGGCTCCCACGTTGGGTAGGAGCTATGATAAAGAGAAAATAAATATTACAACATAATCATAATATAAACTTTGTCATTATAGTAATATAGTCTATTAAAGCGTGGAACAACATATTTAAAATATATTTCTACCAAACTATATTCAAATAAGATTTTCTCATCAAACCAAAAAAATATTATTTGGTTAATCACGTGAAAGACTCTACACACATGAATTTTAAACAAAAAATTTTAGATATTTTTAATAAAAGTCAAATTTAAAAAATTAGCAGTAAACTAACCTTAAGATATTTTTTAAATAAACATATATTGTTATTTATTATTTAAAATACAACCAAAATAAAATAAAACATAATCGTAAATTGTAATTTTCAAAATATTTCAAATTTAAAAATTCAGTTATGCATAAACTATTCTTAAATATTGTAAATTATACCCCTCCCTGTTCAAATAAAGTACAAAGTGCTATTTATAGTCTTAAACGCCTATTATGAACCAAATCATTAAAGTTACTTTCAAAAAGGTTTAAATTTAAAATAATAAATAAATATTAAGTTTAAACTAAATTTTCCAAGCAATTTCATTTGTGGCCCCAGGTACCTACAAGCAGACAGGCAGACGGAAAGGCATTCAATATGAAAAACATGGTGACAAATAATTATAAGACGCACTCTTTTTAATACGTCCATATCCATCATAGCCTCAAGGTATAAACAATTCACTATTATAATTCTGTCTCGTGGAAGGGGCTGATGCTCTAGATCTGGCCAATTGACCTTATTTTTCCTCTGCTATCCTGACATATTAAGGAACTCATTTCTGAGTTGGGGTAAGGTGAATTACATTATCCACACATTAATATTAATTAAGATGGCAGAACAAACAATTAGAAGGAGCAAAACGATTAGATACCTGGGGGTGACGATTGATGAGAAGCGTAACTTCCTAGCTCACATGGACAACGTATGCGGGAGATCCTTGCGGTTTATGAATGGGATAGTCAGTATAGGACAGCGTAAGTTCCATCTGCCCTTAAAACTGATTAGACTATACCATCAGGCGTTGCTGGTGTCCATAATGGGATATGGATCAGGAGTGTGGGCACAACAACTGAGAGGGGACAGAGCTAAAAGGAAACTCAGAGGTCTTCAGAGGAAAATTCTCATGAGACTTTGTGGGGCCCTCTAAACTTTACCAACAAACGCGTTATGTGTCACCCTATGTGTTTGTCCCCTAGACCTAGAGGTACGAAAGAGGACTGCTGGATATTGGCTTAAAAAAAGTGAAGTTAGACAAAGTAATATAATTAACAACCAACGGTGTAAGTACCAAGGATGATATAGGAGAGACCCTTCTGGGGGAAGTGGTGAGCAAACTGGGAAGAAAGTACCACAGGTAGAAGGACATTACAGTTATTTCTGAAGGTACAAGAAAGACTGAGAATAAAGCATCTTCAACCTTCCCAGGAACTTGTTCACTATATCACAGAATATGGCCCATATCGAGCGTCCTTCTTTAAGATGAACTTGAGTGAAACCAGTCATTTATGTTGAAGAGGAGAGGCAACACCGAAACACGTGACCTTGGAATGTATAATTACGGAAAGGGAAAGAGTGGAGCTACTACTGCCTATACAGGCCAATTCCATATACCATATATTGAAGGATGTGGACTGGTGGAGCTACCTCGATGAGATAACAGACAAGGTATTGAAAGCAGAAAGGGACAGACATATGAAAGAACTAAAATAAAGAAGAAGCCAAAGACAGGACAAAGACAAAACGCACAGAAAGAAACAACTGAGGAAGAAGTGACGAGTGAATACGATGGAGACGGAGAAGGAAAAGCAACATCAAACTTAGACGAGACATTACCAAACTGGTGAAACAAACCACAGAAAGTGTAATAAAAGGGAGGGTGGACTAAATTTTGATGGACTCTAGATATATCTAGAGCTCTAGCCGAGGAAAGGCATCTCAGGGATACCAGTGATGAATATCACTGATGAACCTGGGACGCCTGGAATACCAGCTAGGGGAGAAGGAAAGTAAGTGGATACAGATGAGATGTCAGGAGTTGTTCCTTACTCGAAGAGCCCTGCTCGCTTGGAAACAAGCGTGATGCTGGGCTGGAGTTATCGAGAACTCCAGGGATGTCGACTGGCCACGGTAGGAAGTGACCAGAGAAGAAAAATAAAATGAGACTTCCTACAAGGAAAAGATATAAACTGATTATGTAGACGACGGCACTAGGTATAAATTAGGTTAAGTTAGATTTAAGTCCAAAGCAAGCATATCAAAAGGAAAAAATGTATATAGACAAAACTTCAAAAGGGAAACAGGAACAAGTATAGTTTATAAGTAATCATAAATTAAATAATGGTATTGATATATAGTAGACAGAGCTGCTAGCAGGCACAGGCCGAGGTAAATTGGTAATGATCAATAACAGGAGAAGTAGTTTTAGTAGTAGTATATGTTTATATTCCGAAAGTTTATGTGTACAATTTTTTATTAACTATATATAAGGCATATTGTAATATGAACATAGCAAAAAAAAGTCATGATTTATAGTAAATAAGATGTCAGGACAAATTTATAAGGAATTTTTTTTTAAAAAAATCCCCAGATGATACATGAGAATGGTGGAAAGCAGAAGGGATTTATAGTTTAGCGTGGGTTCAGAACCACGTTAGGGGCCTGGCATACCACACATTCACAAAGCGTGAAAGCACACACTTTGCCAGAGGTGAAGAAAGGGTTTGTTGTCTCTATATGTTGTGTAGAACTAAAGGTCAATATAATTTGTTTTTTGTTTAAGTATTAATTTTTCGATAATACTCACCCATCGTATAGGCTTACAAAATTATACATCCTTGTGAACAATCAGAATTTTGGATACATCCACTATATGTTAAAATGACCTTGAAAATTAATCCTTGAAGTCTTTCTGTATGATTATTTTCTATAAGTCCATGATGAACTCATGCAACGTAACACCTGAAGTTTATAAAATAGCAGTATTAAGTAATGGAATATGAAGAGGTTTAAAAAATACAATTCCTTAAAGTGATCATATTTACACAATATCGATTGTTGGAAATAATCTTTTGTCAAAAGAATGAAATAAGAAAATATATTTCTGATGTGATAAATAAAATTAGTCCTCATCATAATCCCTTAATAACCGTATTTGTGTGAAATTTCTGAACTGTTCTTTATCGAATAATCATGCAAAATATTTGTTTTATTCCAGTTAATGTTCAAGAGTGCAGTAACTCATTTAGAGTCACCAATTTTTAACTGTAATAATTCGGTTTTGTTTGACTTGTGTCACTTTTGTCACATTCACTCCCTTCACCAAAACAGATGAGAAAGCTGATAAAATACAAAAAAAGTTATAAAACACTACTCTCCTTTTTACAGTGTTACATTTTGCACAGTAAGCGAAGGTTAAAGTTCGATTTTGGAAAGTGAGAATTGGAACACCGTCCCGTTTCAATATCAAAACATCTGCAACTAAGACCCCATTTTTATCTCCGCATTTCAGAAGATTTTTATTTCCGTTTCTTCATCTTCATATTTATTCTTCTATCTTTTTCTCAAACCAGAAGTCTATCTTCCTTTCAAGTTTCTTTTTTTGTACCACCAATTCATACTTTACTTTTTTCTTTATGTTCCTTGTCTTTGTCTTTTTTATATTCTCCTCTTTTTGTCTTATTTCTCTATGTACTCATCCCTCGGCTACTCTTTTTTTTTTAGGTATTTATTTCAACGTTTCTCCCTTTTCTACCGTTAGATTTTTCTCATCCACCTTCAGTTATTTTCTTCTTCCTCTAGCGCGTGTATCAAAGTAGGTGGCGTTGTGGGAGCTGGAATGGTTAGTATAACATTGAAAAAAATCGTCTTCGTGTATAAGCCCAACATACTTTATCAGAAAAAAGACTCCATCTGATCGGATGAATAATATTACACCAAATTTGATTCCTAGATGGTTACCATCTCAAAAAGTATCTAAAAACGAAATGCAAGTTCGATGTTGGATGTTGGATGTATAGCTAGTTTATATTGAAGAGAGCTCACTTGACAGAGTTGGAGATGGATTATATTCTTAAAATAATGATTACCATTTTTTTTCTAAAGTGCAGGTGTAGAATCTTCAACTAGTCTTATGTCATAGTTTTTATTTAGGAACCACACTGTTTCTCATGATTTAGTTTATTGGGGTGTTTTAATGTCACTTTTGTGGTTTATTTTACTCATGTAGAGAAAATATTGTTATCTTTAAAATGTTCTCTAAGGGACGTTTATGTATCTCATAACTTCAATACCCAGCGCTACAGCCAAAATGATTTGATGGATTTGATTCAAACTTGATATTTATATTTTGTATGTTCACAACTCAAGAGTGGATCCTGATCTGGACTTAAGCTTTAAAAATAAGGTTGGCTTGGTGATGAATGATTTTTGATAATTCTACATTTTTCAAAAATGTCTTTAAAGATAAAAATTTTGTTCGAAATGTATAGATGGAGATGGATTTAAATTTTAAATAACATTGTTTAGCCAATTTGTGAATGTAAGGAATGCCAGGCCACCACCGTGGTTCGGATTCCACGTTAAACTGTAGGTCCTCCATTTCATCTCACAATCACCCTACCATTACACATTAGCGTAAGTGCGTATAGCCCGAACGGGTAGTAAGACGCGGTGCTAATAATAATAATAATAATAATAATAATAATAATAATAATAATAATAATAATAATAATAATAATAATAATAATAATAATAATAATAATAAATAACATTGTTTAGCTGTTTTTCAAATGAAAATGTATTTAATTTTAGTTTACTGATAACTTATTTGTGAAAAATGTAGATTTATATAATATAATAAATATGTACGATTTGGTCACACAATTTATTTAAATTAGTACCAAACCTTTTAATTCAATGGTTTAGTCACTTTAGGGGCTTCTTAATTTAAGGGGGGAAATGCTTAGAGTAGCTTATAATGTGTTTGAGAAGGACACTTAAGATTAAGTGCAGTGGCATTTCTCTTTATAAGAAATCTAAAACAACCTTCAATGCATACGACTGGGATTCGGAACATGTCAAATTCAGCGTTCTTGAAGGACAGTTAAGAACACTTATTATTTACTCCAAACTAAACAAAGATTAATAAGAATTTATTACTGTGGAATAATCCGACCTTCAAAGTTGCGGTTACCAACTTAACGGAATTCACTAATAATGGTATTACAGTACAATTCGTTAAAAAATACCCCAACTCACCTTCTCCTTTTTAGGTTAGATAGTTTAATACACCCTTGTTCATTGGAGGATTAGAAAAATAAAAGTATAAACATATCAGTAAAAAACAAAATAAGTATATTTTGGAGCTCATATTAGATACAAAAGTTTCTAAACCAGGTAGAGTAGATTAAATTTTGTCAGTTTATCCTTCGAGCTGTCTAGCTTTATTCGGTTTATGTGGTTTACCCTCCAAAGAAGAATATATTATAAAAACGCAAACATTACCCTCTAGAGTCTAGAAACTAGAGTGTTTCAGACTAAAATAGCTTTCAAACTGCAAAAGTATAAACTTAAACTAACTAGAACAATTCTAGAAAGGCGTGGGAAGGAAATAAAATACAGCCGATTCCAAAACATTTTCACGAACTGTAAAAAAAAAAAAAAAAACTCGCCAAAAACATGTTTCTGGAAGTCAGCCTATCTGAGGGAGAGGGGGGAATGGGTGAATGGGTGAGAGGGAAAATGTAAATTGGATCGGCGATGCTGTGGGTGGTAGCACTGCGGCTGACAAGAGGCTGCACCTCCCCAAGGGACACGCCCCAGGGCTGACAACCTCTGAAACATAGCCCTAGGCCCCGCACATTATTCACCCATGGACAATGTTTAGTTCAGGTTTCGGAAGTTGTGGCGTGAAGGGAGTAGGGAATGGAAGAGGAGGGTTTAAAAGGGTGGTAGGTTTTCGAAGTGCCAAAAAACATCGGGGTCCGCGGGGTTAAGAGGAGGGTGGGACTCACTACCAGGGCGGACGCAAGGAAATGATTTGTAGCCACTTGTTCTGCTGTTTGGTTCATTGGCGGCTCGGGACGTGTCGATATGCTGAGGGTACCAAACAAGTTGGAAAAGTTAGTAAGTTATACAAATGAGTATCGATTCTTTAAGGTAGGTCACAATGTAGTTTTTGGGGGTTCGAAGGTGTGAAATGAATAAATAGACTGCCCTTTACATTGAATAACGAATGGCTCTGTTCTATTGAAGGGGGTCGTTCTCTAAAGGCCGTTGGGTTAGTTGGAAAATTTAACGATTTCGTAGTATTGTTTGGACATCAATGACCCGTACATGGGGGCACGTGGACCAATTAGTTAGCCTCATATACTTTGGTCTTTCAGGGACGGGTTATTTTGAAGTAACCCGAACGAGTAGTGAGACGCGGCACTAAAAAAAAATGCTGACAAGCTGTACAAAATTATTTGTAAGGCTGTGTGGGCTAAGCGGCTGACACGACTTGAACAAACTGCTAAACATACAACCTCATATACAGGAGGACAAAGTTATAGAAAGTCAAATGGCTGACATGAGAGGACCCGCTGGTAGACAAACACCCATAAACGACGTGGACCAAGTGCCCAACAAGAGTTGTACCAACTGATAGACACCCAGAAACGACGGGGACCAAGTGTCCGACACGATTAAACCAGCTGCTAGACACCCAGAGACGATGTGGACCAAGCGGCCAACAAGAGTTGTACCAACTGCTAGAGACCCAGAAACGACGTGGACCAAGTGGCCAACACGATTAAACCAACTGCTAGACATTCAGAAACGATGTGGACCAAGCGGCCGACACGACTTGTACCAACTGCTAGACACCCAGAAACGATGTGGACCAAGCGGCTGACATGACTTGTACCAACTGCTAGACACCCAGAAACGACGTGGACCAAGTGGCCAACACGACTTGTACCAACTGATAGACACCCAGAAACGACGTGGACCAAGCGGCTGACATGACTTGTACCAACTGATAGACACCCAGAAACGACGTGGACCAAGTGGCCAACACGATTAAACCAACTGCTAGACATTCAGAAACGATGTGGACCAAGCGGCCGACACGACTTGTACCAACTGCTAGACACCCAGAAACGACGTGGACCAAGCGGCTGACATGACTTGTACCAACTGCTAGAAAAGCTCCAACATAGGAAGACAAAGTGAAAGCCAATTTCCAGACACGAGAAGATCAACTGGTAGACAAACCTTAAGATGGATCCAGTTAAGAGTGGCCCAAGTGAAACACACATTAATACAAAGTGATCAACATGGTCGTAGAAAAGGTGAAGTCAGAGGTGTTTGTCCCCCCTCCTATAAATCTCCCTCCTCCCCGGTTTATAGCGTGATAACTTAAACTATAGTGTTTTTTTAAACTTTATTATTTACCTCCAAGCTGCACTCTTCAAAACGTAACCTAGTTTTTTTTTATAGTTTTGAATAAATAAAACTATTTTGGTACAAACAATATAATATCTCAACACAGGTGATTTTACTCGGAATGAAACGAGTTATCGGATCTGAGGAAAGGATGCAATAATTTTGCTATGGACGTTAAAATCGTACGTGAGGAATCGACATGGTGAAATACCAGTTTAAATAAAACAACTGACAGAAACAGAGTCGGCAGCTTATATAGGAATCTTTCAGCATACCTACTTAGCCAAAAAAATTATTTTGTAACTTTTAATAACGATTTGAAATTATTAGAGTCATAACTTATTAGTCGAAGATTGTAAAATGTTGTACCAAGCTGTACTTATTTCTTTTAGCACCACGTCTTACTACCCGTTTGGTTAGTAAGCTTATGAATTAATTAACTTAGTGGATTAAATAAGGATTGTGTTTTTAGCACCGCATCTTACTACCCGTTTGGTTAGTAAGCATATGAATTAATTAACTTAGTGGATTAAATAAGGATTGTGTTTTTTTAGCACCGCATCTTACTACCCGTTCGGGTTGTACACTAACAAGGAGTGTTGATTTTAGAATATGTGTACCCTCTTTTACGTGGAAGTAGAGTAGAAAACCATTTATGAAAAACCCTCCTCACTACACCAAGACGAGATTTGAACTCCATTATCTCCGTCATTGGAACGCCATTATATTGCGAAAATGAATCCTTAGACCATTCGACTACTGAAGCGAAGGACCCTTTGTTGATGTTGCGTTTAGCAGTAAATTTATTAATGGCATAGCCTTAATGAGTTGGAATGAGGAGCATAGCTTCAGGGACAATAATGTGTAATGTATAGTATTAACTAATCCTTTACTTAACCCACTCCAACCGGATCCCTCTGGATGTTTGTCTATCGGTTGGTCCTTTCATGTCGCAAGTTTGTTGTTTATAACTTTCTCTTGCACCCGTTCCTCACACTCCTTTAGACAAATATGACTGCATTTACTCTTAGTTTATACTTTCCTCATTTTTGATAATATAAATACAGATAAACCAGAAGAGTAGCAAGAAAGATTATTTGCTAAAAAAACCATTTTAGTGTATATCCCGCTGAAAAAAATAAGAGAGTAGAACACAAAAGCGGTCGTGTGATGACCTCCAACCAATCGCAACATTTCAGCTCAATACACGCTCTCTCTTCGGAGTGAATTTAAATAGTTTAAGCATTTCCAGTTCTGCAACACAACTAACTACGTATGAGGGTCAATCAACACCCACAACCAACTGAATTTATTCAGTACGCATGAGCTGTGTAACTAGAGACAGGTCAACTGCTTTGAAGCGATTTGTAACAAGATAGTAAATGGATGTAGCGTGTGTAAATATATGCCGAGTTGTTTCGTGAGGACAGAACACAAATTAAAAAGAAAAATATTAGTGACAATTTATCAAAAATATCTGTTTATCGAATAGGAACCAAAGCTTGTTGATAATTAACTGTTTCTAGTTGGCGATTCAAAACATTATGAAATCAAAACACATTTCTACGAGCGTGTGAATCAAGGATTAAAATAGAAGTGACCATTGGACCTGTAATGAGTTTGTAATTGTTGTCCTTTTTTATCATCATGAAGTTACACTCTACAATAAATAATTGTTCCTCTCTCTCTCTCTCTCTCTCTCTCTCAATTGTTGGCGCCATAGGGTGATATTCGCATTGCAGAGGAAAACTTCAAGGGTCCAGGTAAAATTACAAATATTTGTTTTTATATATAAAAACAATGTAATAGCTGTTCAACCTAAATATTGAAGAACTTTACGATCGTGGAAATGGGCTTGGCGTGTGTAGGACTACAAGACTTCTTTTTATTTCTAACCGCAAAAAAAAAAAAAAAAAAAAGCTCTTTGCTTCGTTTCATGTCTTTTTATTTTCCCTTCCGCCGTTTATTTAGTAGGTAATATGATGTCACGTGACACTGTATGAGAGGTAAATTTTCATGCAAATAGACATTCCTTTATGTTTACTTTCTCACATAAAAAGAAATGTATTGTAATTATGAACACTTACGGCCTGAAGATTATAATAAAACTTTACGTTTTATGTGACCCCAAACCCAAAATGGTAGATTTTACTATTTTGTTTGCCTATTTCTGAGCAAAGATCTAAAGCGGGTTGTTTGATATTGTTCAAATTTTATATTTAGATGCCTGAATAGCTCAGTGGGGCACCAAGCCAAAAGTTCCAGGTTCAATTCCCTTGTCTGGGTGTCATTTTCCAAATTTATGAATATGAAACATAGTTGTCATAGGTTTATACCTCGGGACGTTTTATTATTTTGAACTTAGCCCTAAAATTAAGGGTAGTTTATTAATGAGTGATTTTTTAAACCCAATTTTCTCTAAAATGTCTCTAACTATTTTGTATAAAATGGGTGTATCAGAATGGTTTTTTATTATAAATAATATTTTAACTTTTAAAAACAAAAAAGTTTGAGATTTGTTTACAAATAACTTATTTCTAAAAATTTGAAATATTTTTAAAATGCTAGAATAATTTTGATTTAAATGTATGCGATAAGTGTGTTCATTGTGATTAACAAGATAATATGTTTGTTTATTTAAGGAAAACTTATTTAGAATTTATTGAAAAACTCATATTGAAAATTTTATTCTAAGCTATATTTACACTTTATGAAAAAAGTTTGTACAATCGTGTCTTACAACTTATTTTAAAACATATTTAACACTATATATATAATTATATAAAAAGCTTCAAGTCATTCAAAATATTAAGTATGCACAATAGTTCTACGATAAAATTTAAAGGCAGTTTATTTTAAAACGTATGACACACTAAACATATTATCATTTAAAAAGCTTCATATCCATCAAAATATTAAGTATGTACAATAATTTTACGATAAAATGTAAAAGCAATTTATTTTAAAACGTATTTAACACTATAAATATTATTATTTAGAAAGCTCCAAGTCAATCAAAGTATTAAGTATACGCACAATAGTCTTACGATAACATTTTTAGCTCTTCCATAATTTTCAGATCCACTGTGGCTCTAACAATGTTGTACACCCGTTACAGAATGTCAAGATAAGATAAAATTTCCTCTGCTAATATATTTTTCTTTTAATTTTAAGAGTTTTCTAGATATAACCATGATATCAAAAACTTACCTTCTTAAAAAATGTTTAGTAAAAATCACCGTGAAACTGCACATATTATACGTATCTTCAGGTATTTTTAGATATTTTTTCTTCAAAAATTGAGATGTTTAGTTTTGATATCCATTAAAAATGCTAGTATTCTTAAAAGCTTAAAACTATCTAAAATATAAACGAAAAATTCATAGCTAAAATCTTAATCGCTGCTAAAAAGTGGTAGCATAAGCGTTGTGTGTTTGGAGAATCGTAGGAGAGAATATTTCGAAACGAAGTAAATGTCCAGGCTAATTGTGTGGACTAACAATTTCCTAACCGTTAAGAGTGAGGAATAGGACATTAGGAATGATCATACTTCAAGTTTTAGGAGAGGGAAATTTCCGGACCTTGCAAGAGTTGAGGTTACCCACACAGTATCCGCTCTAAAGGCGGGGTGTAGGGAACGAGAGAAGGGGACAATGTTTTTGGAATGTTGTTTATATAAACATTTATTTGGCTAAATACATAATTTATTCCTTTAGTGGAAACATTGAATTTAATTTTCTTCACATGTTGATATCTGTAGTTCTTGAATTTCTCTCAAGGGTGTTCTATAATTTAATTAAAACTTTTTTCTCTTCATTTAAAAAGCTTCTCATCAAATGCTAATATGCTCATGACAGATATTTAATAAATTCTATATCACTATGTGAAAAAAATTAAACTATGTTTCCACTGGAGCCATATTGGATTTATATTTGGCAAAAAAAGTTTTGCTATAAAATTTCAAAAACACCTTTTCTATCGTCCCCTACACTCTCACCTTAATCTACCAATATGGTGTAACCTTTAGCTATTATATAAATAGTTATCTAAAGGATAACTTAGATATCCATAAACCTACTCAGACTAAAATGTTGGAGTAACTAAACTGTTTTTTACGACTCATGCTCTTTTCATTGGTAGAATTATATCATAGCAAATGGCACATAATATCACTAAGTAAATATTTTAAATCGATGATTGAGCTAACCAGAAAACAAATATATAGTAATTGATTCAATAGTACTTTATAATTATAGAATAACAGTTTTCATTAGGTTTGTGATGTAATTCTCACATTGTCTATGAAAATTAAAAGAACATATGCAGAAGTATTTATCCTGGGTTCAAATAAGATCAATAGCTAATTTCGTTAAAATCGTCCACGCATTTGGCAGTAATTTTGGAACCAACACAGATAGACTAAGTGCCAAACAGTCAAGTTAAAAAGGACCTTGCTCCATCATTCAGTAAAACTATGAACGTACTCTTTAAAATTTGTGAGAGCACTGTATTACAAAATATATTACTTTGGTTCAAATTTTTCTACATCAAAAATGGACATAGAAATATGTTTAGATGTCACGCTGCTAATTAAAGTATTATGCGATGAAGATTACTACACATTTGTAAAACTTGATTGAATCTATATTTAATTAAAAAGTAGAAACATTTTTATAAGCTTTTCTATAGCTATTATAGATTTTATATGTTGAAATATGTTCAAGTGGCATCCGTTTTTCCAGATATTTGGTTATCATTTGTAATAACTTCCTTCCACTTGACAAACACATTATTAATTAAAATACTAGTTGGCATCTAACGAAATAAGCACGCATCTTTTTATTCACACATAGAATAACAGCGTTATAGGTGACAAACTATCTACTATAACAGAAATCTTGTGATATTATATAACTTTTTAAAACTAGATAAATGTTATACACAGATCATATATTTGTTATTCAACTAATAAGATAGTCATGTAAACTATTTTTTTCACTGTTGTCTTTTAACACAAGCTATATTATTTAATAGCTAAATCGATAAAACAAGGATGTGGTATGTAGCTTAAAGGAGGTGCACCCGCATTAGTTTGAAGAGAGGGGGTGACATTTACAACAAATCTCTTTTATAACACTATGCCAACTCAACCGGTCAATATCAACTAATCGTGTCAATACCGATATTTGATATATATAGAGAGAGAGAGTAAAAGAGAGAGAGAGATTTCTTTTAGCACCACGTCTTACTACCTGTTCAAGTTATACGTCCATGTACTATTTACACAAATGTGCTAGGGATGAAGGGATGACTAAGGTTGAATTTATAAAGCTTAACCACATTTGCATGGAAGGAGAGTGGAAAACCATTTAGGAACAAACACGCTCAATACACAAGATTGTCGGCCGTCTAGTCTATTGCAAGAATAATGCCTTAAACCAGTGGTTCCCAAACTAATTTATCGCACGGAACTCTATAAAATGATGGAGCCTACTGAGGAACCCCTATGTGTTCATATCTAATCCCCTTTACCTCTATAATCATACAAGTTTTTGAGCATTAAATAAGAAGTATACATTTGGGAAGTAAGCTTATGTTATAAATTAACTCAAAAACAAAATTAATATATACCTTCCATTAATGTTACATATTGTGTATGAGAAAGCTAATATAATATAACCTTAAAATGTAGCCTACTGTTACTCATCAATTTTTAACAAAAAAAAGGGTTGATTATGATAAAAGCTCATTTAGTTTTATTTTCATTATTAAACTGGATATCCTGCTAATGAATACCAGACAAATTAAAATTATTAAGTTTACTAATATTTAGCATAGAAATTTAAAAGCATTAATATATTTTGCGCCATCCCGCATAATCATCTCTTGGAACCCCAGATAGCCCTTCTCAAAACCCCAAGGTTCAGCGGAAACTGGTTTGAGAACCAATGTCTTAGTCAATGCGGCCACCAAAGTGAGTGACTACTTATTCAAAACTACAACTGAAAAGCACGTAGCTTGGTGTCTGTATACAGGAAATTAACATTTTTAAAATTACTGATTAGGCTATTTTCTTGTTATATGTCTTTGTGGTCGCGTTTTACAACGTGGAGACCTACATTGCACATGGTCACTGTTGACAGGGAGATCACATCTCGAGTATTGACCAGGGGAAATGGGGGCGCAGTGCATGTTATATATACCGAAAGGTTAAGCTATTTTGGAAGTAGCGTACTGATATACTCCTGTGTATAGTCCATCCACGTTTACTGTCCTAACATAAAGTTTTTTTACTTTGTCAACAGATGGCGCGAAGGGTAGTCCATTTGGTAGCATGCCTCTCGTTCCTCATCAGCCTGCCTCTACCATGCCTCTCGGTGTGTCCCTTGGACTGCACCTGCACGCTGGACCACAGAGGCCGTCGTCAGGTGGTGTGCTCCAAAGGAGGCATGTCAGACCCAATCCCCATCCAGTCCATGGACCATCAGATGGAAGTCCTTCGCATTTCCGCGCCCAAGGATCATATAACTCCCTCACGATCGGCCCCATCTTCCATGGGTTCTCCCAGCTCGAAGAGCTGCACATCGTGCGTTCCAATGTGCCAGCTATTGGCAAGCACTCCTTCTGGGGTGTGCCTTCCTTACTGATCCTCAACCTCACGCAAAACAACATCACCCACGTGCTCGACTACAACTTCAGGGGTTGGCCAACCTGGTGGAACTTCACCTAGACGACAACCGTATCGAGTCTATGCCGAGTGGGACATTTAGGTGAGAGAGGGTTCCAAGAAAATAATATCACCTTGACAGGGATTGTAATCCTGGTCCTTTGATTTGATAGACTACTCTACTCTACTCTACTCTACTCTACTCTATCATTCATTTTGCTAAGACAGAAGAAGAGAAAGGGTTTTATAGTAGATACGAAATAAAACCTTTTTACATTCACTTTCTTACAGTTTCATGTTAAAATTGGTTCAAGTGATATAAGTTGTAGATCACCACACTTACCATGTAGGCAGATTATCAAAATAATCTCGTATTACTCATAAACATTGAAATTTAGTTTTTAGTTTTAGGTTTTCCTTCAATAACAACCAATTGAAGAAATCCTGTTCGATGTTTCAAATTTCAAACACATTCTTTCTTATTAAATTTTAGGGAGAACATTTTATTTATATTGACACCAAATATTGCAGAGCTTCCATCCTCCTTCTTGTGAATGTAGATTCATTTTCTTTACAGTACTTTTCTAATTCCTATCATTCGGAATAAATTGTTATTAACATTTGTGTTAAACGTGATAGTAAAAAACACAATAAATCTAGTGGTAAGTTACATGTAAAATATTTTAATTGGGATTAGTACTTAGACATGAACTTTCAAAATACATATATAGCCATTAAACAACTTACAGATTAACTTCCTGTGACAAAATTAAACACTACTATTCCACACCCAAACCTAATGTATAAATATTTAATAATTTAACCCATATATAAATTAAATCCATCAACACAATCGGAGATCAAACCAAGGTCTTCTTTACGTTTGCTCCATCACTATAATTATCTTATCACTCATTCACGGCGATTTACTGTCCATTGGAATTAAAATTAAATCCGATGATTTGGTCATTATATATGTACACACGTGTATGGGGTAATTTCGTAAATCAAACTAAGTTGAATATCCTCTGCTATGCAGGTACCTGCAAGAGTTGCGAGTCCTGTCCCTAGCACGAAACAGGATTAAGGAACTAGTGCCCGACTGTTCTTGATGTTGGGGAAACTACACGAGCTGGACCTCAGCGGCAATAGACTACTGATGGAGTTGAATCCGGAAGTTTTCAAGGACATTCAGGTTATTTATAACATTTCCAATATATCTAATATATCTCCTAGATATGTTTTATGTATAGACCTTATATATACAAATTTATAATAATTTTGTATGTAGGTGCGTACAAGCCAAATGGGTAGTAAGACACAGTGCTATGATTTTTTTTAACATTTCTCTTTTTATTCTGGCTCTTTTTTTTTAACTACTTTTTTCAATTAATCAGTAAGAAAAATGGGATAGGAGAGTGCAGGAAATAGACGATTAAGTGGAAAGAGGTTTGGGAAAGCGGCCTTTGGAACGAAAGTGTAACTAATGATTTAATATAAATTGCATTCGGTATATCAAATGAGGTTACCCTGGTCTCGTAAGGAACTACCATAGTTACTAGAACATGGAAATGTTAGTAAAAATGCAGACCGTTAAACAAATTAGAACAATTGTTAATGTATTCTTCATTTGTTGTGAAAATATAATCTAAGATTCCTTGCTATATATTAAGGTTTGGTCAATAACATATTCAATAATAAACTTTTACAGTAGACCATAACTTTCTCTCTCTCTCTTTTTAATGTGCTCCAAGTCTTACTGCCCGTTTGGGCTACCCTCATATTTACACTAGTTTTTTTAGTACCGCGTCTTACTAACTGTTCGAGTTATTCGCTTATGTATTAATTATGTTAATGGTTTCAGGGATTAAGAAGGTTATATTTATAGGAAACGTACCAGAATATTGCGTGGAAGGAGAGTAGAAAACAATTTTGGAAAAACTACCATCCCGTACACCGACCACGATTCTAACTTTGATCTCTCCGTCATCAGCAGTCTTGCCTACAGCAATAGTAGCACGTTAGACCACGCGGCCACCGAAGCGGGTTATTTACACAAATGAGCTAAGGATTATAAGAAATAATTTTAGAGGAAGTGTACTCGAATTTTTGTGGAGGAGGATATGTAAACCATTTATGATAAAACATCTATTGCATCTGGTTGGGATTCAACCCCTGACCTTCCCAACAATGTAAAAACAGATAAGACTATACCAACACCCTGTGTCCGTGTCTTTACCTTTGCGTATCTCCATGAAGTTATAAATAAAACACATTCTTTTACATGTATTGATTCCAATGACGCTTTATATTGAATTTGACCTAGTTCTCATATTTTTCACATTCTCCCTGATGACGTGTTTCGTTCCTTTCTCTTTGTCTTCAGGATCTGAGGAAGTTCCGTTGCAGAGGTTGTAGTCTGTCCAATATCAACACTCAGCTCTATAACCTCTTGTCTGATATGACACATCTCGACATGGGTGACAATGAGTTTAAATATATCGCCTCGGACGAGTTCAGAGACCTTCGACGTTTGGAGGTAAGTAAACAGATTTTATTGAGATTTAGTTTACACATTTCTTATATATTCTGCAACATATTTAAAAAGTTATTGCTCAGTATCATAGTTGTAAATATGAAAAACATTGTTTTATTGTGTATCTTATAGAAATATGAATACCCTAAATAAAAACTATAGATTCCTTCAAATTAAACAAAGATAAATAACTTGCAATCGGTATCGCTTTTAACAATGGGGCATAACGTTGAGGTTCCAACTCACCTATTGTATTGGGATAATTTATAAACAGTGTTTTTCTCACATTTATAAAGTTTATTGCAAGTTGTTGACTTTAAAATTCATCTTTATTATCCTTTTCTTTTTGATTATATTGTTAATTTCATTGATATCCACTACTGGCAAAAGCACGTGTGAATACATTTAATCAACTGGATTAGAATATTTTTATTACATTCTAATTTTACTTGCATTTTTAAGGTTCTGCATCTTGATGGAAACCAACTTCCTGTAGTATTGGAGAAGACATTCAGCTACCCTGGTTCCGATGGGCATATCAACCTTCACACCATCAATCTCGCAAGGAACAGGCTCGCAAAAGTCACTGCCACGGCATTTGCCAACTTGACCCAACTTAAAAATCTAGACCTGGGATACAACAAGCTTGACCGTCTTGAGACTATGACCTTTATCCCCATGGCAGACTCTCTCAGAAGACTCGACTTGAGTGGAAATGCCATCGCTCTCTCAGAGGTTAAATACGTCCTTCAAGTTGTTCTCAAGCTTAGAGAGCTAGGTCTAGCTGATATGGGCTTTTCAGACCTCCCCTTAGGGCTCTTTGTGTATCATGAACATCTAAGGATGCTAAATCTATCGGGTAACCATTTCTCCCACCTACCAGCACAGCTTTTATCGCCCATTCCTAAACTGCAGGAGTTGGACATTTCCAGGAACCGTTTTCGTGGTCTTGATGAGAGGTTGCTATTGAGGCTTGAAGCCGTTAAAATTGTCCATCTTCAAGGAAATCCATGGATCTGTGACCTTTGTCACATGATGCCAATGTTGGCCCGTGTTAACAAGAGCACCACCGCCCTTAATTACGAAGGGTTAAAATGTGTGGCTCCGCATGGTCAAGAAGGTCGATTGATCACGTCCTTACACAAGTCCTCCATGGAATGGTGTACTAGTGAAGGTGGAATCGGTTACATGGAAGGAGGAGGGCTATCAGGCGTGTCGAATAGCTTCCTAGCCGAAGGTTCCCTTTTGGCTATGATAGCAGCTGGGGTGGCGGTCGTATTGCTCCTTTTGACGGGGCTCCTAGTTGGCATTGCCTACTTCCGTCACCACGCTGCACATTACTACACTCGCGAGGATACCAGGGGGCCTGAAAGAGAGGCTATATTTGAGAACCCGACGGCACTCTAGGTGAAAATGGGGAGATCAAGTATACGATCGTCCCCATGGATTCTGGAGCGGATTTGTCAGTGACAAAGCCTCCTCAGAAGAAGAAAAAGACTGTGACGATATGCACAATCGACAGTATGGCGAAAGACCCAGAGCTACGCACTCTGACAAACGGTACCTGAGTGGTGAGGTTCAGCGATACTCTTGAGGAGTCTCGCTGCTAGCGTCAGACTGGGACTCCCAACTACTGCGCCTGCACTGTGCGCAGTTCAGACTTTGAAGAGTGGGAGTCCCACACTAAATTGTAGAGAAAGGATCGTAAAATCTTTGACGAATGCGTCACAAATGAATCTCATGAACAAATATGTTTTTGTGATTTACGACTCGAATCTTTGTAAGGATTTTTAAATACTTTGGGATCATTATTAAGAGATTAATAAAAATAATCATACAAACAATAGTTGTGATAAAAAAAGCAAACACTTTCAGTGGTGAGTGTGTTAGATTATAAAGCCATTTGTAATTTCTTTGTTCTCAATTTATTAACTATTGCCTTATTAAAAAGTATTTGAGCAAATGGTATACAAAGGCAATCAAAGACATAGTTTTGTCAGAAAACTAATCCAAATTGTTTATAGGGGTATGTAAGCTTGGTTAAGCTATGTTAAATTTTCATAATATATTCAAAAATTATTTTTAAAATATTCGAAAACTCATGTGCCTCTCTAAAAGCATAAAGAAAATTATTGAAAATATTATTGGTAAAACTTGCAACAGTGTAATAGTCCATCATTATTACTTCTAATGTTAAAATCATAAATTTTTAGTGCACCGTTTTATAAAATTATTACTGCAAGTTCATAGGATTTATTTTTAATATCAAGAATAACTTTTGATCAGATATAAATATTTGTTTATGTTTATGTGTGTTTGTAAATCACCAAACATTCTTATTCTTAAAACAAAACAAAAGAATACCACATACAGTATATTACATGTTTGACTTACGTTGCTGCAACTTTGCTTAGTATAAAGATTTATTGATTATCTATGATATCTAGATAAATTCGTTAATATTAAAATAATATAAACCAATGTGCCCACATTTTGTATTCTCTGTTGCAATATATTTTAGACCCTTTTTATATTTTATATATTCACTGTAGCTATTATGCAATACACCTAGAGTGAATACTTTACATTTCAGATTTAACTAACCCAATGGTGTTTATTTCAGGCAGCACCTGTAAAAAGGGTGGTATGGGTGGGGGAGTTGAGGAAATATTTAAAGAGGAAAATAAGATTGAATTTGAAAATATTAAGTATAGATTTATTGTTCCACTTTTCCCATAATATTATCAAAGAGGTGCCCAAAAAATACTATTTCTTTGTAATTGGGCATCATTTTATAGTGGTTATTATATATACAGAGTGTCCCGATAGTTCCTGAGATAAAATCTTCCAAGCTTCTGCTGGAATTGTCAATAGCCCTACTTTATAAACCCCTGTTAGTGTAGCTGTCTGCGTACCAGCAGTGATATGACACTTACAAAAGGTGCAACAGAGGTATCTCAAGCAGGGTTAATAACGATTTCAACAGAAACTTGTAAGGGCTTATCTCAGGAACCATCAAATATCGGGAATAATAATATGCCTGATGTTCGATCGTTGTAATCATCATTGTCAGGTGGATTTTCTTAATGTTTTCTTGAGGTCTACTATCCTCACCCCAGTTACTTTCCACGTAAATTGGAACGTACATATATATGCAGGGTGCTCAAGTGGCATGCGTTGCAAGTCTAAATATAGGGTTATCGTTTACAATAAATTTCTTCCAAATAACAATTCAAATATATTTTTAATTAAAGTATTAGTTGGCGTCTTGGCTTGAATTTTAATCGAAATATCTGGCGAAATAGACGTATTTTTATATTCACCCATAAAATAACAAATTTATTGGTGACAAACTATCTACTATAACAATATTACTGGGATTTTATATATCTTTTTAGGACTAAATAATTTCTATACATACATCGTATATTATTTAATTAATCGGTTAAAAAGGGATGAGTGTATCCCTAGTTCCGGTTGGATATAAATCACATCCACTTCCTCCTAAGTCAACAAACCGAAGGAGGGTTTGATGTGATTTATATCCAATGAAAGCTGGTCATAAACTCATACTTTTGGCTGGTTAATGCTGCCTGCACTATCTGGTAGACATCCCATGGCATGGGGAGTTCAGGAATTATAGTGTCTCCTCGTTGCCTTACACACTGAATTTATATGAAGCGTGAAAGTTTCTGCCAATTTTTGACATTACATCCCACAATCGACATGGGACCGATGAATTTAATTCCCCTCCGAAGGAAGTTGTGCTAGTGATTTTTATCGCCCAAGAAAAATCCAACAACAACTTTGGACATAACGGTGTTTGGAACTGTAGAAATAGTGTCGCAATAAAAGAGCATGGGGCATAACGAGTTCTGTTGCTGTGCTCTGTAATGTACATGACGAATTTTTTACCTATATCTGCAGTGTACTTGACGAGTTATGGAACTAAACCGGATTTTCAAATGCATTTTTATATCAAAATAACGAGTTATGCAACTGTTTAAAAGGCTAGAAATGTGTTTTTGTATGTCCTCTAACAGATGGCACCTCTAATTAATTTATGATTTTTGGTGGACTTAACGAATTTTGAAATTGGGCGACTCGTATATCTTATTTATTTTTAATTTTTGCTTCTATAGTTAAAGTAGATTAGGGTCTAGATTATATTAAGACAGAGAGTACAACTTCACCTTTATATAGAAACGTTTGTTATAAAACCAAGAAACATTTTCCCCCGAGAAAACATATTCGCTATTGCTCCCAGAAACAAAAGATAATTGAAAAGACTTGTGTGAAGCGAGATTTTAATCCAAGAAACTTTACTTTCGCTCTCATCTTCCCAATCTCGTGCGTATTTAAAGCACCAGTGATAGATATAAGATCCGATCTCATTCCGATATAAACTGATATAACTTGAAGTAAGAACCGTGTTGAAAAGAATGGCAGAGAAAGGATTATTTAAAGCAAGAAAACGGCAAGTGCCTTAGAACTACATAGGCGCACGTAACTTTTTGTTTTTATAAAAGGTTAGAGTTGCTGAACATAGTAAAACTGTGTCACTGTCCTTTAGCTTGTATCTCTCTTCTTCCCTTAAAATAATCATTGTTAAGGTCGCTTATGCACACGTCATTAGCCGCTGGTATATTACCTCTGGACATATTTTGATGGTTCGTAACCAAAATTATTATTATTAATAAAAAGAGACTCGATTGTTTCGTGGTCTAATTAGGAGGTCCTAGCCGCTAATAAAAACTATACGTGTTAAGTGCCTGAAAATATATATGTAGAAAATATCCAACATCGAAAGGCTTTTACCATCATCTTGCTGGAAGTCACCGAATTGATTTCCAATGTTGAAGTAAGTTTCAAGGAGTTGAAGTAAAAGTGAGAACGAAGTGGAAGTGACACGTAAAGAAAGAAGAGAACATTAGCGAGAGTAGAAGATTACAAAATGCGAAAACTATGGAAAGAGTAACGGTAGACTTTTCGAGTTAATTTATCACAAGACGTTGGATCAATTATTATTATTCTCTAAGAAAAAGACATTATATAAATATTCTCTTTGTTAGAACTAGATGTCTATTTTTCACACAAATTAGATGTTAAAAAGACATGTATTTTTATTTTTTGTTTCTGTGAAATTGAATCATTAGAAATAACATTGATTTTTTTATATCAGTTGATAAATATTTGTGCTCCTTTTTAAGTTACTAGACAGATAAAAAGAAAATGTGTTGCACAATACTTTGGGAGTATTTAATAGATTAATTTCCTAACAGAATGTCAAAGGGATTCGCAAATTTTGTAAAACGAATTAAATCTAATGTTTAAGTATTTGTTTCGACTATGGTAATTTATTTGACCAACATATTTTCTTTTTAGTTGCCTAATAGCTTAAAAAACTAGCAACTAAAAATTAATGTAAGTAAACAAAATGTAGATAGTGATTTATATCGTTCAATTCAGAGTACTAAAAACTCTACAAAATAAATATTTTTTATGGCTTGCAATCAATAGTGTGATCAAATTATACATTTTTCATCATTATTATTTGTATGTAATAAAGTGGTTTGTCATAACTTTACACAGAAATAAAATATATTTTAAAACTTATCAAAATACAAGTCCCCTGTAAAATATATTTATATAGTGATAGGAATAAAAATATAATTTTTAAAACACATGAAATGATTAATAATATGTGTTAGTAATTTTTGGTACCCCTATATGTTTGACTTTGTAAGGTGGGAATAAATACTCCACCCTCAAGGAGTTCTCTGAAATTATAAACAATTTTAATTGTCAGTTAAAAACAATCGCTTAGTTTTGAAATTTGTATCTTTATTATAAATTATAATGTATTTTATTTACAGTCTACAAATACATCAATCAATAGTGGAGATTATAATAGGAACAGTATGCTCATAGTTAGATAACATACAAGGTGATGAAGCTAAATTATTCTGACACATAGTTATTTTTGTTCTAAATTAAGTAAACTCACTGATTATTGAATTTTCCAAATAAATGTACAATTTTTGTTATTTTAAAGAGATTTATTCAGTTACTCTATCGACGCTAGTACCACTATGTAGGTATTTTTCACAAGTTTAATGAAATCCTTTTCTCAAATGTTATTTAATTTTTAAAATATTCGATAAACCTATATCCTATCCTATATCATTCCATAATTCCATATTAATTGAAATTATAATAAAAGTATGACATTATATTTTAATAAAACCTACTTAAAATGCTAGCAGTACCAGTACAACTTTAATTCATTATAATACACCTTTTAACAGTTTTATTTCTAAAAGTTACCTAGCGGATGTTTGTAGGTAGACAGCATATCAGGAAGGTAATTGTTACATTTACGAGAAATATGTTTCTTTCATTTGAAATATTTGGGACCATTGTATAACTTTTATCATTCCTTCATAATAAGTTGAAAGTCCATTAGAATTAATGGCAATCTATCATATGGTTAACAAAAAAAATGTAAATAGCAAGATATTTAGTTTTACTCTTATTGTAATGTTTATTGTATGTTATTTCTTTTCATTTTTCATAGTACATTAACTAACAATATAGTTATAAAACTGCCGCTTGTCATAATTATGTGTACTGACATTAGATAATATTTTAAGTAGCTTAATGTTAAATAAAACCTTATTTTATTTTTAAAATATTAGTGTAATATATTTTAAATTACAGAGCTATTTAAATAGATAAAATAAATTTTCTCTTCTACAAACATTTACTGTATATTTTCTTGATTACTTCAACATTAGTGTTATTTATAGTACTAAAACGTTTATTAAGTATAATATATGTTATGTAACGCAACTTGCAAAATTCCCCAACTGTGAATACGTGGACCAAATGTTAAGCTATTATAGTCTGGTATGTAGGTGATGGAAAGTCAGGGTTTGAATCACGGCCATGTATACTGAGGGATGATGGTTATTTTTCCTAAATAATTTCCCACTCACTCTCTACAAAAATATGGGTATATTTTCTTTAAATTGATTCTTCTATCTCTCCACTCATTTAGTGTAATTATATGTACATAACTTGGATGAGTAGTAAAATGGGGGAGAACACCATGACGAAAAACATATTTATAATTTTAATCTTAATCTTAATAATAATAATCTTTATTTAAATCAATATGGTAACTTATTTTAAACTATCCTTATTCCATTTACCACCATCATACCTTCTTTATACTAGGTTAAAAACCAGTGACCACCTTCAAATTGAGTGATTATTTGTGAATAGATGAATAAGTAAATATATATTTAATTAAAAACTTAAAAGGGGTTTACACAACACTAAACAATTTGTATAGTTATTATTTATGTAATCCCGGCACAAATTTATCTGATTGCCGAACCTTTCCTTCACCTCTAGCAAGACGTGTATTAATCACAACTTGTGAATGTGAGGAATGCCAGGCCTCCACCGTGGTTTGGATCCCACGTTAAACTGTAGGTCCTCCATTTCATCTTTACAATCACCCTACCATTACACATTAGCGTAAATTCGTATACCCCGAATGGGTAGTAAGACGCGGTGCTAATAATAATATTATTTATGTTTAATTTACATAACAATTATTAATGTAATTATGTCAAGGTATTAGATGCAAGGATAAAAGGTACATCACTCAAAGACTTGAAAAAGAGGATGGGAAACTCAGATGTGCAAATATACTTTCGGGCCACCCAACTGGGATTTGAACCCCAGCTCCCTCATCAGCAGTGATCAAGTGTACTGCTATTCAATAATTAAATATGGAGGCTCTACGGATGGTTGTTTAAACATTTTTACACTCTTATATATGAAGATATATTCCAATCAAGGTAGGAAGGAAGCTTTTTTTGAAAGTTTAAAAGTCAGTAAAATATTTTTTATGTATTTATACGTAAGGTTCGGTGATCTACAAATCTTTCTTTTAATAGATAGTATCAGTGCCTATGAAAAAGTAATTAAAAACAATAAAATTATATCAATGTCACCCAAAAAAAAAAGTTAATATTTTTTAGAAGTTCTATCCAACCTTGTATAGATCCAGAGATCCTAAGTTCGATCCCCAGTGCTTCCTAAATTTATTTGTGAGGTAGTGGTTCTGGAACGGGGTCAAACTCAACCTCTGAGGACAAGTGAGGAAATACTTAAATAAAAAATTAGCAGCCCCGGTTTGGAAAACAAAGAGATTAATGGCAGGAGAGCTCATTGTGCTGTCCTCATGACACCACCTATCTGCACTATCATCGCAAATGAGGGGAGTGACTCGGTCGGTAAAAATGATTGCGGCCTCACTCCACGGAGTTTATTTTCCTTCTATAGAGAATATTACTAAAGCTTCTTAGTTTTGTGTTTGAATATTCTGTGATTTTTAAAGCACATGGTAACTACCCTAGTGGACAAATAAGGAAACAGATCTTAATATAAAAACGCCAATTGTTTCTTGGGAAATCTATAGAATGCTAAAAAGAAAATCTTCGTGTTAAAAATCTGACTTTTTCATAGCCAGACTGCCGTCTTAACGAAGCTGATATATTGGGAGGGGTAAGGGAGGATGGAGAGATGGTGCTCCACATTTTGATCTAAAACTACCTTACACCTCAGGGCAACTTTACGAGTAGACTGACCACAGCCGTTGTCATGAGTGGTGTTGTGGTAAAGAGCTTAAAGGGGAGGTTGGTGGTGTATCTGTCCTACCACAGCCTTAGGGAGGTAGAGGATTCTGTAGATCCCGTGAGAGCCCTAGCACCTTGCCTTGCTCTCTGGGAGTCTGTCGGGTGAAAACACAAATTAGCCATTTGCTCCTCTAACTATTTGGATATACATCGGTGGGTTCTGTTGATATACAAGCTTGTCGTAGGTAATAAGAGGTTCTGTAAGCTTCCTTTTGAGGTTCCGTGGACCTCATTTGAAAACACAACGATAGGGAACAGAAGTTTCAAACACAAGTTCTCGACGTGGTAGCCTTAGGTATGGGTATGGCAGTCTTCGCAAAGGTCACCGCACTTGTTCTGGTTGTGTTCATTTGATAATTGTGCTCTGCAGTGCTATTAATTATCTCTTTTTGCACATGACTGCACCAAGAAGGATGTAATGGTTAGAATCCTTTGCCAGGTGTCCCTAATTATAATATTTATCTTTATAAATACCACTTTTGTTTCTACACTCTCTTAGTTAATGTGGGTTCAATCCACTTCGGTTGGCACGTGATCCATTCAATGTATATATACAAGGGATACGGCCCTCAAAATTTCGAATAGATCGAATCCTTAAAAAAATTTAGATTCGAGAAATAATCGTATTTGAAATTAAAGATTTTTTTTTTTTTTTTTTTTTTTTTTCAGGTGAAATATTTACATGCTCATATCAAGAGAAAATATTTTAATCGTGAATATTTTTACATCGAGATTATGATAAATCTTTATGTTTTATTTGTATCTGAACCCATAAAAAAGGACTTTACAATTAATTATATCTATCCTTCCATTCCTGGCCACAGATCTGAAACGATCAGATGAATTTTATTAAAACTTAATATAATGATGTTTATGGCATTAATAATAACTATATTGTGGTATTTTCAATACCAAACCAATACTAAAATGTATAAAAACCAACTATAATTAGTAAACATATCTAAACGGAAACGCATCGAATGAAAAGTATTGTTATAAGCTAGGTGGCAAATATTTTTCCCACCCCTACTTGCTAGTTGCGGTTGAACAAACAGACACAGCAACTTTAAGACTTTATAGTGAGTGGAATAAAATAAGAAAAATAAAAACTGGACAGAACTACCAGAATCCAGGCTTCGGAAGATAGAAAAGAATCTTAGGTACACAGTCCAACTCGTCCCAAAATAATGGCCTGGCATACCAGACCAAGGGAAAGAATGTAATTTTAACATCGAGACTCGTGGCGCTCGAGATACAAACATCGCAAGCGGTAAAATGGAACACTATTTTTTAATCAAGTATATTAAAAGGGTACGAAGTAAAATAAAATGGGAGGGGTAAAGGTTTGTGTGTCATGGCATTTTAAGTATATGAACTTATTTTATTTAACTTTTTTTTAAGACATATCTTTGATGCTTCTGATTTTTATATAGTCTCTGGCATGTGAATTTTTTTTATTTTAACACATTAATCAACTAATATGTCAATGGTGGCTGCGTTATCTAATAAATTGTGATCTTAATTGATCACACATTTGTAGACGCCGATTTCCCCAAATACCCCACAGACTCTGCCTTAAAATAAGAATGAAGAATGACACTGGGTACTGGACGGTTCCTGGATAGATCAGTGTTTGGAGTAATGGCGTAATAAGCCAAAAGTCTAGGGTTCGATTCACGTGTCCGGGTGTCATTTTTCAATTTAAAGAATATGATATTTAGATGCGGCTAAAACCATAATTAAAAAAAGTAATAGCTCAGCTAATTAATCCATATCACTAGTCTTTGTTCAGAATATCAGTTATTTGATCACATAGTCTAGGATAACAGGGCCCTGGTGAAATAAAACACCCAAATTAGTTTTGGGAACTATGGGCCTTATATCCCATAGTGATTATTTTTATCCTAACGTAATTTAAGAACATAGAACGACGCAGAATATGTAAAACCAATTTCGGTGCATTCGGATGGATTTAGAACTTAAACCCAAAATTTCGTGTGGGTGCTGAGCACACCGGTAGAGTTAATTGATGATGAAACAAATTTTTTGAAACCTTAATGAGCCCTGTGGGGATTCAAACCCTCTACTAATAGGCTAGGGCCATGTAATCCAGCAAACCCCTAAGTTTATTCAAAACACAATTACTGATATATCACTTTTCTTCCAACAGGATAAGACTTTCAACCAAACAGAAACATGTATTTGAACCAGATCTCTCTTTTTTTTTGTACCCCTTTTGGACCCTATAATGAGCTGTATCTTTTATGCCGACGGCTTTGGAATGAGTTGAAAATCCTAGCACCGCTACCCTAATAAAAGTAACCACCTATCCTACCCCTCCCTACTAAAAACACACACACACACACACACACACACACACACACCTCTAAGCTCTCTGAAAAAAACAACTGAAACGCGACAGCCAAACATTGCTGTAACCGCACGTGACAAGAATCAAGATTACATATTTTTAACGCTCAGGATAATTTTATTTTGGAAGAAAGGGATGATAGCTAGGAACTTTTGATTTTGGTAGAAACAATTCCAGTTTTCGTTAATTGGTTGGCCGTGTAGACTTTATAAGGAAGTTTTTTTTAGCACCACGTCATACTAGCCGTTCGTGTTATACGTATACGTAATAACTACGCTAATGTGATAAGGATGAGGAAGGTTGAATTTATAGGGAAGTGCACCCGAATTTTTTTGGAGGGAACGTGAAAAACCATTCAGGGAAAACCACCCTCAGTACACTCGACTGAGATTTGATCCCCGATCTCCCCATCATCGACAGTCTGGTTTATTGTGAGAGAGACTGGGATTTGATCCCCGATCTCCCCATCATCGACAGTCTGGTTTATTGTGAGAGAGACGCCTTAGGCCATGGGGCCATCAAGCAGGTTCTAGAGAAGTTCAAGATTCGTATATACAATGTGGTAGAAATAATAGTTTGTTTAATTTTCATTTTACTTTCAATTTCATTTTAAGGATATCCGCTTTGAAAATTTACAACATATTATATTTCAAAGTTAAAAAGTATCACTTTGGCGTGTGAATTGGGGCTAGGACCCTTGGCTTAGTGCTCCAGTGTCAAACCAAGGGGCTTAAGTTTTATTCGTGTGTCTAGGTGTCGTTTTTCAACTTTGCGATATGGTGTCAATGAATGTCATATCCATAAACTGAGATAATTCCATCCTCTTATATAATATTTATTTCGCTTTCTTCATCTTCTTCATCTAGTTTGTTTCTTCATCTGCTGACAAGAAACAAACTAGCATATTTATGTATTTATCTACCACCACGTCTTACTAACCGTTCGGGTAATACGCTTAAGTATTAACTGCGCTAGTGGGTTAGTAATAGGAATGGTTGAATTTAGAGAAATTTAACCCGCATTTGCGTGGTGGGAAAGTGGAAAACTATTTAGGAAAAACACCCCCAGTTCATCTGACCGAGACTCGAACCTTGGCAGTTTAGCTCAACATGAAACTTGCGCATTAGCATAATATTTAAGGCATGAGTTTAAAATAAATACACATCAACCTTATCAACAATCTTTAACCCTTGAGCGAGGTAAAAAGAATAAAAATTCTTTAAGACAGTGTTTCTGTAAAAATAATGCTATATATTTTTTCACACTTTCCTTTTGATATTCAGTTGGGAAAGGGGAGAGAGGGAGGGATTCTCAGGGAAAGTTCAGCCACAGAGAACACGATAAAAGAGAGTGGAAACATGCATATAAGGTGTATTTTCAAAAGGGAACTGCTGTCGGCATTGATTCTGGAGATAACTTAACGAATATTTTTTTATCTTTTTGTTTATGTAAGCATTGAATATCCGGAGATAATCAGTATTATTATTTTTAACTCAACTTTTCATAGGTAATTGTAGCAGTCATATTATAATAATCAAATTTTAATTTGCATTTAAAATGTTTCTTCTGTCATTTTATATTTATTTTCATAAAGTAAACAGATTTATATTTCAATGGATACATTTCTACAAACAATTTTATGAAACAAATGTGTGTGTGTGTTGATCACAATTACTATTGAAAAGTTGTAAATTATGGTATAATTTTTCAAAGAAAGAAATTTATCTGACAGATAAAAAATTATTAGATCGACCTTCACATATTTGTACATCAATTCATGTTATCTTCAGCTGTCACTTTTGATATATATTACCATATCTATAATATGACACTAATAAAATAGTAAAATTCTTATAATTGCTTAAAGGGGAATCCCCCACACTAAAATGGCCAATCGATGGATGAAAGAAATTGGAATTTATCCAAAAGAAACACATCTGAATAAATCAACGGAAAAGGCGGCATGAAAGAGCCAGATGAATTGAAAAGAATTTATAATATAGTAGTAAATCTTGGATCAAAATATTTAAAGATTGTTAAGGGTAACTGTAAATGACATCGCTGCGTCTAAACAGGACATGGCTGAGGATAACTCGACGGAAATCAAATTTGTTGGCTTGGCTCGTCTGCATGTCCATAATGATCTCATTCTTGTAGCTTACTCTTAGGATAGTTATATTATAAAAATATTAGTAAAAATTGTTTTTATATATATTTTAATTTATTTATATCGTATTTCTAGTAGTATAGGATGAACTTATAACGGAACTTTTAAGGGTTGAATAAAAAAAAAATGAACTGGGCTTCCTTGTAAGAGTTCCCTCTCCAAAACTTCTCCCTGGATCCACTTTAGATTGCCACAAAATTTTGTATTTTCTCATTCTTTTTCTACTAGAATCCTACTATGAATCAAGGTTTTATGAAATTCTCACAAAATAATATTTTATAACATAGCTATTTGTAATACTTGTAAACATTTTATTTGTAAAACACGAAGATTTACTCCCCAGTATAAGTATATAATGGTTGTATGTTTAAGGACATTTAACACCATAGTAACTGCATCGGTGGCCACGTGGACGATGGCGTAACACTTTTATAATCCTGATTGCTGGTAACAGAGGTGCCAGGGATAGAATCCCGGTCGGTTCAATTGAGGCGTTTATTTTCCTAAATTGTCTGCCACTCTTCCTCCAGTCTAAAGATGAAAATGTTCCGCAGTAGCGGCTTGTGGCGGAGGGGTTGAATTGTAGAGGTGGCACCTAGCTCCTATTATACTTAAAAATATAGTGTGTTAAGAGAATAGTGAGTATTAAGAAGGGGGCATGGGGTTGGGGAAGGGGTTGTTAGGAAGCGTGGAGGATAGGGGGGAGATAAATGTCAGGCCAACCTTAAAATTATTTTAATTAACATATTGATCATAAAAAAATTGAAGTATGATTTATGAACATAACGGTTTGCAAAGGCTTGCATTCATTTGTATATTTATTACTTTTTTTTAGCACCACCTCTTACTACCCGTTCGGGTTGTACGCTTATGTACTAATTGCGCTAATGTGTTTGGGATGAGAAAGGTTGAATGTAGAGTTATTGCACCCATGAGAGTGAAAACTATTTAGGGAAAACCACTCTTAGTGCACCCGACCGGGATCGAACACCAATTTACCTGTCTTAGGCAGTCTTGTCTAATGCGAGAGTTGCGCGTTAGACCGTGTGGTCATCGAATCTTGTTTAATGATGTTTATGGTATTAACGACCGTAGGAGAGATTAATAATAGATATGAACGTTGATATTTGGGATTTATATATTTCAATTACATTAGTTCTATTTAATCAGTTGAAATTATTGTATAAAAATTATTTAAAACTTTACGATTTGAAACATTTTCTGGGAAAATATAGGGAAAATTTTCAAAACAGAAAGTGTTCCGTCCCACATCTCTACCTTCCACGAAAATTAATGTTCCCTTCATTTAAAATTCTACCTTCCTCGTACCTCGTACCTACTACATTGTTTTACACATTCGGATAGTCTGAGAAGGGAGTAGACGTGACTATTCTAATCAAAGATGTGATAATATTGGTTCAGAAGAATAGTACCACCAATAGCGTGGATAGGAAATGGGAAAACCACGGGGATAAGTATAATGTTAAAAATCCTCCTCAGATTAAATGGTAGAATTTCAAACCTCAACATTCTTGTCCTCATAGATCCAGTCCCTATTAAGTCTGCTCCCCTATACCATGCAACCACCAGTATTTGTATGTGTAAAGGCTATAAATTATGTTCTGTCCCCAATATGATAAACATTGACTTTTAAGTAGGCTACTTCACATTTACTAAGATTTATTACCGTATAATTCATTTGGGAACTAAATAAATTTATATGCATCAAAAGAGGGTTGATTTAGTAAACAGAGTTTGTGTGTTCAAAATCTTTCAATTTGAAACTCTCCTTCTAACTTTTCCTCTCAACGATCAGTGCTTCTAAAGCTGTCCCAAAACCTCGTGTAACCTATAGATAGGCCATTATTTGTATGACGTAACACCAATAAGTCAACGTCACTTCCTCTCTCCCGTCTTTTGACAGGATTCTTACTGAACTTCTTATCGGATTCCGACACATTTTCAATCCCTGCCTCCCGCAAGGATTCGAAAGGACTATTTAACCGGGACACGAGGTTGAAAGCTTACATCCGGAAGATCTAGTCCTGTGGTAAACAGGCTTGACTTTATTTAAGAGCCCATCTCACAATCAAATAACAATAACAATAAATACCAAATTTACGTTTTTGCCTACTTGGATATTTCGAAGCTATTTGGCAAAGTGGGTTGCATGTTAACTTGACACACCTAAGGAGTTGAAGCATTATCACACTTAAGGGAATCAATGTGAGAAATAGAAAGAGAGAGAGTATAAATGAACAGTTCAACCTGCGAAGCCTTACTTTTATCTACTGATCAGCATTGCCCTCTTCCTTTGACGAGTTTACACAACCACTGTACTATTTGCGTCTTGAAAGCATTGACTTGCATTTTAAGATTACCATTTTATTTTTTTCCTATTCTAGATATACACATATGCTACAACGGTATTTTTTAAGCTACATCCTGGCAGGAGGACTCCTCCTACAGGCCATGTTCGTGATAAAGTCAAAAATCCTAAATTGTATATTGTGTATTGTGATTTATAAAAACTACATTTACAAAAAAACTACTTCAAGATAAGATAATTATTTTGTGACACTGTATGTTTATTTTTCAGAATTATTTGAGAATTTAAGAATTTTTGTTCCAAGGTTATATCATTAAAACTCTCCGAATAAAACGTAAATTAATAATCATGGGAAATCCTATCTTTAACTTTCGTGACGTCACAGTTAGGCAATGTCATTTAAGCTCGCATCAAAATGTGGTTTTTTATATTCTTCAATTGACGACAGCTAAGTTTAGTTGTTACTTCATTTTAAAATAATAAATTGGCTGTTTCATTTCTTCGTATTTTTACTTTTTCTCTATCTTACAGGTAGAGAAAGTATGGTTATCATCAAAAAAATGAACTCGAGATTTTGATGAATCTTGACGTTTCATGACTCCCTGAATCCGAAAAAGTGGTTTTTGAATTTCCGTCAGTCTGTCTGTACCTCCAACTAGAGCCTAAACTATTTTACCGATTGAGCTGAAACTTGATATCTAGGGTTTTCATAGGGTTGCCCGAGGGGTTTTTGGAATTGGACATCTACCCCTAAAATTAAGGGTAGTTTACTGAAGGGAAAAAAGAGAAAAAGTCGATTTTCTCAAAATCGGCTCTAACAATTTTGATTAAATTTCATTTATGAACATTAATAAATATTCCAAACAAAATGGCTACTCTCAATATTTCGTCAAAATGACTTTAAGGGCTCCGGTCTGATGCGTCAATTAACATTTTTTATAATAGCTCCGAAACTATCTGAGATATGAAATTACTTAGCATTACAAATATGTATATATATTTATAATACAATAATTTTAAAAAAAAAATATTCTTATAAAATCAATAACTTTCAATCTATACGCAATTATATGAATTTTTTAAATTTTGGACATTAAAGTTTAAGTATTGCGACCGTAAAAAAAAACTAACCTGAAATGTTAATGGATGTCGACGTCTCATGACCCCCCGAACCATAAAAAATAGTCTTTGCAATGCCGTCTGTCTGTGTGTCTATTAAAACTTAAAATCAATAGTAGTTTTATAAAGGGCGTAAAGAGAAAAAATAGGTTTTCTCAAAATCTGCTCAAATGATTTTGATTAAAATTCGTATCTAGGCGTTGATTAAGATTATAAATTAACTAGCTATTTTCATTTTCCTATGAAAATGATTTTTAGGGTACTTTTACAGAAGCGTTAATTTCCGTATCTCCACAACTATTGGAGAAACTAAACAACTTATCATTGCAAAATTGTAGGACAATTAGAAATAAAAAACTTTATTTGACATATATTTTTATAAAAGCAACAGTTTCTGAGATATTTGCAAATATATTAATACAATTTTGTGAGCTTTAGTTGTAAACATATACTACTTAAGTCTCAACGCAATAATTATCCAATGCCATGGAGTATTTAAATGTAGTAAGTATCTAAAAAAAGTATGTTATTTTTCCTTAAAACTCTTAGGAGAAATGTTTGCACAGCAGTGATCTATCTCCATTTAAGACTCAATAGTTATATTTACATTTTTTATTGGTCAAAATTTATAAATTAATAATTAAATATCAATGCGATGACTTGAAGATGTGCAACACCTTATAAAATGTTAAAATTTTAACCAGATATCTAAATTTTAATACGAAGTGTTGACCCTTGTGGACCATAATTAATCTTTTTTATAACTTTTAGGATTCCTTAGATTTCTTTCTACTTCCCTCCATTCATCTCTAGTAATATAATTTTCATAAATTGGAACATGTAAGGCAGATCCGAGTTTCCAAGCTGTCAGCAAATGGTTCAAATACCATTTTTTAAGGTCTTTAAAACATTAAACTGTTTGAAATGCTCTTAGGTGGACAAAGATGCGCCTCTTTTCTCATTGATTCTATATCATTGTATATTATTTTATGCGTGTTCTTATGTGGAGTGGTGATGATACAATGTACATTATTCCGTTCAGAAATCTTACGAGTTTATAGAAAGAGAGAAAAAGTCTGTGCGTTGCGCCATACCATTTATTTAAAATATGATAAAATTTGTTTGCTGTTCAAAATTCTACTATTTATGTAAATTAGAATATAGAAAACCACACCATGTTGCGATGCTTGTTTCTAGTTTTTATATCTGGTTACGTTAAGTGCTATCCGTGGGTTTATGACGGGCTCTTTTTTGATATCGATCATTGATATCGAGTAGCTTAGGTAAGTAATACACCTCTAACTACCCAATGCATCGAATTGTGGTAACATATAATATTACTTGCTCTGGCGGCTACATGTTCTAAGGCGTCACTCACGTGCTAGAATAGACTGCTGATTTAAAGGAGAACGGGTTTCTAATTTCAATCGGGTGTACTGAGGGTGGTTTTTTAAAACATGGTTTTCCACTCTCCCTCCACTCAAATTCTGGTTCACTTACTCTATATTTAACATTTCCAACGGTGACCTGGTGGTCTAGGGGTAAGGTGTCGGACCTCTGTGCTGAGTGTCCGGAGTTCAATCCTCGGTCTCGGTACAGATTTATCTGATTGCCAAACCCTTCCTTCACCTCTGACAAGACGTGTATTAATCACAACTTGTGAATGTGAGGAATGCCAGGCCTCTACCGTGGTTCGGATCCCACGTTAAACTGTAGGTCCTCCATTTCATCTCACAATCACCCTACCATTGCACATTAGCGTAAGTGCGTATAAACCGAACGGTAGTAAAACGCGGTGCTAATAATAATATTTCCAAGTCCTAACTCATTAGAGTAATTAGTACTTAGGCGTACAACCCGAACTGGTGGTAAGACGCGGTGTTAAATTAATAAAAATTAAAAAATTAAGAACAGGAGCTACGAGATAAACAGTTACGAGCGCCACGATGTGTTTTTATCACTAGAGTAATTGTTAATGATTATAGTATATGACCCATTTTTCTTGTTTATTTCAAGAGTGGTGCTCCAAATTGTACTGTATTGTTTTGAATATCGCAACCGCATCCCCATAAACATTTTTAAGGGGAGAGGAAGAAAACATAAAAGACTACTTATAGTGATTAAAACATGACAAAGGGAAATAAGGGAGTGGGAATATATAGCAGAGGTTGGCACGATTGTCTGCTTTACGTCGTGCGACCCTGATTAATAATGCAGCGTTCACTTGTCACGCGGCAAAACAACGTAGACCGCGAGTTTCAAACGACTTACCCAGTCCACCCTTTTCTAACAACTACATCTACCCAGGGTTGAGGGGAAAGTGACCGCATATATCTGACGGACGACCAGACACGGACTTTACACAAAGTACACTCTCGAATGTATTTAGTGACTATTCAAACAGAGCTGTTCAAAGTTTCCGTTTCAATATCCACATCAGCGGTCACACGGTATAAGTTACTAGCCTCGCATTTGCGATTGATAACCGCATCAGTGGTCACGCTATTGAAAGCATACAAGATTGGATATTACATAGAGGTCAAGGTTCGAATCTCATCCAGGTGCATTGGAGGTGGTTTACCTACATATTATTTATCACTGTGATGTCTCATCTCATTTTCACGTTAAAGTGGGGTCACTTAATTTAAAACAACCAACAATTTAATTGAATTCTCTGAAGTTATCCAAACAATTACATTCGTTAAGATATATCAAAATAAAATTAATTCCTTTTCATACTTTACAGATGAACCATAGTTTTTAGTAATTAGCTACTTTCACTATTATGGATAGCAAGACTCACTAATTTGGTTCTTTCCCCAAATAGTGATTCTACGATTAATATATTTTTAGCAACATGTCTTACTACTCTTTAGGGTTATAAGTTTATGTACTAATTAAGCTAAGGTTTTGTTGGATTAGAATGGTTATATTAAAGTTAATGAACCTCCATTTGCGTGGAGGGAGAGTGTAAAACCATTTTGGAAAACCACCCTCAGTACACCCGACCGAGATTCGAACCTCGATCTCCTCGTCATCGGCAGTTTAGCCTACTGGAAGAGTAGAGCGTGTGGTGTGACCATGTGGTCACAGAAATGGGTTCCTATTAATATTACTTAAAAATACCTAAGTTTTACTAATACAATATGTACACTTACACGTTTGTTTGTTCCAAGTACATTTTAGGCACGTTAAAGTCTAGACGGTAAGAATCATTTAAATAGTGTGTGTGTGCACCACATCCTACTACCTAACCAAAATACCTGTACATTTAAACGTATGGGGGTAGGATTGAGAAAGGTAGGATTTAAATAAAGTGTACTCTAATTTTCTTGAAGATATAAAAGGAAAAAAATCTTAGTACACCCAGCTGGGAGGTAGTTGAACCTCAAATTCCTCGCCATCGACAGACCCGAATAAATGATCTTGACATTCAGACCTTGTATAGAGCAGCGTGAGTAAACTGTTTATTAAAGGTGTCCAATTACATTTAAAAAAAGAAAGAGACCTGGTGGTCTAGGAGTAGGGTGTCGGACCTCTGTGTCAGGGGTCCGGGGTTCAAATCCCGGTCCAGACATGGATTTTTCTGGTTACCAAACCCTTCCTTCACCTCTGGAAAGTGTGTTCTTTCAAGCATTGTGAATGTGTGGAACACCAGGCCCCCACCCTTGTTCGGAGCTCACGTTAAACTGTAGGTCTCCTTTGCTTTCCATCATCATCATTCTCACGTATCATCCTATCATCTGAGGATAGTGAATTTAATGGTGTCCCTCCCCTCAGAAATGAATTCCTCCATAAGCTAGGAGAGCAGAGGTAAAATAAGGTTGAATGGATAAGATCTAGCGCACCAGCCTCACCCACCAACACATTTAAAAAAAACATATATTTAACACATAATTAAAGGTATGTTCAATTTATCTGAGCCTTCATTCAACCCTAAGTGACATAAATGTATCATTAAAAGAGTAGATATTCAAACTTGAAGGCCAAGGGAGGGCCCACATTAAATAGAAGCGCATTCAAACAAAATCGTTAAAAATACGTTTAAACTAACTGAACCTTCGTTCAATTTCCGAATTTGACTCATGTTCCTCGCACTCTTTTTTGGACAACACAGCTGTTACTATCACCATCCTCCGTCCCTTCCACCGTTGTGGTCTCTTGATGAGAATTCCAATACGTAGTCAACGAGCACGCAAACAAAATGAACTACCGAGGCTGGTATCGAACGTCTAGTATCGATTTTCTTAATGAACACGGTCAGACTTTTTGTGTCTAGAGTGCTAAGTGTTTGTCCTTTTGGGTCTATCCGCAAATGGTCTTAATCTAGAGGCAACAAAACCTTTACATTCTAAGGCCCCTCCCCCTTATTATTTTGTTTATTAATTTCGCTTCCAACTTCCCCCTTCTTTCCAACCCCAATCTTAGATACATCTATTTCCAATAACGATTAAAAAAAAATTTAAAAATCATAAAAAAGATTTTTTTTTCAGAGAATGACATACAGGACACTTGGCCACGTCATTGGATCACTGTTATAGAAGACTAAGTTTTATTTATATACAATAAAATTTGGTTAGAACATCGTATTTAATAAACCATGAAAATGTTTTGGACGCTAGAAAAGACCATAAAAGTTTTACTAAAAACCTATTAAAATACTTTTTTTTTTTCGATACGGATTTATAATAATCGCTCAAGGGGAATTGCTTGATAATTATGGTGGAGGAGGGGTTAGTTAGGCCAACTGACGTTTCCAGAAGGCATTTATTATGTTTCTAATTTTTCGTCAATGATTATTCTCTGTCTTAATGAGGAATAAAGTATGATTTTAAGTTTAAAAAGTTTTATAATACTATCATCAATAATCTGTTGTATTTATATTTCAAACATTTTGATTGACACAAACCAGAAACACTAGTTTAGTGGCAATCCATATACCATGTAGCGCTGTTGTAGGGTTGGGGAGGGGTAGAGGGGAGAGCTCTAAAACCTACATGGAAGTTATTTGGGGGGAAGGTGAATACGTTACACAGATCTTATACTTTCTAATGTTGAAACTTTAATGCTTTCAAAAAAATGCTTTCACCCTTAGTAAGCTTACTTCTAGATAACTTAACGATTCTGGGTTGTAATAAAAATAAATTAATCTGGGTCCCTTTTCTAGTGTCAAAAATTCTTCCTATGAATTAATGACATTTATATGAAAGGCTATGTAACAATGGGGTGAGATGGGTCAAGCTAAATGTCTACATGGTGTTACATATGGGTTGGGTAGGGGTGGGTGATAAAACTTAAGATTTGTATTTTACGTGGTTTAAGGATTACCCCTTATACCTGTCTCAATAACAATCGTATGAGAATTCCAAAATCTGTGTGTAGTCTATCGAAAACCAAAACGTGGCCTCTAAGGGATGTTTTCAGAGACACTGCTGTACACTGCTTCTTACCACCCGTCTGAGCTATCCGCATATTTACATAAATAGTATGGGTGTAAAATAGGTAGAATTTAAATTAAATGTAGCCACATTTGAGTGGAGATATGGTGATAAATCATTTAGGATAAACCCTTTCAACACACTCGACTGAATTTCGAACCTCGATCTTTCAGATGTTAGCAATAAAAAAAAAAGCAAACAAGACCTACACCTTTGTCTACTTGCCCACCAGTGTGGGTTGGAGATCATTTAAAACTTCCATAGCAAAATGTGTTCTGATATTTTTTTCTCACACCCTTATGGACAATACACATGATTAAAATAATATAGTAAAATTAAGAATAAATGCAACCGAATTTTCATGGAGGAAGAGTGAGAAATCATTAAAGAAAATCACCATAGGTACACCATCCGAATTTTTAGCTCAGTCGATAGCGTGTCTGCCTATTGAGCTAAGGGTCCCGGGTTCGATTTATCATTGGTGAAATGTGGGTTTACCCTTTACAGTGATGAATTAACGACCGGGGACTGGATGTTGTGTTTGTACTAGTCTTAAGTTATATTATAAGACATATGACGCTACGACAGGCCTAGCGAACCGGTAGTGGAAAATATATTACTTGAATAGAAAAACTGGCCTGGACCATAGTCTGGAAACAGTAATGGATGTAAAAAAACCACTGGTACACCCGGCAAAGATTCAAACCTCGACGTCCCCATCGTCAACAAAACAGCACTAGAGGAGTATAAGATATTGCCCACCACTAATTAGGATGCTAGCAGAATGTATTTGATACATTTTCACAATTGTTGTAAATGAGACGATTGAAAAACACCAACATGGAATTGGTAACAATTCCAGATACATATTTATTATGTGTTAGTTGCCGTAGAAAAGTCAAAGCTGGTATTTTTCGAGATTTTTTTTTAAACATATAATTCAAAGTTTACGAATCCTGAAAAGGTACCGATTCAGAAATTGTAATAATTTGGATCCTTCTCAAACAATAACACATAGTAAAACTCCTGAACACTATCAACTGTATTTATACCCACCAGATTCTCAAAAGTACCACTTGGTTTCTAGCTAAAATGGTGGACTCTACTTTAAATAAACTAAGCTAATCTTTATCGGACATATTTTAAATCAATTTCTTTCTAACTGTGGGTTGCAACTATTCGCACACGCTTCATCATAACAATTTGATAAGTTTTGAAAATTATATTCAATATATTTTTTAAAAGTAGTAAAAAATTATCAAATTATCAAATTTTACAAATATCTCCCTCCCCTTATATCAATTAAAGCTGAGGAGGTTGCTATAAAAATGTGGTCGTAGTTATAAAAAGTGTGGGGACCACTTTGCTAGATAGATTATAATATTACAGATAGATTTTGTTACCTTCTCACTTTTTCTACAGCAATAAAAATACAATCAAACAATTGAATTGATACAATTCCAAGTTTCAATTTTCTGAGATATACAAACGCTGAATTCTTCGTTAAAACCAAATCCAGAATTGTAGTAATTCCAACCTTTCTACAGCAACCAACATTTAGTAAAAATCTTTTATCAATGAAATTCAAAGCTGCTATTTTCCATATCCCCTTTTTAAAACAGACTTTAAAAGGAAATAAATCTTAAAGTAAACATTCTAAGATGCAGATATCGTGGACAGTAAGACGCTTAGCATAAAAAAAATACTTTTGAGCGCTATCATAAAACTGTTTACAAAATATTGAACTATTTTAGTTAGCATATAAGAACGAACAAGAGTTGCCAAGGGCCTCTAAGGAGGGGGGAGGGGAGTGGCATCTATATCCTCTAGACCGAGAGAAAAAGGCACTTCGTCAATTTAAAGGTACCTTGTAAGGGGGGGGGGGGGAGGGAACATTGCCGCGCCACCTTCTGGGCTCTTTTAAAATTGTTCAAGCGTCTTGTTATATATCTCCAAGATCCCCCCGAGGCGTTGGACAAATAAGTCTTTCTTTCGCATTGTAGCTGTAGCACCATGGAATTAAAAAGACACGGAGCTTAACCTTCCAAAACCATCCCCAAAGGTAGCTTAGAAATCTATTTTAAGCAACAATTCAATAAATTAGCTTCTACAACACTGGCTGGGCAAATAAATGCACTAGAAGCACATTGCAACTACGTGCAGTTTCATAGGAATGGCCTATTTTTCGTGACTAAAATTGATTTTACAGTCTAAGTAGTGTTATTTTATATAGGTATTGATAATATAAAATATAAAAAGTGACAGCCTCAGATCACGTGACATGACATATAGCCTAAATACTTGAAAGTAGATTCAGTGGCTTTTCTAGCTGTCAAATAAAGCTTTTCTTATGGAATTGGCCTGTAGCTAATATTGAGTTAAGTTTCCAGCAAGATTTTCTGAGAATGTTTTTCCTAAATGTGATTTTTCTTTGTGGTTTATTTATTACTCTCTTGACTCTAATGCGAGGTAAATCTTTAAAATATCCTCCTCATCTTCCATCTTCTTAGAATCAAATCATTAGTAACCCTTTTGTTGAACGGAAAACTTCTAATATACAACGTTATATAGTTACTATTTTACACTAAATTTATTTATAAAATAATAAAACATCATTTAAAATTTGGATGATGGTCTATATATATTTTACATGAGTATTATCAAACAAATGTTCTATTATTTTGGAATATTAACGTTTATATTAGACCACCCCATTGTGCAATCAGGTTTACCAAGTCAAAATAACAAATCGAATAATACACGATTGTGGAGTTATTATAATTAGTATCAAAATCGCGTGACCTGGCGGTCTAGGGGTAAGGTGTTGGACTTCTGTGCTGAGGGTCTGGGGTTCAATCCTCGGTCATGGCAAGGATTTATCTGATTGCCAAACCCTTTCTTCACCTCTGATAAGACATGTATTAATCACAACTTGTGAATATGTGGAATACCAGGCCTCCACCGTGGTTCGGATTCCACGTTAAACTGTAGGTCCTCCATTTCATTTCACAATCACCCTACCATTACACATTAGCGTGAGTGCGTATAACCCGAGCGGGTAGTAAGACACGATGTTAATAATAATAGTAGCAAAATCAATCAACAATTTTTGTATAGTGTACTAGATTTTTGTGCCTGTCCTGACTATCCTCAGACTTACAATAATGAGGTAGGGTTGAGGAAGATTGAATTAACAGCAAAAATAAACAACATGAATTTGCATTAAAGAGGTAACAATTTACCTTTGGGTCTAATGGCACCATATTAAGGACTAAGCTCTGTTCCTCTCTTCACCTCGTCTCTATTCTTCGTATCTATTCCTATAACTATTTCTATTACACCCTTACATGTATGGTATCGTAGAAATTATTTTTAGTATTTGATATGTAGTTTTATAAAAACATTTAGAGTACAAAATTGATTATAAACTAAACAATTGAACAGTAAATTAATCATTGGCGTAGTTAAATGTTGGAGGAGGGGGAGGGCATATTGCAAGCACATCCACCCCCATCCTCCCCCAATAATATGCTCAAAACTATTATTCTTGGTACAATAACATAACTAATTAATGGTTTTATTCAGAAAAATTAAGCCCACGTTTGTATAAGCGCATAATTGATTAAAGATAAATGTCATATTTAACTTGTAGAGTTAATTCATTTATCATATTCTTTTTTTTTATTCAGTCTAATTGAAATATGAATAATTTATTGTTTAAAGTTTTTTTCATCTTCCCTTCATCCCACTCCAATAAATAAGAGCTGCTAGCAACGCCTATGAAAAACTAGCTACTTCACATCAGGAATCTACACATCTACATCTAGAATAGATGCTAGTATTACAAACATTGAACTAAATCATCTATTTCGGCTTTAGCCTTGGAAATCTCCCTCATTGAGTCAGATTGAGACAAGCTGCTCTTATTCCCACATGAAAGGGGGGGAGGGGAGTGTCACTCCTTCAGGACGAATAGTCTAAGGGGAGGGAGAGAAATGAGGCTTTATAGGGATGTGGGCCTACACTCTCTTTCAATAGTTGAAACAATGAAGTGCTAAAAATAATCACAACGTAATCCACCGTTTTTAAAGTTGATTTTGCTGAGATAAATAATAAATACACGCATTCGGTAAACCAATCTTAATGACAATAATATTAAAAAAAATTAATTTATCTTCCTCGTACCGTCTCGTTATATTAAGCCCTTTACAATAAGTCATGTATAACTTTAGTGTTGAATTTGTGAATGCAAATGATAGTAAAATAAATATTTCATGGGCAAAAATAATTCGAAAATCGTCAGCCAACTATTGTCAAGAGCTTCAGTTTTTGCACAGATAGCCCATCCCATTATTGCACCTTTAATCCTCTAATTATAAAAATGTAAATGTCGTTTGAGTACAATCAGAGTAATGGCTAACCAGCCCCGTGGTTTAATGGTCAATTCACCTGGCTAGCAGTCTAGGGGACCCGGGCTCGATTCCCAACTAATATGTTGAGTATTTTTCCCTTAAGGGGAATGATACCAATGGTCACCAGGGTTTGGTTAATTAGGCTTAAGCTAGGTTAAGACTCACACCTACTCCAAAACTTCATAATGACTATCATCACATCATCTTATTTCGGGTATGTGCAGACAATTTCCTCTGGTGTGTCCCGGGCATCAAACACCCTGTGCCACCAGAGAGTAGAATATTTTACATACAGACAACCTTCTCTGGTGTATCCCGGACAACAAACACCCTGTGCCACCAGAGAGGCGAATAGTCTACATACAGACAACCTCCTCTGTTGTATCCCGGGTAATAAACACCCTGTGCCACCAGATAGTAGAATAGTCTACATACAGGCCACCAAACTGAATATCATGTCCCGGCCGGTCATATATGAACTACGATTTAGAAAAAATAGCAATGGCCATTATTTGCAGAGGAGAGTATAAAAATAATAATAATAATAATAATATGTTATGGTTGAAGCAGCCATTTAAATTAATTTTATTATTTAATATAATCGCAGAGTAACGTAGAATTAAAAGAAAATATTTGCTTAATAAAAGTCAAATTAAAGTTATCATTATTATAATCAAATTATCACAAAGTAATGTAAAACTAAAAGAACGTGTTTAAGTTATGTCTCGACCTTTTGCCGTAAGAGCACGGGCCAAAGAGAACAGTGACACCTGTGTTGGAGGTGAGTTGTGTGTTGGTGATCAGATCGTATCATAGAGATGAGTTGTATCGTGGAGCTTTCAAGCTACGGCCGTGTTGATTGAGTTGTATTAGAAAGCAAGCAACGTAGGTGGCGTCACAGTTTGGATACATTGTAAAATGTTTTTAAGACTGTGCATTTGAATTAATAAATGAATATTGTGGTTGTGAAACTTTTGATTTTTTAATCATTGGCCAGTAAAGCATTATTGTATCAAAAGATCGATGATCGTGGCGTGACGAGGTGGTGCACAACCAATATAAATATTTATCTTAAGGATTCTGGAATAAAATGGGTTAAAAGAATAAAGCCTGTATATGTATACGTTAATAATCTTTTTGTGTGAATGGGGTGGGTGACCTGGTGGTCTAGGGGTAAGGTGTCGGACTTCTGTGTTGGGAGTCCGGGGTTTAATCCTTGGTCCCGGCACAGATTTATCTGATTGCCGAACCCTTCCTTCACCTCTGACAAGACGTGTTTTAATCACAACTTGTGAATGTGTAGAATACCAGGCCTCCACCGTGGTTCGGATCCCACGTTAAACTGTAGGTCCTCCATTTCATCTCACAATCACCCTACAATTACACATTAGCGTATGTGCGTATAGCCCGAACGGGTAGTAAGACGCGGTGCTAATAATAATAATAATAATAATAATAATAATAATAATAATAATAAACTTTTGTGGGAATAACATGGTATATTATCTCTAAATTCTACCTATTTGATGGTCCAGATTGTTACTTTGACCCATTTGATAACAAGAAATATCTACAGTCCAATTTTCATGGAAAGGGCCTTATTTGAGTTATATATCGATTACTAGATCTAATTGCATATATTCACACGTCGGGTCATGTGATTTGCATCCATCCCATTTTATAAATATTACAAAAAGGTTCACTAATAGAATAATACTAATAATATTGTAAAATTATATCAATTCTGGAAGTGCCAAAAATGAGTTTTCTAAATGACCCTTCCTATGAATATTGGACTGTGTTCACAGACATTTTTGGATACCCTGAATAGACATATTAATAATGTATAAAAATTAATCTTGTGATCTCCTTTTCATTTAAATTAAATTAGTTTTCAAAAAATGTGCAGTGTTTTTAAAGAAAAATCAGGCATTAAAATTGTATCTAAGAACACTTTAAAGACCAAATAAAATGTTATTCATGAATATGTTACTTAATACAACCCTTAAATTTTTCCCCTTAAAAAAATACACACATTATTATGTAGTCATGACAACACACTATTTGATGACGTAACCCTTCTCCAACCTTCTGAGTCAGCCCTTACAGTTTTATCTCCTAAGCGTAGCCTTTATGTCAACTGTTTTTATATACTTCGTTGTATCGATTTTTAAGACATTGAGGGAGGGATAAAAAACAACATACACCCCCATATGTTGGCCCAGTCATATTCAACGGTACCACCAACGCAAAATGTATGTAGACTATTGCAATATATTATTTAGTGCTTTAGCAAACAAGAATATTCGAGCACCAAAAATTATCGAACAAGATTTAAATGTCTTCATTTCAATTGTATTAGAAGTCAAAGATTTTATATTGTTGAAACACATTGAAGAAGGTCCCTGAGGTCAGGTCCAAGGCACTTTTTAAAGATTTATATCATGACATTTAATTTGTGATCAAAGAATATCTGTTAAATATAAATAATTATCTCTCTAATTTGAAATATATTAGTTCTTAGGATAATTTAAGGTGCAAATGTGGAACCAAATAAAAGCATACGACCTATAAACCCATATAATTTTTATAAAAGACAATACTCCCAGTCCCTCTGTCATTAATTTTTCACTATGAAATTAGAGGCTCCAATTTTCCAAATAATAAAATTGTTGGTAATTTCAGGATTTGAACTAGAAATTTTATCTCCGTTTTTTTAATATTTAAGGTGGTCATACATTAGGGTTAATGCACCTTTACTCACATAATCTAGGTAATCAATCAGTTTCACAATAAACAAGACTCACTGCGATGAAGAGACTGAGGCTTGAATCTTAACCGAGAACAATGAGGGAGTGTTCAACATATGATTTATCATTCGCGGGTTTTCAATACTACCTCTACCATCTTTCTATAACACATTCTCCCCTTTCCTAACCCTCAAAGTGTAAGTTTAAGGAACACATGAAAAAGGGAGATTTTTTGTAGTTTTTACAGTAAAACATATTATTTGGATGAAAATAAACAAAATATACAGTATTTCTTCAGTAGAAACTTAGAGATTAATTTCTTTCTTTACAACACTTGATGAATAGCTCTCAAGGCTGTCCTGGAATTTAATTTGAACTTTTTCTCCTTATTTAAAAAGATTTTCATTTAATGATAATGTGCACATGATAGATATTTGAAACTAATTGTTGATATCACCATGTGAAGAAAATTAAACACTGTGTTTCTATTGCAGCTATATTTGATATGTTTTAGGCAAAAAAAGTGTTCATATAAAAAGGGCAAAAACACACTCTGCTTAGTTTGCGTCTTCTACACTTCAACTGTAAATTAATCTGCTGTAGTTAAGGTTTTAAACGTAATAAGTTCAAAAATTTATAATAATTAAGGTGGAGAGGGGATTTCTTAAACACGTTAAAAAAGTGTTATATAAATTATGTCTTTCTTATTATAAAAGGTGGATAAAATAGGCACTGCAAATTCTACAAGATGATATTTTCAACGGTTTTCAGGAAAAAAATAATAAAATTACTCAGGAATCAAATACATTTTACGTTTGATGTAAATAAGCTAAGGTTAGGTTGTGGATTAATTTATTTCGATTAATATTTTATGTTTTTTCAACGTTGTTGGGTTTATGTTTTTCCGATTAGTATAAGAGCTATTGAGTATTTAACCTACGGGATAGGGACGAATTGGGTAATTTTGAGGGATAGTTCCATCTTTAACAGTAAGAACTACCTGTCAATGCATCTGGACAATATCTGAACACCGGCCTCCCGATCATTTACAACTAAATTAAATTTGAGTCAAACGTCTCAGATCGCTTAGCCACTCAGCTCTGCCCGAGAAAAATATTAACCTATGATGATTTCATTCAAAATTAAAATAGACGTAATTATATTTTACTTTGTTTTAGACAAGAGTGAGAACAAAGTATTTACATTTAATGGTTTTATCGTAACTAAAATATAAATAATGAAACAAGAATGAGATATTCATATTAAGTAAATAAGTCAAATTTTATTTCGATGGATGGTGTTGTAATTGCCACCATATTTTTTTAATAACGTAAATAAAATATTAGAAAATTAATAAATTATAAAGCTACAACCTGTATTTAAAATCTTTTTAGGTATTTAAAATCTTTTTAGAGTAGTATTCTTTACCTTTATTCAATTAAAGAATCTGTCATAATTAAACAAAAAATCTAACAAAACCTATAATTTTCCTCACTACTTGAAATTATTTCCAACATATTATTTTCATCCTCCTGACTAATTTAAGAAAAGAGTTTGGACAATTTATTTTTTGTGTCTCGCGGTTGGTTTAACACGCCTCTTAATCACAAAAAAAAGGGGGGGGGTACGATGAGGGCCTCATTATCCTTCACACATCCTTATTCCCCTCTCAATCGATAATTCTAGAGTCTGCTCACAAGAAAGAACAAAAGAAACTTGAGGCGATTGAAAACAACTTTTCAGTCTTCCCTTTTTTTGTAACCTTTCTTCTAATGAGAAGAGAAGGGAGTGTAGTAGCCAAGCAATGAATCATTACAAATTAAGAATAAAGTCTTGAAATCCACCAGGGGGCATTTTGGGTATGGGGGAAGTGGGGAGAAGGGGAGTAGTAGTCTGTAATTCATTCCCTTTGTCTCCCTGAATATCATCACTCACCCTACCTTCGTTCCAAACTCTTTGTCAAAGGTGAAAAAGGGATATGTGACTAAAGCCTTATTTTCCAATGCCACCTGTGTGTATTTTAATTTAAAATATAGCTAAATAAATTACTCTCGGTTTTAAATAAAAATAATAAAAATATATAATTCCATACAAACTTTTATTAGATTGAAAATGTATCCTCTAGAATTTCTTAAAAATGTGATAAAAATAAAATAGAAGAGTGCAATACAACGAACGAAATCACTCGTGTAATTTCTAGGTGATAGGACAAAAGCACTTACAAATATCCTTAAAAACATTAGCTTGAACTTCTTATGAACAGGGCTATGTCGTACTATTCGAAACAAACAACAAATAGAGCTTGATGCAGCCGACTACACAATACCTTGGGCGAGCATGTACCTTAAACTAGGGATGTTCTATCTTGGATTGATCTTAACGAAAATAGATTCTTTACCCTCAATTAATCGATATTTTATATCAATTCAAACGCCTTTATCTGATTCACAAATATATTATTTCTTTGACGATTTCAAAAGGATCGTATCAAAAAATCGAAAGGAAACATACCATAAAATTAATACAGAAATGTTTTTCATTATTATTAATAACATTTTTGATTAAAAGTTTGCAACCCTGGGCCACAAATTAGTTTAAAATGTATTATGCGATGTATAATTATTTATATAGTAAATAAGCACGTAGTTTTGGTTATAGGATGTTTTTATGGCTGGCCAATACACTCATGAAAAATGGACTATTAATATAATTTATTAAAATTTACTCTTGAAGGCATTTTATGAAACTTGAAAGTGTTGTATAGACCATTTGTTTTAGTAAAGCTTGTTTTATAATGTGATAGCAATACATTTTTTCTAACTACAACTAACCAGCGTTGCGAGACTTATCTTTTATTTGAGGGGAGATTGACCACACAAAAACGAGAGAACGCTGTTTCCCAATAGTAGCCATGCAGTTCCCGCAGCGATGATATCCAGTGTACGTGTGGGAAATCACTTCCAGTGTGCCCTGCCAAATTTCAAACCTCAACTTTCTCCTCCACACCAATTAAGTATATTACAAAACTCACGTCTTTGAACCATGTGTTAACTGCTGCAGGTCATTTTATGTATGGATCACCACATAAGAAGTTTTATCAGACTGTCCTAAAAACTATTAGGCTTACTTTCAAATATCCATTCGCCAAACAAAGATTAGAAGAAGGCAGCAGGGAGAGTTTCTCTTTAGGTGTGTAAACGACCTGCTATGGATAATATAGGTGCTGTATAGGGCATGTATTGTACCCATAGTCACATATGCACCATGAACACGGACATTGAGTGTAAGATAAAGTAGAAAAGGCGAGTCCATGGGAATGAAATTTGTGAGTGGAACGTTAGCTGTCATGAGGGGAAATGGGATTAGAAATTAAGTTATCCGGAAATATTGAGGGTACATGGAGTACATGATATATTATAGGAAGCAAGGCTGATATTGTATGGTCATTTAATGAGGATGGAAAAAGAAAGAATACCAAAAGAATGACGGAGACGAAGTATGTATGTGCGGGATTCCTCTAAATTCTATGTTCCTTATTTCTATATTATTAATAATAATAATAATAATAATAATATTTAGCACCGTGTCTTACTACCCGTTCGGGTTATACGCTTAAGTAATAATTACACTAGTGGATTAGGAATTGGGAGGGTTGAATTTAGAGGAAGTGAACCCGCATTTGCGTGGAGGAAGAGTGGAAAACCATTTAGGAAAAACCACCCCCAGTTCACCCGACCGAGATTCGAACCTCGATCTCCCCGTCCTCGGCGGTTGAGCTCAACACGACTAGCGCGTTAGCTAACTACGCCACCGAGGAGGGTTTTCTATATTATTAATATATTATTAATATTCGGATATTCGGGGCGGGAAGTTAGGCTCGAAGCACAAAAATAAAAATTTCATTAAAGGGTTGAAAGGTGTCAGTATAATGTATTAAAACATATTTCAACACCTATCACTACTAGCTTAGGTTATAATTGCATGGAGAAAGAATGGCAAAACATTTATTAAAAACTAACCTAAGCCCAGCCGATAGGGATTTAAACACCAATATCCTCACTGTCAGCAGTGCAGTCTATTGTGAGCGAGATGTCTTAGACTATTCGACAACCAAAGTGAGTCATTATAAATTATTCTACTTGGAGTTCGAATGAATACACAAAGAAATCGTGTTTCTTTATTGTTCAAATGGTTGAAATATTAAATGATTGTGTATGCTTTTTTTTCTCTTTCTCGGCGTTTATAACGAAGAGAGCAGTAAACGCAAGGCAACAAGGTCATAGAGCAAGGAAAATTAACCCAATGGTATTTGACCCGCAATCCCAACAAAATAATGTTTCAACACATAATTTACACAGGCTTTGATTATTTTCGAAAGCGTTAGAGGAGTTATGACTCAGTATAATTGCCTATGAGATTAATGTCTCTGATCCAATTTATGTCAAAAATTATATATTTACGTGGGGAGAAAACAGGTAGTGTGCGAATTATTTGAAATTTAATATTAGAGTAGCCAAGGGTATATTTATGGTAAAGAGGTGGTAGTGAGGATGGTAGAATTGAGATGAAGTGTATCCAAATTTTGTGTAAGGAGAGTGGGAAAATATTTAAGTAAAAAAAACACCTCGGTACATAGTCAGGATTCAAACTCCAACCTCCTCGTCACTCGTAAGGCAGACAGACGATGATAATTTTGTAACCTTTAAAGCTAGGCATTTACGCGTGAGCCAGATCATTTTAAAATTTAATCCATGGGATTGTAATTGATAAGGAGAAGTTAGGATAAAAACTTCCCGAAATTTTTTGGCTATTTTTAGATCCACCGCTACTACTGGCCAGCCATTAAATATTGAGTAATCAAACGAACAAGAAAAAGGATAAATTTAAGGGATCTCACTAGTTTCATCTCAATAGGATTTTAAATACCACTGATTATTAAACAGAATCTACCTCAGTAGAGGCAGTCCGGATTAAAGATCAAATGGATTTATAAAGGTCATCGTCCGGAGTTTTAGCCATTAGACTAACTCTGACAATAGTAATAAAGGAAAAATAATGATACATATAAACCTAATGCAGATTAATTTTTTTGGAAGACATTTTGATTGCAAATTCGCGCTATCTATATGTATTTGTGAATACTTGGGATCACAAGATTTTACTACCATTTATCTATGCCAATCTTATCGTAACACCAATAGCAGTCCTACAGACGTAAGAGGAGCTTGCACGAACAATCTATTTTAATGTCGACATTATTAAATATTTCATATGTGTACAATCAGAGTCAAAATAAAGTTGTCATATAAGGAACTACGTTTTTTTTTTCTAAAAAAATGTAATGAAAAATTGAAATGACTCATTAATTTTTGCTTTAGTAATATACAAACTTTAAATCAGAGTAGATAAACATTTAAAGAATAAATTTTTAATATTTGTATTTTAAATTTCTTTATTATAATAAATTGCGTGGTAAATATGCTATTTAGGCATTTTTATATATACAGTATTATTTTTATTTTATAAATAATAGTAAAAATAATAAGCCTCATAAAGTAAAATGGGCCTATTTAAAAATGCACTAGCAATGAATTCCTAGGCACCGGGATGGTAAAAACACATTAAAAGAAGTGTTCTTTAATTTTACGGCTTTTACTGTACAACACATGAGGCAATGAAGCATAAATATATATTTAGAACGCAGAAAATTATATTTTTTCAAAAGACTTTTGTGTTTAGGATGCCCCATTTTAAATCTTAGTTCCAAGAATATGTGAAGAGAAAAATTTATCTTAAATATTCATACATTTTAATATTTTTACATCCTATTCATGATTTAACTTGCGTATCATCCCATTGTCAAGAACGATATAAAAGAAATTTAGTAAACAAAATTAACCTTTGATATTCTTCAAGAGTTTAGTAAAAATAAATTTTGTTGAGGAATTTCTTATTTGCCCGTTTTCACGTTTATATTTTTTTAATCTTGGAATAGACAGTTTTATTAATGCAATCTCAAAATGTTTTTTGTGACCAGAGATTGATTAATATTTTATATTTTAGTAAATAAATTATATATAAAATTAATATATCAATTTTTTAATATTTACGTTTAAAAAATTAGAGTAAAAATATAAAATCTTTATTGACCGTGGTAATGTTTGAGAACTTTAAGGAGTGACCAACGCTTTCTGAAAGGAATTGGTTCGAACACCAGTTTGGATGGATTTGCGTCCTTTTGAAATGAGAAACTACCACCTCCCAAGTTCAATTATTCCACATCACTAAGAGCCTAATGAAAATATTAATATTTAAAAACATCAAGATAAAAGCTGTTATGTTTTGTTTTATTTCTGAGAAAAACTCTTAGCTAAAACTTATTACCTAACCCGTTTCGATGATCGAATGGTCTAAGGAGTCACACTCACAAAAAAAATTGACGGCTGATGATGGAAAGATTGAGGTTAGAATCCCGGTGGAGTGTGTGAGCTTATATTCAAATGCTGGTACATTTACACTAAACTGTAACCTTTCTCCTCTTTTCCTACAAGCGTAATTTATGTATAGGTCTGTAGCCCGAACGGGCAGTGAAATGTGTTAAAAAAACTAAAAATATCACCTTCCTTAAAATATTAAATAATACCTAAAATAAGAACAGGTAGAAAAACGTGGTGTTGGTAAAAGTTAGTATTTAATATATTGCAACATTTAAAAAATTATTTATAGAATAAAATTAAGAAGCTGTTTGTTAATTTTGCACATATAAGTGCATATAAGCGCATATAAGTATATTCTTCTAAATTTAACCTTCCTCGTCCGTAACACATTAGCGTAATTTATATGATATACTATGCGTAGAACCCAAAAGGGTAGTGAGATGCAGTGAAAATATAGTTCATATTTTTTATCATGTCCTTATAGATAAGGAATACCGAATAAGAGGTGTAAAATTATTGTTGAATAGTCTTGTGTATTTATTTTAGTATTTTAATACGTGTGTCTTAACATGCTTGTTATTTATTGGCTTCATTTGCGGGCTAGATATTAGGAGGGCAGTTATGGAAAGTTCACCAACATTATCATAGAGATGGTATGGAAAATTCCCGGTGATAAATTGTTTATTGAAAAGCATCCAAAACTCACCCTGCACTTATAACTTTCAGTCACCGATAATTTGGTCGATTGGGAGTTTGGCGCCTCAAACTCCATGACCACTGGTGTGCGTTTTCAGTATTAGTTGTGCTCTCTTAGGTTAAGCTAGTTGCAAGTCTAGTGCAGATGGAACTATTTGTTTATAAAATGAAAGAGACCCACAACCATAATAATAAAACCTTTGAAAAAGCAAATACTTCCTTACTTTCTAAGCGCACTTTTTAATATATTTTTGTTGTTTTTCTTCTATTCATCTCTATTTTTTCGTTCTTTCAAGTCTTACTTTTATTTTTATTTTCTTCCATGAAAGAATATTATATTCAGCAAGAATGGGTGGCAGGAGAACTTTACTTATTCAAGAATTACCTTAGGCTATATGACTTTCAGAAATTTGTATCCGCTTTCATAGTAAACCGTAAAGAATAGATATAGGAAAAGAATGTATAAAGTCTTCCCCAACCCCTCTAAAAAAAGTTTGTATACAAATATTTATTATGGATTTATATCCCACAAAAAAATGCTAGTGTCGCCACTTGTCAGTGAAATATTTGTGTCCCAAATAATATGCTGATTTTATTGGAGCAGGTAAGCCTGTTAATTAAGATCATTATTGGTGTTTAATGACATGTAGATACAAAGTGGTTATTAGAGCTATAACTATGTTTGTAGTGATTAACATATTTGACAACATATTATATTTTACGCTAGGAAAGTACAGCTATTGTAATAATTTTATAATGATTCCAAACCTACTAGGTAGATTATTATTTCTAAGTTAAATATATAGTTTTGGTTAGTATAAGGATGAAAATAATAGGTTGTATATTTGTGTACTCAACACAAAATTATTAAAATAATTTTAAGCGTTTTCGAATGTGGTGTTAATTTAAGGGAGCTCAAACCTGGGATGTTTGGTAGACAACCTTTTACTCACCTGACCTGTACTCAATCCCCATACATCACCATCAAGGCTGACCAAGTGTTAGGCGAGTCTTACGGCTTAAACCACTTGGCCAAAACCGAGATTAATGGCAGAAAATGATTTGGTAAGGGTTGATCCCTGAACAAAAGAAGAAGGAAGTAAAAAGGGGAAACACCTCTTTAAATAGAAATGTTAAGTTTTCCCCTTAAAAACTCAGTCTCTTTATCTTATTCACTTGTAAAAATATTATTATTTATGTTTTTGATCGTCACTTTTGACACTGTCACCTGTATTTAGTTATTTTTTCTTGCACATCTTCTTACTACCCGCTTGAAAGATCCATATGTTTATACTTATTGGATATGAATAAGAAAGTTCGGACTTAAAATTAAATTTACCAATATTTACGTAGGAAAAGAGTAAGAAACATTTAGAAAAACTTTTTTTTTATCGGATGACATAACTGACCGGGAGAAACATGACATTCAGTTTGGTCGCCTGTATGTAGACTATTCGTCACATTGGTGGCACAAAGCGTTGCCGAGGGTACACCTATGAAGTTTTTTACACGTACCTGCATTGAGATGACGGGATGATGGTGAATATGGAAGTTTGGGCCAGTGGGAATCTTAAACCTAATTTAAGGCTTATTTACCAACCCCTGGTGACAATTGAGATAATTCTCCTTAAGAGAAAACATATTGAAAGTGTTCAGAGAGCAAATTGAGTAGGCCTACGTAAAATTGGGACTCGAACCTCCCAAGCTCACCAGCAATTCAAGTTTTTTGCGAGAGTGGTACCCTAGACCATGTGACCACTGATCTACTTACGTTTATTTTAATTAGTAGAAGTTTAAATGCATTTTATTAGTTGACTAATGATTTTAACACACGAGCTACAAACTAACTTAACTCTAGAACAAACGCATGAATACCTAATCCTCAAAAAGTTAAATGTGAATAGAGAAACCCCTATTTCATCTATAATAAACTTTTCATCAATTCCATTTTATGAACCCAAGACACAGGGCTCAGTAAGCTTACGCGCTATCAACTGAGTTAAGGTTTAGGCCTTAAATATTATGTCCATGCGTCGTCATTAGCTTTCAGAGACAAGTCAAGGGTGGTTGGGTTGGGTAAGAACAGACAGGGAAATGTCACTTCCTTTTAGCAGAGGTCACGTCATCATATTGACATTTGAGCTCGTGTTAGTTGGTAAAGAAACCAAACTACCTCCAATATTTCACGTGAACTGGTAGGCCACAGTGGCTAAGTTGGCAGGGAAGGTCTTATTATTAAGGACGTTGCATATATGTGATGTTAAGGCAGGTCAAGATTGTATTTCCCATGTTAAGTAGGGATGGAAGTGGATGCGAGAAAAAGCCATTGTTTTTGCAGTCTTATGGCCAAAACATTTTATTTGGTCAAAAATAAATAAAATATTTCTCCATTACAAATATAGAATTTAATTGTCTTCATATGATAACATAACATTTCAAGAGTGTCCTGAAATTTAATGACAAATGTTTCTTTTCAATTAAAAAATGTATCATATAATGCCGCTATGATTATGATGGATATTCGGGAACTGTTGATTTCAACATGCAAAGAAATTTTAAACTATTTTTGTGCTGGAGCAATAATTTATTTATTTTAGCCAAAAAAAGTGTTGCGATTAAAAACTGCAAAAACATTCCACCTGAATGAATTTACTTTTATTCATTAAATTTTAAAGATATAACTTTGAAACCATACTATAAATTTCAAATAATCCTTAAATTGGTCGTAAAGTGTCTCAAAACTACTTTTTTTATCTTTAAATAACTTTTTTGTAAACGTATTTTTATAAGTCATTTACAACTGGCTTTGGCTTTATCACGAAAATGACCTGTAGAAGTCTTCCTACCAGGATGTAGATTAAAAAAGTCCATGGAAGCAAATGTCTATCTATAATATGAGATAAAAAAAAGGTAATTTTAAAATGCAAGTCAATGGTTTCACGGCGAAAATGGTTTACTGGTTGTGTAAATCATCAAATGAAGAGGGTGATGTGATCAGTAGATAAACAAAAGGCCTCGTAGGGTGAACTACTAGTTCTTTTCCCTCTCTTTCTATATCATACATTGGTGTCTTAAGTGTGATAGTTCTTAAACTGCCTAGGTGTGTCAATTTAATATGCAACCCAATTCGCAAAATAGATTTGAAATCTCCAAGTAGGCAATGACGTTATTCTAGAAATTTCAATCAGAGATCAGGATTGGTGACGTCAAAGAAAACTGTTTGTCTTGCTATTCGTGAATAAATACCCAGTGCATTGGCTTATACTTCCATACGAATCACTGTGGATTCACATTTTACCTAAATGCAAGAGCAGAACTGAAATGTTGTCAAATGACGAACTTTAAGCGAATCACAAGAAATTAGCGCAGACTGAGATGGTCGTTATGCACAGCATTAACAAAGGCAATCTCAGCTTTGGCCACAGTTCTCCATAAAATCTGCGTGAAATACCCGATCACATTTAAAGACCAACTGAATCAATCATTGCTCACGCGCCAATAAAGTGAAATACAAGAAGACAGCTGCATCTACTATTGGGAAATAGTTTGAAGTAGTTTGCTTAGTAAAATATATGTGTCATTCTCATTTTGTTTATTTGTTTCGTCAATCAACCAATCTAGTCACGTGAGAGTTGTAGTCTAAGAGATCTGAATATCCACATGAACATTAAATATATTAATAGTAAGTTTTTTTAAGTTTGTGTTGCAAGTAATTATGGGTCAAATACATATATGTTAGCGGCTGAATAAAGCGCCACGCTAACAGGCTATGCTTTAAATTCTTGGCGAAAGTGTAATTCAAGATTTAACTGCCAATATGCATAAAAGTATTGTTCTTATGCTCAAATTGACTAAGGGATGTCTTTATTTATTTTTCTATGATGGCTCTAAATGTACTAAGTAGACTTTGGTTCAACCTATACTATCAAGGTTGAAAGCCGTATCAGTGGCTACACGGTATAAGGCGTCAAGTACACAATATACTTAATTACTGGTGACGGAAGTTGTGGTTGGGATCCAGATCAGGTGTAGTGAGGTAGCTTATCCAAAAAAAGGATTTCCCTCTATTCCTCTGTGATAGCTCGGGTACATTGGGTTTGTAACATCTACCGTCCCAATTTCTACGCTATTATTAGAAATATGTACGGGTAGTAAAACGTGATATACGTAATAATTTTAAACACTTACGGCTTCGTTTCACACGTTCTCAAAGTTTAAAGCTAGATTTAAAAATTAATGTTTTATTTTGTATTAGAGGTTCAATTCTCTTTGCTCTTACAGAACGAAGAATGGTTATTTTTCACCAGTAGAAAAGAATGAAAGAGGAGTATAAAGGGGGTAGAGAAAGAGTGAGAGGTCTTGTCTACCCTCTGACCTTCCAACAAAGCCTTGCCTCAAGCCCTAAAGGGTCGATAATTAGAAGAGGATCCTCTCGTAGCTTCCGGCGTCACACTCCGTCACCTTGTCAGAGCGTCTTCTCCCGTTTTCTCCAAGGGCGTTTCTTCAAAGCAGGCCAAAGAACCGTCGGTATTGGCTTGGGGATTAAAAGAAATTTAAAAAAAAAAACCTTCTCACCTCTTACCAAGTGCATTTACCACCACAAGGGAGCGAATCAAATAATTTTATACACATGATTCAGATACAACAGTTACAAGTATCAACACGAAAAAGCTTGCTTGGTCAATAACGTGAACTAAATGCCAGGCTAGTCTTATCTAGTTTCCTGGTGAACTGTAGGTCGAGTATGGAATCCTGCAGTGTGTATGTAGTTGGTTATGTCCTGACTGCTTATCCCAGCAAAGGCGGGTAAACTTCTTTTAAAATTATTCTTTCCTCATATTTGCCAAATTAGCGCAATTAAATGCGTATAGCCCGGATGGTTAGTAAGGCTCAGTGGATAAAATAAGGAGGAAGAGAGTTAAAAAGTAAAAAGAACGATGTTTGCGCACTCTATGGATTATCTTAGCAGAAATACACAGGTCATTTGGACCATGTGTGTTTGTTTACTGTTAGCTCCCCATTCAATTGCCTGATAGTTAGGTTAAACTAGGTTGCAAAACTGAAAGAAAATCGCCGATAATTAGTTAAGTTGTTTAGATTATGTTCAATTAGGTCTGCATAAACGAAAGGGAGAGTTATCTTTCTCCTTAGTCCATACGTCCTATCTCGGTTAGACTAAAATACCCCCTCGCCCCCAAATTTACCCATTAATATTGCAACAAACGTCCTGTTTAGATTGGTTCTAAATGGGTCGCTCTTCGGGAGGAATGTGCCAAAGGTCCTACGGCCAAGAGAACGGATTTTCGACAAGTCCATCCATTCTTTTGTCAGTGAACTAGGACCACCAATGCGCCCTGTCCTCTGCCTCTTCCTGGATATCGCAGAATGTTCTTCTTTCCTTAAATTTATCCAATATTTGAACTCTCCTCCAGCCTAAGCTCCTCTTTCCCTTCACCTTTCCTTATTTGAATCATGCAGAAAACAATTACTCCTAAGGATATGTTCGATCCATTTTTCACTGTACCGAATATCATATAGAACTTAAAATAACCCCACCCAAAAAAAAATTTCTAACGTTAATTATTGATAGCACTCTAATTTTGCGTTTTCTTGGAAGTAAGGCTAACTTAGGTTAGTTACTTTCATTATATTGTATTGTTAAATCTTGTTTACACCAGGTTGGACGAAAGAAAACAAGTCGTGTCAAATTTATCAATTTCGTCTTTGATGGTTGCTTCATATTATTAACGTTCATGCTTGCACATATCTTGAATGACAGGCGTCAAATTTGAATACATGATTATTTTAATAAGTTTTGTATTAATTGGTAATAATGTAATAACTGAATAATGGTAGGTATTTAAGAAGTGTGTATGAAATTTAAATGTTTTAAAATTCCAGTGATTTACCAAAAAATATGAGTTTCTCAAGTATTTTAATGCAAAGCGACAAAATAAAAATCTCAATATTTCCCCTTATATTTCAATTAGAAGTTTAGACAGAAGAGAACTAAAATGTTCTTTGAAAAATTACATTAAGTAGAACAGTATAACTAATCTACTAATCTATTACAATTCGTATTTCAAAATATATTGAAAATATTTGAGAATTTTAAAAATAGCTCGACTTATTTTTCACTCTTCCCTGTCACACTCAATTTCCCGACTTTTCCAGTTCTTCTTTTTTTCCAGGTGCGCACCAACCCTGATTTAAACTATGTTTTGACATTACTCTGCTATGCCCGAGGTAATAGAAAGTGTAATATATAACAAACCTCATTAAGTATGAAAATGTTTTGTTGAGATAGATTTTAAAGTTGTTAGAAAATTAAATTTCGGCCTAACTAAAAATAATTATCTTAGTTATAATAATTGATTTACCCAAACATTTGGCCTACTATTTTGTTAAGAAATAAAAAAATGGCATTTCAAAAATTGTGTTCCATCAAGCAGTAAAAAAGTGTGTAGTTTTTAAGTTGGTAATTTGGTAAATATATTATTACAAAACCTACTATGACAATCTGGTAAATAAATGTGACTTATGTTTGATGGAAATGTGAATAAGCAAAATTCAGCCTTTTTCTAAATGAATACATTAATTAAACAATTACTTGGATCTGTTTGAAATTGCTATAAGTGAAGTTATTTAAATAAGACTAATTTTAAATTATTTAATCAAATTAATTTTAAATTAAACAAATTGTTTAAAGTAAAAATATTTAAACTTAAAACTTATATTTTTCAAATGATCTCACATAAAATCAATTTTCTAACAGTCAAAACCCTTAATTTTTCGTGGTTTCGTTAGCTATTCGAAATATGAATGCTTAGTATTTTTTATCAAATGATTTACTAAATGCTCTGTAAAATTAATTTCAATAGATTATGCCAAGAACGATAATATTTTATCTTTAGATTACATTTTATTTCAATTGATAAAATTTAATTTATATGTAATTATTAATTAAATTGCTGGGAAAGATATAAATATGAAACCCAAGATAGGATTAATTTTAAGTTATACAAAGAGTTCAATGCATTTTAGTTTTTGAAGGATCGGAGTTTTGATATGATTTATATTTTTTAATATAAGTCTATGAATAAAGAATTAATATACATAACTATAATAATGTTACGATATATGGGGCTTTCTCAAATAATAAGGTCTAATTTTTATACAATTAAAACGCTTCAATTTTTGCCAACAAGGCATTAATGATTATGGTAGCGATCCTTCATAGTCCACCTATAAAATCTTCACTCAAATTTCCTAAACGAGATTAGAAAACACGCTTTCTTCTGAAATCTGAGGAAACAACTTATCCCTCTCAATCCATCATCAATATTAATAGTAATTATGTTAAAATTAGAATTTTATAGTTGTATAAAGCTACTGAGCATTTTTCCATACGAAATGTATTTTATCCATAACTGTCACTTTATTAATATAAATTTAATATTTTATATTAACTTAATTTATATAATATAAACTGTATTATTTTATTATAAATTATATATATATTAAATATTTGATCTGACTTTATATAATATACTGTAAAGATTTATATAATATAATGTCACTTTATAAAATATTTATATAAAATCACTTTATTCAAAAATTACATATTATGTACATATATATTATAATAATTTATAAATTTACTAAATAAGTAGACAGTTGTGGAATCAAATAACTTTTCGTATGAACTACAAAGTTATGTATTATTATAAAAACTAAAGTTTATTGTTTATAATATAATTATAAAATCATTAAATGTTATTGTTATATATATATTAATAACATAAAGTTATTGTTTATATATAATAAACATAAAGTTATTGTTTATATATATATAGACATAAAGTTATTGTTAATATATATAAAAACATAAAGTTATTGTTTATATATATATAAACAATAACTTTATTTTTTTTTTATTTTAAGATATTTAACATGCACTTTCATAAACGACAGATTAAATCAGCACACGATAATTTTTAGGAACTTATGGGCCCACAAAATTTTGCCGGGAAAGGTTTTTTCACATACCTTCCAGGGGTCTCTTACATGCCACAATGGAACTTGGGATCAATGGCTCTAATTCCTCTTCTAGAAAAATGTGCAACGAATTTGTATAGCTTAGGAAAATCCGTTCACCCCAGTTGGGTTCGAACCCACAAACATAGGGTCCTGAGGCTAGTACTTTACCTCAAGACCACTGAGGTCGACAATAATACCTTTAGGTACATTCATTAAAGTTCATTATTACCAGAATTCTACTATCTCCTTTCGTTAATGTTTTTAAAATTCATCCAGGATGCCAGAGTTTGACCCTCAACCAGACTAAATTGAGCTCGTTTTCATTCTTTCTTCAAGCAAAATCTGTTAAATTTATTTAGAGTTTAACATTATCTTATTCTTTCTTAAGCTAGCGATAGTCAGTACTGGCCCTCGAACACTAAGAATATTAGTAATTTAAATACATATGTTCAAAGCGTCGGTATCTAGAATAGTCATGCCATTTGTCAGTAAAATGGGAGCTATTTGAGAGAGACATATGAAGGAAGACTACAGCACGTGACTCATTAGTTTGTTATTTTAAACCTGGAAGAGGAAACAGGCTGTCTAGAATTTTTAGGGTTGTAGGAAGTGAGGCTCCATTAATCCCTCAATGTCACTTGGTTTTTATCTGTATCTGCTCGATAATAGACGTATCATAGATTCGACTAAGGAGAAATAAGCTCATATCTGACGAAGTTATGATGTCACTGTATTTGAGCTCGTTTAGTTGAGATAAATTAAACCTATTTCAACGCAAAAACGTGTGGTGGCTGTGTGGAGGAGAATGTAGGATTGCTTGTAAAATTCTGTCCCGTCCAACTGTATCCGTGATGAGCTACCAAATGATAGAGTAGTTGAAAGATTTTACAAATTAATGGGATGGGAACACATTTTGTAATTACTTATCGAGGATGCCCTTAGCGAGGATGGGGCTCTGGGAAAACTTCATTTGTGGGTACATCACTTATCTGACTAGCCCCCTTCCCTCACCCTTCCCTCCCCCTTCCATCAAAAATTTTTTTTTTTTTCTTTTTTCTAAAATGACGACTGACTTGAGCCGAGCTTTGTAATGTAAGGCCCGTTCCCACGGCGCGTGCTTGGACGGATTCGGCTCGCAGATTGCATTATCACAGGTCGTGGGACCGATAGATGCACTTTGGCTTAGTACGGCTCGGCGTTCCCGTGAATTTTCGGCAAATGCTTGAAACATCAAAGGCCTGTGGCTCGTTTGATGACGGGTCAGTAGTCCACCGTATGCCACGCCAGGATCGTGCCACATCCATAGACACGAGAAGAGCAAATCACGGGTCATGGGAATGGTTAGGGTCGTAAATTTATAAACCAGAGGCTCGCGAATCTACGAACAACGAGCCGTTTTCGACTTGCCATACAACAGGTCTTGGGAACAGAGCTTAATGCTTGCGGTGAGCATTGCATTGCAAAGATCGTGGTAGGATCGCGCAGAATGGTCACTTCAAATGCTCGGCTCAACAGTGCTCTAATTTTCTCTCATTTATAGCCGATATTTCTGACCTAGAAGTTAGAATATGAATTTTAAATGTAAATAAAATAATAAGCATTACCTTTTCCTGTACTCCTGCTTTTCGACTCTTTTCCTTTCTCTCTCCTGAGAGTAATCAGTAAACTTGTAGTTTCTCGTTTTGTACTCTTCTTGATTGATTTCAATTTCTTCAGACAGTTACTACCAGGCATGTTGTTTTTATATTGGGTATAATGCTGTACTTAGGATTCCACGGAATAGTTTTTTTTTCGATATTTTCCAATAAAGATTATTAAAGTTTTTATTTGTTCCACTTTATTGTGAGCAAACCCTTGCCGCAAATTGTTTGTAGCACACAATTTGTCTTCACTCTAGTAGGCACTAATGACGATTGGATGACTGTGATCAGCACGTGTGACAAGACACATGTACTGACTTGTAATGTAACAATCAAAAGAAATCTTGAAAAAAAAATCCACTACACTTTGTTGGATCAAGTGCTCTCGCATAGAGCGGCTCGGCTCGTTGCTTGTTACATTAAACAAACTAAATAATTATCGTGTTTCATTAAAAGTTTATTTTCTGTTCTGTCAATGTTATTACAGAGCTTTGCACCTATATATATATATATATATATATATATATATATAAATTTTAGCCATACAAGGTGTCAGGAAATGCTATAAATTATAATAAATGCCTAAAGCCTTTTTTTTATAAATATAAGGGTTGATTTCTCACCAACCCTTCTTTAGATTTTCTACCCCAACTAACTTTATCTATATAAGAGTACAAAGAACAACTGTCAATATTGATTTAAATTGGTTTATGCGGCCAAAGTTATCGTGAGGCATCTAACACAGACAGACAAATGGAGATCAGTCGAGTTAAAACGGAAAACTCGTTTCACTCGTTCAATAAATCTAACCATAATTATGTTGTTGTTTATTGTTTTTACACTTTGACAATATTTTATAGCTCAACCTATACATGAAGCTTACTATACGAGCACGCAAACAAAAATTCCGAACTGTCTATTTTTTCTATTAATTGGTTTCAACATTAGCGCAGGTACTCTTCCTCTGGATTTTTATCTTCCTCATCCCTGCCTCATTAGAGTAAATATGGGAATAGTCCGAAGAGTAGTAAGACGTGGAACACAAGTAAAGTAAAATAAAACGAAAAGGGCCTAATTCTTGAGTGGTGTGAATAAAAATATAGATCTTCCTTGTAATTACCAGTGAAATAAAAGGGAAAATACGTTAATGAGACAACAAGGATTAAAATATCACGTTCTTTCATTTTTACTAAATATTTCAGTAGAATTAATTAAGCTAATTATTAAAAAAAGAGCCAAAAGCGAGCAAAATCCTACTTCGATTACAAGATATAATATTTAAGACAAAGAATCCTCATCTAGTGAATTTACAGTGAGTTCATCTTTTAAAATAATATTAACCAACTTGAACTATTGAGATTTTTTTAAATTATCTTTTCAAATAAAATGTTATGTCATTATCTTACTATGAAAGGTACCACGCTTAACCTGTTTGGTTCCACTATTGCTTAGCTTATAAGATTGGACCAGTGTAGTGGAATCAATCATAGTAATACTGATCCTATCCAGGCTAACTGGGGTGTACCTTAATCAACAATCACTATTATGTGAGATGCTTGAATAAATTACAAAAGTAGATCGAGTTTCTTTCTGATCAATTTAAGAAGAATGAAATTATAGTTATTCCATATGTTTAAATGTCGACACAAACGGCTACATACTTAAAACCATTTACTTAGCTAATATTCACACATTCGCTGAAAATCCAAGAGGAGAACAGAGCCATAACTACGTGACGAGCTCTAAACCAATAACAAGAGTTCATTCAGCACTATTCGCTCTACCCGCTTGACATAAGTTGAAATTATTTTCAGCTTTTACCCGCTCTGCATCAATTGGTCTTTTTGGAAGAGCCAATCAACGCTCTCAGTCAACCATATATTCAATGCGCATGCACAGTGTTAACTACTGTTTGACGTGGGATTCGAACCATGTTGGAGGCCTGGCGTTCCACACATTCACAAGTTGTGATTAATACACGTGTTGTCAGAGGTGAAGGAAGGGTTTGGCAATCAGATAAATCTGTGCCGGGACTGAGGTTTGAACCTCAGACCTCCAGCACAGAAGACTGACACATTATCCATAGACCGCCAGGTCACCGCTATGAAGAAGTCATGTTGACGCTGCTTCCTCTAGCGGGGGTGCGCTGGATATGTTGAATGTTAAGAGGAAGGGGAGAAATCTTCAAGTCTTGGTGATTGCATTTTTGGGGTGCGTGAAACACATTAAGGAAATAGGCTTATACAACTGTTACAACTTAATCGTGTGCATTGACTAAATTCCATAACTTCTGTAGTAATGCATTTTCATCAGTCCACTCCATTATAAACTAAACAAAAAGCGACGCACAGCAAAAATAAAACTGCTCTGCACTGAACTCAACCACTTTATGTTATATCTGGTCACACCGAAAGAAAACAGAGCAGGTGCGAACACTAATATACTTTGATGATCCGATTAAAACTCGACCATAGTTGGAGCGCAAGCGAACGTGAATTCGAACCTAGTGAAAACGTGCGAAACCTACCGAAAGCTGTTTGGCTGCGTTCTATATGTCGGTCACATTGAAACTAATTTTGTATCCACTACAGCTCGTTCGCTCGTGTTTTCTCCGATGTAATCCTGGCTTAAAACATCGCTTTTGGTGAAAAGAACGTGTGTCGATCAGTGTAGAGCCGTGTCGAAGGCACATAATATCAATTGATAACCGCTCCTAGCTACCATAATATAAAATACATGTTTATCCACTCAATAACAAATCATTTTGATAGTTTGCGCTATAATTCATCATGGGTCAACAACCATTCCTGTGAACTTGTGAGTATCTAGGCCCCTCAAACAGATTCTTCTTTCTTTGTTTGGTTTACATGTGCGTCAACCTTTAAGCACAATTAAAACAGATATCCACGAAAGTAGTACTTACACACACAATTAGTGACTTACTCTAGTTTAATTCTAACACAAAAACAACATCCAAACAGAAGTTATCTCTTAACTAAAGATATAAAACTCTCTGTGGAATTTTTGAAACTTACTGAGAAGTTAACTCTAGCAGTTAAGTCAGTAGATAGACCCTTATCAGATTTATCTTAGGTGTTGATTCTAAGCAAAAGAATCCTCAAATTTCTAGCAATTAATTTAACTCTCCATTTGAACATACTTGAATGTTTAGACCGTTGCTATGCCATAAATCTAATTAAAAGTAAAGAGAGTGTCCATTTCGTATAAGTTGGAGAGAAACCTTCAGTTTAAAGTTGAGAAAAAATTAATATTTATTTTTAAAAAAGATCTGCCTAAAATTGGTTTGGTTAGATGACTAAGCCTATTGATTAATAAAGACAATTTTAAAAGGTACAGGGAAAAAGATGGAAAGTCACAATACATAAATTATCTCAAGACACAACATGTATACATCCAACCCCATGAGAATCTCGGCAAATAATGTTTTATTGATTTAAATATGAAATAAACCTCTTTAACTATATGATATTATAAAGTGCCCATAATTATCTAACAGATGGAAGCAGTTTGAGCTAAAACTGTACTTTCCCCTTTTTCCTAAGTACTTCAATAGCTATACCTCATCAGAAAGCTATAAATTCTACTAGATCTTCTTTCACGTATTCATACTTCAAGTCATGTGATCTAAAATTGTCATTTTTAATATATATATAATTAAAATATATAAAATAACACCAAAATATAGTAAAATGTTACCGATTTTGTGTTTTATTAACTGTTCTTCCTATGAATATTCCAATATAGATTTCCTAGTTGATGATATGATATGTTTATCATACTAATGAAGCGGATCACACATTCTCAATTTTCAGGATACAGCATCCATTATACGTCTATTGAATGTTGCGCCTTTCATGTTAAGGCAGAGTTGTTAGGTGGAGCGACTGCCATAAGTCAACTTAATAGTCAGCATCCAAATATGTTACCCGCTTAGAAAACTGACGCATACTTCAAATAGTATTTGCAAGATTTCCTAAAATGAAGGGTTCTTCTTTATTTTTTACGCAAAAAAATCATTAAGAAACGGTGTTGATTTGGTCAATCAAAGTGTTGGATTTAGTTTGAAGATGAAGTTTGTTTAGGTCTCTTTTTGTTTTTATGTATTTCAATTTAATGTCATCCGACATACAAACGGTTATTATAGAATTTATAGTTATTGTATAGATATTATGAGTATATATGTCAAAAACCAATTAGTTAAAGTACTCATCGTAATATCCCTAGTAGAAGAAGGGCCCCAAGTTAAATTATTTTAACCAGTTATATCTTTAAAGGATTGAGTGTAAATCGTATAAAACATTATATAAATATACAATGGATTATAATGTTACTGGTAAAATTTATTTATTAATTTAATGTGAAAAGCGTATTTTTATTTGTTTAGCTATGATTATCTTATACAGACACCAGTAAGCTAGAGCTAATGTTGTAAATAAAAAACTGTTTATTTTATACAATATAATAATGATGAATTGTAATGTATTTTATAGGAAAGAGGGGGAAATATTAAAAAGAGCATCCATCTTATTTATTAACTTTAAGTCCAGTGAAGTCATTAAAGAACAGTACATAAAATACATGATAAAAAATGGTGGGCTGGCTCAGATTAAAAATGAATACAATACTTTGCGTTCTAAACCAAAATTTACATTTAACAAAAACAAAAATTACTACCGTATCGCGTGGTAAAACTTAAAATAATAAGAATGAATAAAATCGAACACGAGATTCTCTCAAGACCTCTGGGTCATGTTGGGAAGAAATATACCTTTATGGTTTTTTTATATAGCAATAGTAACAATTTGGATAACATTAATGTTGGTGATAATAATATAAATAAAATACTTGACAAGGATTTGACTTCAAGATTAAGTTTATTTTTAATGAATAATTGTCTCTCTAAAATTTTTACCCTACCTAACAGACATCCGCTAAGTTATAAATTTAAAATGCAATCCATAATTCAAATAACAGTTCAGTAAGTTTATGTATTAACATAAATATCTTAAGTCCAATTTTTGTGGATTATTATTGAAATAATAATAAAAATATTATAATTTCTTGAAACACCTAATTAATAGATGTCCTCTATGAAATTAATAGTTAAAATAAAGGTAAAATAGAACATAAGACATTGCAGTCGTATCGAAGGAATGACGCTGGCCAAAAGATTATTTCCAGAGTCTGTTAAAAAAATGTTAGCTTGAGAAAAAAGTAATAATTTATTACTTTAGAAGAAATAACACGAAATCTTAAATTGTAGTGGAAAAGGCTCTAAGAATATAACGTCTGCGTAGAGAGGTCAAAGCTGTGTGGAGATTAAAAACTTAAAAACAAAAAATTGTTATCACCTCAAAGGATGTTCTGAGAGAGTCATCGTTGAAACTGTGAGTTGGTCTAAAACTCACTAATAGTCCCAGATTCATCATTGCATCAATGGTCTAAAGTTGTCGTCACGTCTATGGTAGTCATTTTTATGTACACTTGAAAGATTATTTTAGGATGTAACTGTTGGAATTTCAATTTTTGTTGCACTGAAAATAATGTGTGTCATCTTCTCTTTATCTCAAACGCCAGTTCCGCTTCTTCCTTCCAATCCCCGCCTCTCAGCATTTCTCGTCGAGGCCCCCCTCTCTCGGATTTAAGTTATAAATTTGAAAAATATGTCTATAAATATGTGAAATTAAAGTAGAAACAAGGAATATCTGGGCGGAAAGAAATAATAATTAAGATGCTTGATAAAATCTGAATCTTTAATTAAATGAATGCAGAATCTGATATCTGACAGTTTGACATATGATCAAATTTTGTATACAAATTCAATTCTTTTTTATTCCTCCAAGCCTTTTAAAATTAAAATGTACGATATTGGATGACGTATCTGTGTCGTCCATCCCCGACTTCCCCCTCTGCTACAGACCATTTATTTCTTCCTGTGTCCAGTGTGCCATCTACATCTAATCTCTTACTCAATTTAGATAAAACTCATTCATTTCATGTAAACATACTTTGTCAAAGATTTATAAATCATCATTAGTGACTTCAAAACATAAGTCACATTCTCGTATTTTTCCCTTATGATATCGTAGATCTCAAGCAAAATAAATTACACGAATATATTTTTGATCGAAATGCAAAATGATAAATAGTATATTTTCTTTAGATAAAAGTATTGTATAATTATCTGGTTGTAATATTTCCATTATCAGCAATGCAATGTACACATATTTAAATAAGTACAAACTAAAATATTTTTTGAAATTTTAATTTGTGTCTGAGCAATCTGTCACAAATTAAATAAATATTAATGTAGTATGGCATCTGGCCACATGGCGTGTTGGTCACGTCAAAATAAATAAACATTTTAGAATAAATAAAAACTAAATAAAAATATAAATTGACAGAATTAAAATTTTTATACTTAATTATTAATTTTATGCGAAAACTGTATTTTTATTTGTTTAGGTATGACTATCTTATACATACACAAGTAATCTAAAGGCTAATATACTATTTTTAATATACTTAAATAATGAAGGTGCTTACCGAAAGTAAATATTATATATTTCTTGGTAGTATAACAATTCATTTGATTGTTGAAAAGGATATTCACACATGTTTTTTAACTCAAACTAGAAACATCTGATTAACATCAAATCTTTTTTTTATTAGAAAACATATTTTATTAGATTATTGTGATAATGGGTTAAAATAATATTTACATGATGCTTAGAACTCATTTATCAAATCAAACAAATTGGTCAAAAATTATGTATTTTTGTAAAACCAATTTCATATTTAATTTTAAATCCACCACTCCATGTTTGCCAATTTTATCCTCAGGCCAATAAAGAGTTCCGATAAATTCCTCTAATGCCAAGCACTTTAATTGGATTCACGTTAGAGAATTCTTTACGGAACAAGAATGAAACTGCGAAAACTTCTGTGGGTGGTCCTGAAGTGGAGAGAGAAAGGTTGGGGGATACTCTTATAGAAACCTTAGGGGTTTAGAGGGGAAGGACGGATGGTGAATGGGAAGAGTAGGACCACAGCTCATTAACAAACACAATTTAACAGGATTTAATTAGTTAAGTTAATTTGGGGATGCTCAGACAGGTAATTACGACGTAGATACAGCTGTAACCTGATCTTCCCCTTCCCCCCTTTCTCTTACCTACGCTCTTTTTCCACTCTTCTTTGCACATGTTAACAACTGTTATGTTATTACAGGGGTTGTATGACATGAAATGACAATGACAATGACAATGCACCCACAAAACAATTAAAAAGTTGTAAGTTATAACTATTCGTACACTTTATAATAAGTACCCACTGACAACCGGTAGCTTAAAATGAGAACCCTATTAGTTAACTAGTTTCTATTTAACTATATCCGCACTCGCTTGCATAGAGGATGTAAAATACATCCTAGGTAATATTATCCCTGGTGTCTTTGGATGAAATTGAGTCTTCTGCATCCCAGGCTAAATTCAAACATATATTTATATATTCTGAAAATTAAAAATGACACCTGGACACGGGAATCGAACCGGGACCTTCGGCTTCCGGGTTCGATTTCCGTGTCCAGGTGTCATTTTTCAATTTTCAGAATATGAATCTAGATGTAGAATTCCTCTCTAAAAGCACAAATAATAGCTTTGGCTATTTGATGTCTTAATATATCCATATATATGCATTTTTACAGCGCGCTTCCCCCTCCATACCCTCCCCTGTTTCTCTCCAGTTTGTGTACCCTTCTTTTCATTTTTTTTAAGCACCGCATCTTACTACCCGTTCGGGATATACACCTATGTACTAATCACGCTAATGAGTCAGGGATGAGGTAGTGTAATTTAGAGGAATTACACCCACATTTGGGTGGAGAGATAATGGTAAACCATCTAGGAAAACCAACCTTAGTACACCCAACCGGGATTGAACCCCAATGTCCCTCTCCTCGGCAGTCTAGTCTAACACGATACTATCGCGTTAGATAACTACGACAACGAGGCTGGTTTCTTTTACTCTGAAAGTAGTGACCATACCGTGACTGACAACATTATGAACCTATTTTATAAGCTTCGCCACATTTTAACCATGCAAAGTTATCTTTCTACCTTTCAGTGTAAATGAAGTGTACATTTGAATAGTAGAAAAATGATCAGTTAAGGTCTACGAGCTGGTATGGTGATTTTTATCTAATTATGTTAACTTGTTGAAAATATTTTCATTTATTTGCATTGGTTTTTAGATATGTTTAATATAATGACAAGTTCAATATCTAGCTAACGTTATTACATACGATAAGTTAATTAAATAGACCTAACAAATTAATTATCACAAAATATAAACACAATTTACTTAACGAAAAAGGAATCCTTTGCGAACATATTAATAAATCATCAATGCTCACGTGAATATCAATTACCGTTGATTAAAAATGGGTTCGATGAGACATACCGCTCAACTACCTTTAAAAATTATAATTATTTTAAGTGGGCTTACACAGAACAAAATAAAAGTTTTGCCTTCATGGGACAGAATAACATTGACTAGAGGAAGTTGATATTTTATCTAAAGCCTACTTCTTCTACAACAGAATAATTGACAGTGTGTTAAAAGGGGGTGCGGAATACAATACTGCAAAATTATTTTTTTATGCAGGGTAAATAAATTAAATCTAAATTAATGAGTTTGCACAGTAGGGAATTACAAAAAAAAAAAATTTAAAATAAATAGAAAACGTTGGTTGGTTTATGTTTGAAACTTTGAATTATTTTCAATTTTGTATTACCTTTTGGTATGAATCTTCTAGGTTTGAAATGTACTTTGTCATCAGTATTCTTGGAAATTATATTTATCGTTTAGCTAATAATAAATTAATATAAATAACTTTACGTACACCATGGTCACGAGGTGGTATAAAAAGTCAGACCCACAGTAGACTGGCCTATCAGTGACAGGAAGGTTAAGGTTCGAATCTTAAGCGAGAGGAATGATTATAAATATTTTATGATAGGATTAACACAGAGACAAATATTAAATTTTCTTGAGGTACGCATCCGGCATCAAACGAAAGATTTCAACATCTGTATTTAACCTTTTTAACTACTCAACCTCTGTTAAAAGGTATTTCTCATAAAGATGACATAACACCAATATTGACGTGTCCCTTAGATTTTTAAATTGAAACAAAAATAATCCAACAGTTTATACCATGTTGCGTCTGTGAGACGTCTCGTAATAACTTCCATTCCCTTCCCAGTTTATGCCATTACTCTCAGAATCTATATTGCAGTAAAGAAATGGAGACACACACACACACAAACTTGATTTCCACGAGGAAGTTTATACTAAACGACAACATTGTTCCGCTAAATAAGTAGCACATTCAGAAACAATTGTCGCCATCCACCGTAAGTTGGCAGAGGTTTGATTGCCCTCAGTAGAGCACTGCGGAAGATCGTTCTTTGGAACAACTGAGGAAATTCCGCCTTTCCACTCCCTACCCCAACTCCCCCGCACCTTAGGCCATCTCATATTGAGTAAGTTTGGAGGAAGGTTTTCACCGGGTACAAGGTGAACCTTAACTTTCTACAAACTGGTCGGGTCGTGCCGGGCCGAACTAATCCGATAGAAGCCTGGTTTGATTACGATTGAATGCATTATTATTTTATAATAATCTGATATTCCATATTTTTTCCAGGGAACCCATCTCGGTGGCATAGTTAGATAAAGCGCTAGATTTGTGTTGAGCTGGACTGTCAATAACGGGGATATTGAGGTTCAAATATCACTCGGGTGATCTTGGGGTGGTTTTTCCTCAATGGTTTTACACTCTCCCTCCACGCAAACGCGGGATCACCTCCTCTATATTCAACCTTCCCAACTCCTAGCCAATAGCGTAATTAGTACTTAAGCATATAACCCAAACAGGTAGTAAGACGCGGTGCTAAGTTTAAAAAAATGTATTAAGGGAATCTTGATTTAAGTTTCTATAATTTAATTTTATATATAAAGATATTTCTTCTGTTAGATAGAAATAGGGTTTATAGATCCAGTTTACAAAGATTATCGGAGTTCTATCAAATTTTCATTAATAATAATATAATAATAATAAATTGATAGCTTATCTATCGAAAATATGTCCAAATATTTCAAGAATTAAAATGGGAAGTCGTAATTTAAGAAAACAATAATTTATCTGAATTAAAATTTCTCAAACTTTTACCGAACCTGTTTTAATTGAATTTTTTTTGTAAGTAAAAGCACTTATTTCAAAGATTATCATATCAAGTTAACAAAATTTCAATAGTGAAGTCACAGTTTAAAAAACGATTTACACAGTTTTTACAGAAATTATTTAGATTTTATTTTTTAAATGGAATATTTTATACCTAGGATAATATTATGTATAATGATCGATATTCTAGAAACCTCGAGCTTACTCTTATAAGGGATAGATTAAGAGTTAAAGTTAATAGTTTTCAATTAAAAAATTACACATAATGTGTCAACGGGGCTTGTTCTTATTTTATTGAATTTTGAGGTACCTTAGATTATAAATTCAAGTATATAACAATAGGCCTACAAAATGTATCCACCACCTTACATAAGTTGGTAGCGTCTGCTTACTGAGCTGAGTGTTTTGGGCTCAATTTCCGGCATGTCTGAAAAATATATCGTAGTTGAAACGTTGCTTTAATATTACATTTGATTAAATGATGACTGGGAGATTATGTATTGTGTCCTTTTTAGAAGTAATATAGTTTGTAAGTAAATTTAAATATTATAGTTTATCTGTATTCAGGCCTATTAAATTGATTAAAAATCAGAAAAATACCCATGACATAAGCACACATACCATGTACACGTTTGTAGAGCAATACATGTTTTTTTAAATTGTATTTTAATCATTACATTATATCCATTACTGTTTCCAGCCTGTAGCATGGGTCAATTCTTTATTAAAGTCATATATTTTCCACAAACAGCTTTCTAGGCCCCGTCGTAGCTTCACCTTATAATCTATCTTAAGACTAGTACAGGATCAAATCCAGTCCCCAGCCGTTAATTTATCAATGTGAAAGGGTAAACCCATATTTTCATCAATGATAAAGATTTCAACCCTGCCAGAAATTGAACATGAGACCCTTAACTCAGTAGACTGAGATTCTATTGACTGAGCCAAGGTGTCGAACTGAATCTTAATTATGATTAATCTAAATACACTCCATATACCAGTAAACACGTTGGCAAGGCATTAGTCTCATATTGTCTGGTTTGTTGGTGACAGGGGAGGTCTGTGTTTCGAATTCCGCCCAGATTTACTGAAGTACTATTTTCCTAAATTAAGGCTACATGGTAAAAGGAGGGTAAAGTCATACCAAACATCTTCCAGGACAACCACTTTTATATTTCAACCCCATGAGGACCCCAGAAACTTACTTTTTTTAAAAACTAATTTAAATATGACAAAAACCTATTTTGAGCATGAGCTAAAGTGCGTTAGAAAGTTTTCATGATTGTCTAACAGATGGAAGCACTGATTCAATTTGAATAAAAATATAAACTTCCCTCCTTTTTCCCCTGTACCGTTCAAATGATTTCCCCCTTTACGTCAACAAAATTACGTGTATACCCCCTTTAGATTCTACCTCCCTCATTCCTACGTCATTAATATAAATATTACGATAGCCCGGACGGGTAGTAAGATGTGGATCACAAAAGAAAAGTTTTAAATTTCCCTTGGTAAAAATAATGTAAGCCACTTTCTCTAGATCCCGGTATATTCTAGCGTGCCGAACACATATTACTCCAAAGGGTATAGGCCAAAATGCAAATGAAATACACGGTCGAAGTTTATGATAAGTCCATTCAGGGTCCCTTCAGGGTCCTAGAAGTTGCGGGAGTATGAAAAAGGGAAGAGAGAGAGAGAGTATTGGATACTTAGAGAAATCTCAATGGCATAAGTTCGAGGCATGGTACGTGCCCGTTGAGGACAAGGTTGGATATCGGGGGGAGGGGGGGAGGGTAAATGAGTGAGAATGGGGTAGGATGAAGGGCTGTGCGACTCAATATATTTCAACGTGAGCCTAATTAACGACGGTTGATCGCACCCAAGTAAATGCGAATAAGGAAGGACGCCCTGCAACGACAGGCGGTATATATTTCGCCGGATTTCTGAATTCATGTAGTCTTGTTATGTTTGAAAGAATAAATACTTTATGTTTGAAGAAATGAAATTACATAATTTTACGCAGGTGGGCCGGGTGGTTTGAAGCCACCTGGCTCACAATAAATTGGATTGCCAGTTTCTCAACGATTATTCACATTAATGTAGGTGAAATTTATCTTATTTATCTTTTATCTTTAAAACTAGCTAGCTAACATTACTTTTGCCAAACAGAAAAAAAAAATTAGTCAACGTTATAAGTGAGCCTTTTTAAGCTAATTTTGGTAAATGACGTGATTATAATTTGAAATAACATACTTTAATCTACGTCTACTCTTAATGTAAGAACATATTTTCAAACCTATTAACTAACAATTAATTACGTGTATTAGTAACAATATTTAACAATTTTTTTTTTGTAAAAGAGACATCAAGCCCCAACGCCTGTATTTTATTTGTAATAGTCATCGAAATATTGTAATGAGCTTTCGATTAGAGTATACTCTATTAAAAGATAAACTAGTGAATCTTTGAAGCGGTGAATGCAGACTATCATGCTAAAGTGAATTCCAAACTTTTTATTGGAAAAAGTTATATAGAATGAAGCCTTAATCGACTTTCCAGTAAAGGGTTTACTCCTCAGAGGGAACAACTTTCAATAGATTCTGAGCTTTCGTTGTGTAATTGTATGCAGAACGTACATTTTGCCCCTTCAGACCAAAATGATATTAAAAACAACCCCTTACACCGATTTATATGTCTTTCTCAGCTCAAACTTTATTTTGTGAGTTGGGAGAGAGGAAAAAATGTATTTAATATCTGAGAAAATTAAAATAAATATAGTAGGAATCTGATAAGGGAATTTTTTTCTTTATGGGCGAATTCAGAGGATCTTCTAAGCCAATTGAAAGTTATAGTAAATATTTTATTTTCCCTCTTTTCCTGAGCTTGAGGTGTCTTGAAGGAACTAGACTATACATTGGTATTATATGTGGCTCAGTGGAGGAAATATTCACCTCCAATTTGGTAAACCCTACGCCAATTCTGCTAAAACATTAAATATATTTTCCCTTCTTTTTAAATTGGCTTCTTTAACCAGTAAACCATTGTGATTATTCATCCTCTTTTTAGGAGAATCCTGTTGCAATTTCTCTTACTGTACTTGCTAAACCTTTTATTCTTAAATTGAGTTGTTGAAAACATAAACTACTGAAATGATAGATCTCAATCTTTTGTTTATTTACTGGAAGTATTTAACGTGCACTTTCTGAACCAACTGATTATATCAGCAAAAAAAAAAAAAAGTCTAGAAGCGAGAATCAAAAAGCCATTTGGCGCGGAAAGATATATTCATATACCTTCCAGGGTTCTTTTATATTCCACAATTGACATGTAAATGAAGCAACGGCTGTACTTCCCCTCAGAAGGAAGTTGCGTTACGGATTCCAATAGTTCAAGAAAAATCCGTCAACGCCAGCTTGGTTTTAACCCACAATCTTCAGGTCTTGAGGCGAGCATCTTACCTCAATACCACTGTGGTCAACGATATAAAAATTATTTTAGCCTTTATATTTTATAAATGTAAATTCTTCTAAAATCTACATCATACATACATAAATAATCATACATTCACAACCCCTTCCCTCCCTTACAGGGTAGGCAAGAAACTGCACAGTGTAAATTATAATAGCTCAAAAAACAACTTCGTACTTAATCTTAGATCATCAACAAATATATCATCTTCAATACGTTATGCAAGCTTTAATTACAGGAATACTAATTTAATCATTTTATTTAATCGTAGCTTTCAAATTAAATATTTTCAAAATTTAAACATTTTGGGCACAAGCTTTTATTTTTTAAATTAAGATGAAAATAGGTTGGCTAGAGCTCCGAAAATCGTTGTTTGAATGAATTGCTTAGAGTTTTACATTGATAGATTCGAGTTTAATTAATTTATATTAAAATAATTACCATCAATTCAATAAAAAATAAGGTAATTTCATCAAATGACCTATTAATATCAACACAGTGAATTTAACACCCAATATTAGTACAGTAAATATAAAATATTTAAAATAAATATTAAAATTTTTAGCAACTAATTTAGGTTTAAAGGAAGATGCCATAAAATAATTTTAGTGAGGTTCGTTGACCACTGAGTCATGGGATTGTCTACTTTTTCGAAAACTACAACAGTTTTAATAAGGATGCTCTAAGTTGAATATTTAAAAAAGACGATCTATAATTCGTCTTACCTTTTATTACTCAAATTAGAACCAGCTATTATAGTGTAAGCAGATGAAGGTATAGCTATAGCAAAAATACTTGAACGAGCTTTGCGATGTTAAAAAATTCAAAGTTAATTTATTTTAGGTTTATTCCTCTAGAAGTTTTAATAAAGGCTCGACGAAACACATAATTAACTCAACCAAAAAAAGTTCCCTATGAAAACTATTCAAAAAACTTTTCATCCTCTCCTCAAAGTTTGTACCAAACAAATTTTTTTTTTGATAGGTTGGAAGCATTTCGGTGAGCAAGCCGTGAATATTTTAATCTTCACATTAAAGTAAAGTTTCTCAAACATTATTTGTTGCCTCATTTTAGTAAAAAATAAAATAAAAAATCACAATATTGTTGGGCAAATTTTTTAAGCTTACACTCACAACTCTTTACTTCAATATTTATAGAGAGGAAAGAACAAAAGAATGTCTACATTTATTATGTTTGAATGTAAAAGACACTATATTCAGAATTGAGCAAGTTAAGAATTTCGGGGACAGCCTCAATTTTATTTATTAATATATTTCGCTTATAATTCGCCAATGTTATATATAAAACAGTGGAAAGGAGCTAAAAAAAAAGGATAAACTAAAACATTGTCAAATGGTTTTATAAAAACATATTTCAAATAAATAAAAGCTATTTATTTTTAAAAGTATTACAACTTCACAATTATAAGTGATCTCGTATTTGAAATATTTGTGGAGATATGAACAAAAATTAAAAATTCCACATTTGTAAAGTACCTTTAAAGTCATTTTCATGGGACAGCCAGAGTATCCATTTTGTTTGAAAAGTTAAAAAATACCTAAATACTAAATGTGATCAAAATTGTTAGAGTGAATTTCAAAGAAAACAGAATTGATCCATTTTCGCCTATTATTAAATTACTCTTACTTAATTATATAGAGTTGAATAATATCTAATTCCACAAGCCCCTTGGTAATACCTGAATACCAAGTTATTGCCAGATCGGTAAAATGGTATCGGTTCAAGGCCGAGATAAAAACATACAGATAGATGGCACCCCGACAGCAATTTTTTCGTTTTCAGGGTGTCATGAAACGTTGACGTTTATCAAATTCTTGAGCTCGATTTTTTTGAGTATCGCAATACTTCTTTCTCCGAGGGGTGAGAGAAAGTAAATTTAGGTTTATCGAACCAATTGTTTACCTAGTATATATAAATAAAGTGTTCATTTATTTGAACCAGTGCTATTATGACGAAACTGGTATAGGCCTACTTGATAATGAGTGTTTGTTTATGGAGAATCGGAAGAGGAAAAGTATCAGAACAAAAAGTTAAGAAAGCAGCTTAGCTGAGGGGTAGCACCGGATAGTTTCCACGTACAACTTCTGAGGTCACGTGAGCATGGGTCGAATTGTATTCAACTGTAGATAGTTCTGAACCACATGGAATGTTTCGTATACGATTCGTGTACTTGGGTAACAGGTTGTATGGTCCACGACAAGTAAGAAGAAGAGTCCATTCGCATGCGAATGTAAACAAGCATCAATGATAAAATGTATTTTGTTTTTAGATATTTAAAACTACTGGAACTCAAACAAACCGTTAATAAGGTCTAGGACAGTGAGAAAATGTATTAGATTGTAGGACAACCACTTTATCAAGTTATTCCCAAAACAAACGTCATGTAAACAATTCGATTAAATTATTGAAAGTGGTTATGGTGAAAAATAATCTCATTTTCTGCTCTCCCATTAGAAACAAAGGCCATATAATATTCATGATAAAGGATTACTGCTATTGTTTAATAATGCTACCCATAATTGTGTATTTAATTTTATGCCTATAGATAACTAATTTTTAGTAATATTTCAAATTATTTTAATTTTAGGCTTACTAGTAATAGGCCTACTCTAAAGTAGACCGCAAAACAATTGAGTATGTTGATCTAGATGCTTGTACCCTGGCCTGAAAAAATTTCAGGATATTGTGTTTAAATTTACATCTGTATTTTATTTCACTCGTAGCTTGTACAAGAAGGGAAACAACTTAGTTCAATATGGCATATAAGGAGTTAGAACTGTTTGCAATAAATTTATATTATTAAGTTTTCATAGGCCTAAGCCTTACAATTTCTAAATTTTTCAATATCTTTAACTTTGGGCTCTAATATTTTCTAAACTTTTGTAAGAATCTCTTTTTTCAAAAGGAATAGTTTGTTTTTAAATGATCATATTGCATTCATATATATAATATCAAATCCAGCATATTATTTAGTAGTGCACCAATAACACAACTTTAATATTTTTTTTAAAAATAGTTTCTTTACGAGTTATTTCATAGCTTGTTCCAAACATCTGGAAGTTATTACGTCTACCCACTTAATTAAATATTGAGCCTATATTAATTTATCAATCTTTAAGAATGCTTTTACTAACCCATTATCGATCGTTTGAAAGTAGGCCTAACTATCAAGTAATCTAATAAGTATGAAAATAACAAAATTTAAAAAATCAGCAGACCTGGCTATTTCATATTACTATGAGCTGTAAATGAATATTTAATGGGGATTAGATACAAAATTTGTGGTTGTATAGTCCTATTACTTGTAAGCCAAATTTATTTCGTGTGCTTGGATCGAATACGAATGAAATATATCGGAGAATACCAAAGTAGTGGCCTTCTTGTTCGTACACGAAGCATGCAGTTTCGTGTGCGGCCTGAGATTACCAGATCTGTAGCATAACCCTTCTAGGATAGCTATACCTCACTTACGATGGGAGTGTAGGTGAGTGAGAACTAGCAGAAGGGTCTTTATTGTAAACATTGGTTGAAGATAACTTCCTTATCATCATGAATAGCTTCCAGCCACTGGCTAGGTCTTGTTTGGAAAACAAATCTTTCCACCGCCTCCTTTCCTCCCACCATCTCTCTCCCTCCAACCTTGGCCCAGTCTCCTCTTTCCTCCACATTCCTTTTTACTCCCTTCAACCATCTGTCCCTTGGTCTTCCTCTTGGCCTCCTACCACTCACCTCCGTATCCAATATCCTCCTGGGCATCCTTTCCCTCTCCATTCTTCTCACATGGCCATACCAGCTTAGTCGTGACATCTCCATCTTGTCCTGAACTGGCTATTCCTAAAGATAGCTTATATCAACCTATTCGTAAATAGTTATTATTTTCTTATTAATATTCTATCATAAATATTAATTTTCGAATAGGTTGACATAAGTTACTTTCAGCCAATGTTTGCAATAAAAATAACCTTTTGCCAGCTGTTACTACCTCTCCTACCGTAGATGGAGTGTACTCATTTCCGAGTCATTGGGAAGGATGAGGGTGCATAAGCGAAGTAAGGGGGGGGGGCTCATTTTCCAAGAGTTGGTTTAGGGGAATTTCAAGAAATCTCAAGACTGTTTGAGGATTGACATGAAACCCGCACAACGCGTTGACTCTTTAAATTGGAGTATTTTTAGCACCGCGAATTAATACACATTAGGGTTGTAAGCAGATTCTTAAGTTCAACTATTACACCACACCTTTACGTTGATAGTTGATGTCCTGGTTTTCTTCTGAAATGAGTTTTTTTCTTCCTTACGTAACTCTACAATCAGAGAAGGATTATGGTATTATAAAAAGACTTAAAAGGTTATTTTTCCAAGTACAGCCTCTTACTACTCATTAGGGTCGTACGCTTGTTTATTAATTAGGTTGATGTATCTGAATGAAGAAGGTTGGATTTAGAGGAAGTGTAGTGACATTTGTATGAGGGGAGAGTGGGAAACCATTTAGGAAAAATAACCTCAGTACATCTAATCGGGATTTAAACCTCTTTCAATCCATCTTCGTGAATCCAGTATTTAGAAATAGTGATGTCTTAGACCATTCGGCCACTGAAGTGTAAGAAAGTAGGGCTATTTAAATACTTAGCAAGTAAAATGTATAAAAAATATTTTTTTTTTTATAAATGTTACTAAACAATAGCACACACTTTCTCATATTGTGTATTTTCTAAGAATATTTTCAAAAAATAGGTTTTAAGTAAACTACCCTTAAGTAAGTTCTCCTCGTAAAAACAAAATAAATTATCTAGTTGGTCATTATAAACATTCTTTATTAATAAACATTAAACCAAATTTTTCAAATATTTTTCAAAAATTCATGTTTTCAATTTAAGTTATTTGTTAACAAGTCTAAAATGATTTGTGATATGTAAAAGTAAGATCCTATTATTATTTATCTTGAAAAACTATTACCAGACACCCATTTTAAATTCAATCATCAAATCTAACTAAAAAAATAATTATATCCATCAAAATCTCGAAAGAAATGTTTTGACTAATACAATACTTTCTCTAACCTAGGTGTCACGAGAATGTAGAAATAGCATTTAAAGTTTAAAAATGAACTTATTCGTCTACAAAGCACAGTGAGCCTCTGTTCGTATTTTTACAGTATTTGTAATAAATATTTTTTTCCAGTCAAATAAATTAATAGTTTCCTCAACAGATCGTTTTGTTTAATTTTATACACTTTGTAATCTCAAAGGTATTAAATATTTTTCATCGACATAGTAGAATTTAAACAAGACACTTCTCTTTTACTTTCTCTCTATCTTACAGGTAGAGAAAGTATGGTGATCGTCAAAAAATTCGAACTCGAGATTTTGATGAATTTTGACGTTTCATGACTTCCTGAATCCGAAAAAGTGGTTTTTTAATTTCCGTCTGTCTGTCTGTCTGCCTGTCTGTCTGTACCTCCAACTAGAGCCTAAACTATTTTACCGATTGAGCTGAAACTTGATATCTAGGGTTTTCATAGGGTTGCCCCGAGGGGTTTTTGGAATTGGATATCTACCCCTAAAATTAAGGGTAGTTTACTGAAGGGAAAAAAGAGAAAAAGTCGATTTTCTCAAAATCGGCTCAAACGATTTTGATTAAATATTCATTTATGAACATTAATAAATATTACAAACAAAATGGCTACTCTCAATATTTCGGCAAAATCGATTTAAGGGCTCCGGTCATATGCGTAAATTAACATTTTTTATAATAGCTCCGAAACTATTTGAGATATGAAATTACTTAGCATTACAAATATGTATATATATTTATAATACAAATATTTTATCCGAAACATATTTTTATAAAATCAATAATTTTCAATCTATACGCAATTATATATATATTTTTAACTTTTTGGACATTAAAGCTTAAGTATTGCGATCGTAAAAAAAACTAACCTGAAATGTTGATGGATGTCGACGTCTCATGACCCCCCGAACCCTAAAAAACAGTCTTTGAAATGCCGTTCCTCTGTGTGTCTATTTAAACTTAAAATTAAGGGTAGTTTACCGAAGGGCAAAAAGAGAAAAAGTCGATTTTCTCAAAATCGGCTCGAACGATTTTGATTAAATTTCATTTATGAACATTAATAAATATTACAAACAAAATGGCTACTCTCAATATTTCGGCAAAATCGATTTAAGGGCTCCGGTCTGATGGGTAAATTAACATTTTTTATAATAGCTCCGAAACTATTTGAGATTTGAAATTACTTAGCATTACAAATATGTATATATATTTATAATACAGATATTTTATCCGAAACAGATTTTTATAAAATCAATAACTTTCAATCTATACGCAATTATATGAATTTTTTAACTTTTTGGACATTAAAGTTTAAGTATTGCGACCGTAAAAAAAACTAACCTGAAATGTTGATGGATGTCGACGTCTCATGACCCCCCGAACCCTAAAAAATAGTCTTTGCAATGCCGTCTGTCTGTGTGTCTATAAAAACTTAAAATTAAGGGTAGTTTACTGAAGGGCGAAAAGAGAAAAATTTGTTTACTCAAAATCTGCTCAAACGATTTTGATTAAAATTCGTATCTAGGCGTTGATTAAGATTATAAATAAACTGGCTATTTTCATTTTCCTATGAAAATGATTTTTAGGGTTCTTTACAGAAGCGTTAATTTCCGTATCTCCACAACTATTGGAGAAACTAAACAACTTATCATTGCAAAATTGTAGGCCTATTAGAAATAAAAAACTTTTATTTGACATATATTTTTATAAAAGCAGCAGTTTCTGAGATATTTGCAAATATATTAATACAATTTTGTGAGCTTTAGTTGTAAACATATACTACTTTAGTCTTAACGCAATAATTCTCCAATGCCATAGAGTAATTAAATATAAGTATCTAAAAAAGTATGTTATTTTTCCTTAAATCTCTTAGGAGAAATGTTTGCATAGCAATGATCTATCTCCATTTTAGACTCAATAGTCAATATTTACATTTTTTATTGGTCAAAATGTATAAATGAATAATTAAATATCAATGCGATGACTTGAAGATCTGCAACACCTTATAGAATGTTAAAATTTTAACCAGAAATCGAAATTTTAATACGAAGTATTGACCCTTGTGGAAGAAATTAAACTGTTTGAAATGCTCTTAGGTGGAAAAAGATTTGCCTCTTTTCTCATTGATTATATATCATTGTATATTATTTTATGCGTGTTCTTATGTGGAGTGGTGATGATACAATGTACATTATTCCGTTCAGAAATCTTACGAGTTTATAGAAAGAGAGAGAAAGTCTGTGCGGTGTGCCGTACCATTTATTTAAAAAAAGTTATATCCAAATACCAGTATTCGCATGAAAATATTAAAAACTATTGAGAAAACAAGTGTACAAAATTAAACAATATTTTATTTTACTTGGCCGAACAATTGTAATAACTGCGAGAATACTGATCTTAACCATTTTTTTTTTATCCTTTTGTTTAAACGTCTTAGCGCAATGTCTATTAACATCCTAATCTAAAAATCAGGGATGAGGAGGGAAGTTATATAAAAATTAGCCACATTATCGTATAACCGACCCAGTTTCTAATCTCGATCTACCTATCACTAATAATCTAGCCTGGCGTCATAGACCATGTGAGCAATCTGAGCAGACTTTGAGTTGCGGACAGACAGTATTGGCACTAAAGCTTACGAATACATATTCCTTTATAAGAACGACAGACTGCGAGCTGTATCTAAATAAAATACGGACACAGGCGAAGGAGAATTCTTTTATGATACCAGTAAACTTTAAATGTCTTCTGAATATTTTCAAAGGAGCATACACAACATTCAAATAAAAGTTGTATCCATATGTTCAAGTAGATATTTTCATCGAAGACTTTTTTTTTCTTAGAAATAAACTTTTTAAAGTAGTTTTTATAATAACGAGCTATAAGAGACACGACGCCAGTATGTATATTTATTTCACATACGAAGTAAAAAATTGTAAAATGAAACTATTATATAAGATATTTAAATTATGTTTTCTCACAATAGTACTAAAGTGTTTAGCTGACCACTAAATAAATGAGTTTTATTATGCATTGCATCTTACTATATGTCCTGGATATTCACATGTTTACAATAGTTTGTTATGGATGGGGAATGTATAATCTAGGTGAAATGTACCTGAATTTGAGTGGTGGAGAAGAGTATAGCCATATAGGGGAGATCGCCCCCAGTGCAATCATCTGAGATTCAAATCTTGATATCCATATCATATGCAAACCACACCACGTGAGTATGACACCTTAGTTCACTTGTCCACCATTGCGGGTTAGAGAGATATTTTCCTAAACGGTACACTCCTGAAGAGATTTCCAACGGTCTCGAATCAATATTCGATAATCGAATATCATGAATATATATATTCATAATTCAATGTATATATATGAATATATATATTCAATGTATATGATATTTTTGACTTAAGGGAGAGCAACAAATTTAATTTTCAGGAAAGGAAATATTTAATACCAAAGAGGAACTAACCACGTTACTATTTCTTGCTGACGCCCTGTCCAGTGTCAGTGTTGCCAAATATAGCCTTCCATTCTTTTAAACGAGTCACTGACATGTGGTTTGACGCGAATGGGTACGCCACTCAATAAGGCCGTCCGATCCGATTTAATTAATTTAACCTGATATCAAACTCTGACAAACTAAATTAAAATGGATTGGTTGGGTCTAGCCGATGGCCAGGAAGTATTTCAAGGGATGGTGTTTTTCTCTTTCCTTTCGATAATATTGTTATTCAATGAAATCGAACCCCATCCACTTCGGTGGACACATGGTTTAAGGCGCTACTCTTGCAATAGACTAGACTTCAGATAACTTGGAGATCAAGGTTCGAATATCGGTCGGGTGTACTGAGGATGGTTTTCCCAAAATATTTATCCATTATCCATCCACGCAAATGTGGGTAAGCCTCTTCTAAATATATCCTTTCAAACACCTAAAACCATTAAGTAGTTAGTACATAAGCGTATAAACTAAACGGGTAGTAAGACGCGGTGTTAAAAAATAGAGAAGTCGGGGACAGCCAATATGGGTGATCCCCTAGCTAGGGGGCTGGGCTTGGGCGTGATGAACCCTCACCGTAAAAAAGATCCCATCAAAAACATACACTAGAGTAAGTAAGTAATAGTATTCCTATCACTTTCTGGGGGAGTGCTTGTAAATTTGTATATACATTATGTTCCTTTTAAAGTATTTTAAGAAATTTATTTTGGATAATTAGTGTCTAGTACTTTCGGAAGGTTCACTAATGATATATTTAAAAATATATATTGTATTGAAAAATAAATGCATCAAATAAATTGTGCTTAATATTAAATGTATTCAGGCATATTTTTTTTAACTATGGTGTCGTTTGATATTTCGTATTCATATTAATGAGTAACAAGTGTTTATTTCTCAAATACAAATAACACATGCTACGTTACAAATATTTATTTGATTTGATCTTACATTTATATAAATTTACATTCAGGTAAACGAATAAATTTTACCATTAAAAGGCAAATAAGGATTCATACCTTCAAGCTTATATTTTACTAAGATAAATACCCTATATCTATCTACCTAATTTAATATGAATATATTGGGATTTTGATGCCTTATATCGCATTAACACCAGTGTGGAAACTCATAAATTAAGAAAAATAGAAATCTGAATTTGGCATAAGATTAAGTAGGTACTTATGTAAGCATTTAGATTTACATCTCGGACGTATTAAATACATTTTTAGTTGTGAGTTTGATGCCTTAAGTCACGTGATCAGTGATGTATATAACTCAAAAGCCAAGAAACATTAAAAGTGAAACTTTGCATATGTAGGCCTATGTCTAACCTTGATCTACCTGTGAGCAGTAAAAGGTATCAAGCTTACCTTGTATTATTCCACTATTGTATAGATTATAAGTTAAGTTCATAATGCAATCCATCAGGGTGAACGAAATATACTTAGTAAACTTTAGAGACAAGTACACAGGTAGTTTTTTTACATTTAAATCTAATGCTAGTCCAACACCTTAACCACAAGATCTCCATTGCGAGTATCTTCAAAATTTAAAAACAAAAGTGAAAGCTGAAATTTAGTATGGGCTTACTTACTAAAGAAACCTTATGGGCTATGTGTGTGTTTAATTCCGCATAAATTAAAAGCTTGAATTTTTAAACCAGATGATCACTGGGTTTGTTAGCTCCAAAACTAATAAACCGAGTGAAAACTTAGCATATTTATTAATTAAAACTAAGAGTAAATTTCATAGCTTGAGTACGTTCAATGCGGTGCTAAATTTAGGCCGTCTTGTGACTACCGGATAGTTATTGCTATCAGGAGGTTAAAGATAGCGACCAGATAGAGGTTATCATCTACTTAAAAATTTTAGGCGTATTAGGAACTGAATTTATCTGACGAATAAATACATTTTTATACAGAAAACGCAATGTTGGTACTGTTTTTACTGGCACGCGCATGCGTATAGACCCTGATGCTACCCTACAACCTAGCGAGTGGCGACAACTCTCAACATTTGTTAAATAATGGTGGCTAAGCGAGTGTGAGGAAACAGATGGGGTGACGTGGATGCAGAATCTAAGTTGTCTTGCAAGTACTAATTTCAGTGTTTGCCAAAATGTGGGCAATAATTTTGTACAACGTTTAAAATATTCATTTAGAGTACTCACATTTAAATAATTGGTTCTTATATAACTTTAACTCTACCAATAGCTTGGCATCTTTATAAAAGTTTGAATTAAATGTTCTAACTGTATATATAGTTAGAGCCTGGGCCTGTACTCACTAAACACGGGAACCAAAATTTTAACCTAAAACAGATTCTGATTGTGAAACCTCATGTAAAACAACACGTCACTATGGCAACGCCAATTTTAACTTTCAGATAAAAGTTATCAGGTACTTAAACCTCCCAATAAAAATATTTCATCTGGCAGATAAATGCTATCTGGCGGTCATAAGACGCACTTTTAACTTATCGACCAGATAAAAAGTATGTTATCGGCCAGATTAATATTTATTCAGGATTCATAAGACCAGACCTAAATATAGGATGACACCAACTTAAGCTTGAACTCCACTCTGGTCTAGGTAAGTTTCGTCTTGTATTTAGTAAAGCTTCACACTTGAGGTTTACACGGCCTGATTATGGAAATGATCCTAATTTTTATTCCCTCAGGAGTATTTTTAAGACCATATTTTAGTGTTCTTCCTTAAATTACGTGACTAGCGAACTGTGCAACCAAACAAACCAAGATCTGTATAAAGAAGAAACGTGTCATGGGCCCGCTTACTTAGGAAACCCTTGGTTTGTGCTTTTTAATATATTTCAAGCCTGATATCTTTATCGCGTGGTCAGCAGTTATGGCTTTTTTTTTTACAAAACAAATGAAAATGCAAAAAATTTAAACTTGGCATATGTATTTAGGAAAACTTGTAGATATGCGCCTACGTACGCTCTTAAAATTTAATCTCTATTGCAAGCCTGACGCCCTGAATTGCTTAATCATGATGGGGATAGCTGCAAAATAAATAAACTTAGAAAAATGAAACTTGACAAGCGTAATTTATAAAAAAAAATGTGGTTATGCCACTCAGATTTTTTTTAATATTTGAATTACGAGTTAATTGGTATATGCATTTAATAAGGTAGCTAATAACAAATCACCGTATATAGGTGTGTTTAATATAGTAACGTGTCGTTTTCTGTCAAAGATTTATCATCGTGGAGAAATTTCAACCATAAATATAGATATATTTCACAATGCTGTTAATTTAATCCTGAAAATGCTGAACCCTTGCAGCTAATATAAATTAAGCGTGTAATTTTTTTATAAGTATATTGGGAATATTAATATTTTGCAGTCAAATACAATTTATTAGGGCTGTAATATTATGTACATTGCATTATCTTAATTTAAAAATAATGAGTTAATTTAAAACTCTTCCATTCAAAATAAACATATTAATCAGAAAACGACTCAGTTTGGTGCTAATGTGTTTCTTTTCTTTTATGAAACATATCTTGAATAGGCGGGGGAGAGTTGGCTCATATTCTTGGTTTGGTTCATTTAAGCCAAGTTTCGTGGAACGTGCAAGAAAATGCCACACCCCACGTTTATTACCCATCTATCTGCTGATGCTATTTTTATGCAAAATAGGAGGTAATTTAAAACTTCATGAAGAGAGGGAAGGAAAGGGATTGCAATAAATCTGCCACGTGAAAGGATGATATAAAAATATCTTTTTATTTTAAACTTAAGCCTTCTGTTTTAAATCATTGCATGTACGCACACCTTAAGATAAAGGAATATAGCCCAGAGGAATTGAAAAGCTCATTTATTTTTAAATATTAATGTATCAAATTATTCAAATTTTAATATTTAACAAAGTTCAAAATGATAACATATCTAGACCTACACATAAGACAATTAATAGTGTTTTAAAAAACATAAAACAGAGAATATAGCTTAGAATTAGCGATATTCATGTTAATTATTTTTTTTTTGACATCATTAATGAGCATGGTATTTGGTGCATTGGACTTCAAACTATTACTAATAATCTCTTGTATATATTTGATTTTCTGTGGGTTTGGGTAATTTATTATCTAGTGAGTACTATTTATATGGAAAGCGATGTAGCCAAAGATAAGTTCACAGTCCTTTTCATGATAGACACTTAAAAATAGTTAAAATTGATTAATTAATCATGTAAAAATATATTTTTTAAAAGAGGAATGGTTAAAAAAAGCGCTATTTTATTTTGGCAAACAAATTTTGAAACTATTTATTAATCTATTTATTAAATGTTAAACTGTTCCATATTTGATAAAAGGTTTCCTTTCAATGCAAGGGATATATCACGAGCGTTTTTACATATGTTTACAAAATAAATTGTTCTTTTATTTAGTAAATGTCAAATATTTTATAAATATCTCAAAGATATTAGTTGGCACACAATGTAGATTGATATAATTTTCACATTGGCACTGATGTTAAATGCAGTCTGTAGCATCAAGCTCACACGATGATGAATTTACAATGATAGTTGTGTAATAATCTTTGTTTATTAAATTATTTATTTATTTATTTTTGTCACCGTGTCTTATAACCTGTTCAAGCTATACGCATATATTATAATTATTCTAATGTGATAGGGATGACGAAGACATATTTTTAGGGGTAATCTACCCTCATTTGCACGGAAGGAGATTAAGAAACCATTTAGGAAAAACCACTCTAGACCTATCCGAGATTAAAACACCAATCTCTCTGTCTTCCACAGGCTGGTCTAACATGAGAATGACGCTTTAGGCCATTCAGATACTTAAGCGGATAATCTAGAATAATATTGTTGATTCAAAGTCATATTGCATAGGGTTATATTTAAGAACAAATTATAAATAATTTGCCAGTTAATAATACATTTATCACTAAAATTCAAACTTTAACGCCAGTTATTGTAATATCTATGAAAAACGAACGAACATATAAATCAAAATAGTTTTGGACATAGCCGAGGAACGAATTAAGCCCCATCGAAAACATCACTATATGTAACCACTTTACCTTCAGAGGGCGTGGTCTTCTAAGGGTAACTACATATCTTGTTCAACGAACGGGATCAATAGCCGTCGACAATACGAGTCACGTCTCCGCTGCGTTTTGGTTAGCCTTTATCGTGCAATCGGGAGATACTAAACATGAAATATGTGTAGACGGATATGAAGCAATGTCCGCCGTCAAAATGTCTCCGGCCGACCGGAGATAGCCTTCCATCTATCTTTTATCCGGGCTGTATTTTCTTCCGGGCACTGAGGGAGAAGCCGTTGCTCTCGATATAGACATAGCACCGTGGACATCATCCTGGATAAACACCAAAATATGAAAAGCGTGTTTGCCATAATGCTTTTGTTAGATCGACGTCCGGAAAAAAACTGTGAGGCCGAAAGAAACACAGCAATAGTTTACAGGACTAAAATATAACATGATTTATCTAGCCTTTCTCTTGTTTAATAATATAAAAGCTATTGTGGTTGTATGATTATTACTTATTTTTGCAAACTAATGTCTTGTTTCATAGGTTATAAAATCAAAAACAGTGGGACGCTTTGTCTTTACTCCTGCAAATCAAGCAATTTGGTTTCTTAAATTAAAAAGCCAATATGGACAGGCGTTTTATCTTTATTCCTGCCAATAAAGTTATTTTGTTTCTTGGATTAAAAATCCAGTCACACGTTTGGGTTTGTTGAAGTTGGAAGAGGATGCAGCCAAAACAGTCTCTGAGAATGATATTGACTCACCCTAGTACGTCTCCAATAAGACTCTACACAAGAGAATACTTTCGGAGGTTTGCTAAGTCCTTTGACCAATAGGACTCTATACAAATAGATACTTCCGGAAGCTTGTTCAGTAATTCCACAAGTTATTGGGTTAAGCCAATCCTCTCATCCGGTGGCTTGACCGGGGAGGATTCTACAAATGTCTCAAGGTCCTGCTTGAATAAGCTAGATGCTGATTTCCAAGGGTCCATGGGTAGACACATCGAAATTACGTGAAAAGTTTCTTACGAACCTTTAGTTAAAATATTAAAATTGACATAAATACGATTGTATAGTTAAAGTTCATTGTAGAATTTTCTAAATTATATTATATGCACGTAATAATTATTTTAAATAAATTGACTCATGAACTTGTAAAGTCGAATTATCGTCCATTTTGTCGATTTAAATGCTAATTAACGATATCAATATTCAAATAACCAAAAATAATTCCCTTAATCTACAAAATTTATTCCCCTTAACAAAAGAGCTTATTATTATTATTATTATTATTAGCACCGCGTCTTACTACCCGTTCGGGTTATACGCACTTACGCTAATGTGTAATGGTAGGGTGATTATGGGATGAAATGGAGGACCTACAGTTTAACGTGGAATCCGAACCACGGTAGAGACCTGGCATTCCTCACATTCACAAGTTGTGATTAATACACGTCTTGTCAGAGGTGAAGGAAGGGTTTGGCAATCAGATAAATCTGTGCCGGGACTGAGGATTGAACCCCAGACCCTCAGCACAGAAGTCTGACACCTTACCCCTAGACCACCAGGTCACCAACAAAAGAGCTATGGTAAATTATATGTTATAACCGGCTATTATAATGGTCATATTGTGACCAGAGGTATATATTTAAATATACATAAAATAATTAAATATCATTGTTTAGGCAAATTAAATGTAGTATTTATAACCTATCTTTGATTTGTTAAGTATAAGCAAATTTTAGCTGCAATTATTTTTCTATGTGTAGTGCAAAAACTAAAATTAGCATTAATTTTTAACCGTTACTAAAAAAAATTGTATGCCCATTTTTACATTAAAATACAAACTTATATTTAAAGAAATCAAATCAATTTAGTTCCCACAAAATTATCAGAGTCTGTTTAAAAGGGCGGCTCTCATATAGTATTCTTATATTAATGTGCAAAACACACACATATAGGTCTAGTGGTATTTTATTGTGACTTTGGTACTATTTTACTTCTCATACACGAATCCGTTCTTTTTTCTAAGTAGACCCAATTCAGTGGCCACATTGTCTAAGGCGTTACTCTCGCAGTAGACTAAACTGCTGATTACGGTAAATTTGAGATTTGTATCTCGGTCGGATGTACTGTATTGAGGGTGGCTTTTCCCAAAATTGCTTTCCCCTCTCACTTCCCGCATATGCGGGTACACTTCCTCCTAATATAATATTTCTAATCCCTAAAACCAGTCACGTGATTAGTGCATAATGGTATAACCCCACCTGTATAGTAAGACGCGGTACTAAAAAAAATATTTCAAGTATAATTCTGAAAACCTCAAGAAAATTAACATCTCATATTCTCTTTATAGTTTATTAACCAAGATGTTTAGCTGTGGATGGGTATTTTAAAACTCCAACCTTAATTTTTGAGCCATCAACGTGAAGCTAGACATAATCTACCCTTCACCTGCATATCAGAGTACACAAGCTTGACGTCTAGCCCGTGGTGCCAGCGATGCGGGTTAAACTGTTTTTAATATTTAGTAGAGGAAACCGTTAGTGTTTAGTTACAAACGTATACAAATTAGCACGCCTTATTTAATAGAAATATTACAAGAAGACTAAAATTGTATGGAAAATATGTGGCTGTATTGAATCTTTAAATATTCAAATGTTTGGATCAATGATTCTATATGTTTATTTATGCATACCTATCTTGTTATCAAATAACCATTAGTTTATATAATCTAAATTAGGATCTTATTTTAAAACATATATTGATCAACTTATGTTTGAACCGGCTATTATGATGATTTTATTGTGACCAAAGGTAAATATTTAAATATATAGACGAAGGAAAAGAAACTATTTTTAGGCAAATTAAATTTTATCTTCTGGCTTCTGGTTAGTTTGTTAAATATAAACAAATTTTAGCTGAAATGTTTCTATTTGCAATGACATAGCACTTAAATAAGCTTGATTTGTAACCATCAAAGAATCTGTTAGTTATTCATTTCAGCAAAATTTGATTAAGTATTTTCTTTACAATCAGTTGGAATAATAATTGTCAACGGTATATCGACGTTCACAGGAATTTAGGAGCATTGGACAAATCCTAGATGCCTCAGCAGTAGAGCATTAATACATTATACCAATGGTTCCGAGTTTGATCCTTGTGTCTGTCATTTTTTAACTATTCTCTTTGGATACATTTTTTTTTTTGCAATATTAATTAATCGAGCTTCAGAAACCTTTAAAAAAAATCCAACTTGTATCAAGTCTAAAAACTTTTATCCTTCACCCTCTTTGTCATAGTGGCGTATCGTAACAAAATCCACCATCCTCCTTCTCCCATCTTTCTCATTCCTTGTTCCGATAAAGCCCTTTTTTTTTTCACTAAGCTTACAAAAAAAATTCATTCGTTGCTAAATGACAAATGTAATTTTAATCCTGGGTTTCGCATGCTCCAATATAGGTTTGAACGACAAGAGGATGCGCTCAGGTTTCTCTGAGAAGAGGGGAAAAAGAAGGTAGGGAAAAAGAAGGTAGGGGAGGGTGGGATTAATGACGTGACTTTAGTAAGGATTCAAGTCTTCTTGTTCATAACCGACCACTTCGACAAAGACATCCATCAGATGGAGTGGAGGGACCGTGTGTCTTCCCGGAGTATCTTCCTCTCTCTCCGGTTCCACCCACCTTCTCCCCTTACTCGTCCTTAGACGTCACACCTTAATTTATCTTTTCTTCCCTATTTTATATTTCTATTATTTTTTTTAATCGTGGCTGGGTCATCAGGAAGGCTTCTTTGATATACATTGTTCCCCGGCTATAATGACGTCTGTTATACCACAAATTCGGATACACAGCAGATTCAGATCAGAAAATATTGTTCCAGTAAAAACATAGAATATAAATTTCTTCACATGGTGACCTCAACATTTCCTAAATATCAAGGATATTCTTGTATTAAATGACTAATTTTTCGCTTCATTTAAAAGGTTTCTCATCCTTTGCTAATGACAGATATTTAACAAATGTTTATATCACCATGGGAATATATTTAAACTGGTTTTTACTGGAGTAACATTTTATTTATTTTGACCAAAATTTTATCTATAAAAACTACAAAAACGTTGCGCTTAATATTAAAATTTCGCCCATAAAGAACAACAAAAAAATTACCGACTTTTTAAAGAAGTGAGTAAATAAATTAGTTAAATATTATTATGGCGACTTATTGCAATGTTTTACATGAAAATGAAATCACTTGTGAAAATTGTGTTTGTACAGTACATACAGTAAGTGGACCTTAGTACAGTAGGCCGATGTAGTAAACTTTATTTGTGTCATCAGTAGCTTTACCTGCAACCTGCTTGTGTTTGCAGTATCGTGATAAATAGTGTTATATTAGAAGAGTTTTTTTTTCAGTTTATTAAATAATCACTATTGTAGCGGACTAACTAGCCAGGTCCCGTACAACCCAAATCAACTGCCACAAATAACGGTCTTGAAATAAAACGTACATGGATTGCTGAAAATATGCTCATATCTATACATGTGTGTGTTACATACCTCGCCACAATAACTTCGCTGTACACGAGCTCCATTGGACGTGCCCTGCGATTCTCTCGGCCAGCGACGCCGCACTTTACCGGGCCGAGCTTTTAATTCATCTGACTGAATCACTGGGTGGCGCACCGCGCGCAGTTTTCGCTGGTTACGGCGTACGTGTTGAAGTGAACCTCATGGGACGTCATTCCCCCTTCCTCCCCCTCACTACTCTTCTATGGCTCACCGGACTCTGGCGCTATAAGACACCGTGGCTTGCAGGACAAGAACACATTACTTCATTGTTATCTCACGATATAACATGTCACACGTATCTTCAATCAAGACATATTTACGACTCCAGGGATGAAGGGACGATAGTACCGAGGGACTGGCCTGATTGGCGGAAGAAGACTTCCGGTGCGCTATAATCCAATATTGATAGGGAGTAGATGGCTGTAATGGCCGTGGTTAGGTCTTAGGAATGGTTTACTTGTTCAAGAAGGTATTAATAACTCTTATTAATTAGGTAAATGTAGTTTAGTCTTAAACTTTCTTGCTCGCTGTGCTAGCCATTGGTGACGTTCTATGTCACTGATATATACTGGGTCCTTCAGACCCGCAGTTTAGGTAGTAGTGTGTCCCACTCCATGGCCTGCACGACCATGTCGTAGTCTGCAGTGCTTTCAGACATGAAAGGGGCTGTTTAGGTAGAGTTACTTCACGCCATGATAGTAGTTTGCCTTATTGTGGTACTCAACTTGTGGATCTTTTGCCCGTCAGGCATGGCTCGCGTTTGTTACATATTTTGATATCGTCCCTTTGTGAGAACTTGTTTCCCTCTTCTGGGTTTGATAGTCGACCGTCTCAGGTTTGATCACCTCGAGTCTGGCTATGACCAATTGGTTATTTGCCGGGTCATTTTGTGCTTAGGCCTAAATCCCTGGATTGGAGCTTTCGTCTAAAGTTTAGCTGGAATAGATATGGCCGGAATAAGCACTCTGTAGCTTGTAACTATTGTAACTTGATTAAAATTGATTATGCTAGCATCACTAGGATGGGTAATCTTCATCCTCTATTGTAAGATTGCTAGTTTATTTATCCAAGTTAACTGGTTAACTTATTGTGTAGGGTATTCCTGTTAGTGTAATTGTTTATTGACTAATGCGGTATTTATGTTTCAAATGGAGAGGCTACCCATACCAAGCATAACCAGGGATTTGCCCATGTTGTACCAATGTTGGCACTTCCCGCCTTGACAACAATTGAGGGGGAACACTATATAACTCGCTTCGGAGTTATCAGTTTTAGGAATCAATTATTAGCCTAAGACTTCACTAACTGGATAGTGCTTGTATTATTTTGATGTATGTGCTGACAAACTGATCTCATTAAAGCCTATTTGTTTATTTCCATCATTATCTTTGCTTTTACGTGTTTTATATCTTGAATGTATTCCCTGTTTACGTAACCGGAGTTAAAAGTAAACAAACCTCCGGTGCATTATTTAAAAAATAATAGTCATTGGTGGTGACGAGGTTGTCATATAACGTGGGTCGTACTTTTACCTCACAAACACGCGTTAAACCGAAAATTGGTGCACTATTTGATAAAACTAAATTGTTCCTATAAAAAATTGAAACCTGACTTTTTGACTGAATGCGCTACTACTTTACCAACTGAGCTATTCTGGTGCTTATACAAGTTTGATACACATGTCTCCATTTTCGAAGGTTGGTCAGAAAAAATAAGGGGCTACACGTACTATTAATTATCATTGCGATGTAAATGAAAACTAAAATGTGGCTTGCCTACTCATTAGAGGGTTCTAATGCTCAGGGTTGTCATTAGCGTGATATGCACTGAGGTGCACAGAGGTAGTTCAAAATGGAGATTCACTTGTAAAACTGGTATCTTGTCAATTTTCGTGGCGTTATACGCTTTTTGTAGGCAAATAATATTTCCTCAGCCGAGATTCCTCTTCAAATTGTCTCAGAATTAGAAAAATTTCCGGATTTCAGTCGGTACATCAGTTACGCTTCCAGCCTAAAAGATCTAAGGACTGAATCCCTTACGAAACTTACTAAAGGTCTTCTGAGTGAATTATAAATTGAGACGTTGTAATATATTTATTTTATAAATTGATTTACTAACTATTAAATAAGGATATAGATCATGTCAACTAAAAACAATTGAAAAACCATGCTTTAAGAAAGTCTAAGTGGACAGGCACTTCTCTCCATTGAATCACAAATAGTCTGAACATTTAGGCTCAAAGAATTAATAGAACGGTTTTATAAGGCTAAAGCAAGAAAAAGTTATTTTTTTAACCGTCGTTTCAGTATATTTATAGACCCTACTTATTTTAAATAAATATGTATTATTATACTTGTACTGTATATTGTATAAATAGGCTGGTTGAGCTTAGGCTATGCCTTTAAATAAATTAGCATACGTGTTTGGATTATATCGCTCTTGCAAATAGTTAGAAGATTATTATTATTATTATTATTATTATTATTATTATTATTATTATTATTAGCACCGCGTCTTACTACCCGTTTGGGTTGTACACACTTAAGCTAATGTGTAGTGGTAGGGTGATTGTGAGATGAAATTGAGGACCTATAGTTTAACGTGGGATCCGAACCACGGTGGAGGCTTGACATTCCACACATTCACAAGTTGTGATTAATACACGTCTTGTCAGAGGTGAAGGAAGGGTTTAGCAATAGAAGATTTATACAATTCAATATAATATTTTGGGTATACTATATCTTTAGATGTTAGAGAATTAAAACAGTGTTTTATTGGTAAATGTTTTCCTAGATTGATTAGCAAGTTGTATATCTACCTAGAGCAGTTGCACGCAAGAGAGAGAGTTAGCAAATGAGAGAGCGATAGAGAGTGAAAGTGTGAGATGGAGCGAGAGTGACCGAGTAAGTGCAATCAAGTGATATAGCGATAGAGAGAGAAAGCGAGAAAAAGAAAGCGAGATAAAGTGCAATAAAAGTAAGTGAGAGCGAAAGAAAGAGAGAAAAAGAGAGCAAGCAAGTAAGAAAGAAGGAGAGAGTGAAAGAACGAGAAAAAGAGAAAAGAGGGTGAGAAAGAGTGATTGAAAGAGAGAGCGAGAGAGAACGAAAGAAAAAGAGATCGAGATAAAGAGCAAGAGTGATAGAGGGCGAAAGATAGATATGAATGAGAGGGAATAGAGTAGATAAAGTGAGTAAAAAAGAAAGTGGAAGATATAGTGGGACATAAAGCAGAAAAAAATCGTAAGAGAGATAGTGGAAGAGAAATCAGATTAGAGAGTGTAAGAGAAAACTGAGGAAAGAGTGGGAGATAAAGTGAAAGAAAATATGGTATAGAAAGCTGAAGAGAGTAATAAAAAATGAGAGAAAGAGGAAGAGAGTGAGAGAGGGAGAGCGGAAGAGAAAGTGGAAGTGAGAGCTTGTGAGGGAGTGTGGAGAGGGATCTTGTAGAGGGAGTGAGAAAGTAAGTGTGTGGGAGAGAGAGAGAGAGTGGAATATTTGTTAAAGATGTAGAGGTAAATAAAAGACAAGCATCCTAATGCAGCCAACTTCTTGAGTGGAACTACTTTTCTTTTCTCAAGAAGGACCTTGAAAAAAGTTGTGTTGATACTGCAGAAGACCACGGATATAATGATCTCCAAATCCCTAATGAATAGCCAGTACTAAATGAGTACTAAATCTTTGATCCCAGTAGGACTTAAACTAGGGTCCCTTAGGGGGGAAGGAGGGCTGCCCATTTTCTGAAGCACAATGCCCAAACGGATTCAGCCAAAGCAGAGTCTGATAGTCTTATTAAAAATTTTTTTTACCATATACATTTTTTTTTTTTTCATTTAACTGCGATTTAATTAAAATTAGAGAAAAACAACATTTTCTTGCTCGCACAGACTTGAAGACAGCTCCGGATTGGATAGCTTAATAAAAACCATTGTGTGGAATTAGAAAACGCGTAAAATTTTCATAGAAACAATTATCAAAGTTTTCAAAAGAATTAAAAAAGTTTTAATATCTTTCTTTTTCTCCTAGTCTCGTCAAGTCCCTTCTTCCCCTAGATTGGCTATTGTTTTTAATAAAAGCCTTCACTTCCTTCAGGACTGACATCTGGCGACAGAAAGAGAAATAACAAAAATTGAGACAATTTTTATAAAAAGAGGAAATGTTTTTATTCTTTAGTTAGCTTCCTTCCGTCCCTGACACCAATCCTATCCAACCCTTTTGTTTTGTTTGTAGAAGGTGAAAGGCAAAAGAAAAAAAATCGTCTTTTTCATCTTCAATCATTTGTTATTGAGAATGGTCCTACCAGAAATTAATAGAGAACTAAATAAGAGTGTTGTAAGGAAGAAGGGAATAAAGTAGAATGCAAGGAAGTGAATTAGACGTGACACTCAATGATGTTTGTGTATGCTGGTGTGACATCCCGTCTTTTGTGAAAGCAGGTGGAAATTTTATCATTTTTAATGTTTGTTAGCCTGTTCGCTCGATTGTTCACCTGTCACTTCTTTTTATTACGTTTGATGGAAATGGATGGATCAATTTAATGAAGTGTGCGCCCTCCCCTCCGCTTTCTAGTAAAACTTTTGAAAAATATACGTGTTAGTAAATAATTTATGTCTATTTTTGCAGTGCTTTTCTGAACATTCAGAAAAAAAAAATTAATGAAATGCAGAATGTGTCGACACACAATGTGTTTTAATTATGTAAAAGCTTTTTAATTAAAAATGGAACTATGAGTGGTAATTCTACCATAATCAGTGGTTACAAAATGGTACTACTAGATAGCATGTGGAAGCTGATTTAATTCATGAAATCTTTATTTTTATTTTTAGGGAGCAAATGTAACTCACAGTAGCTACTTCTTTTTTTAATAAGTTATTTTTAAAATTGTGTTGGAAAGATTTGCCTAAAATTTAGTTTTTATAAATATTTTAACTAAAACCGTAAAGATATAATATTTTCAATTTCTAATCAAGCTAGCATATTTTCTTACTGACTTTAATCGATTCCAAATCAAGTATATTATTTTGAAAACTCAAAATAAGTACTAAGCGAAATAATTTCAATTTTTTTCATTAATTCAAATAAAATATTAGTGTTAAAATGAAGATTTATATAATAATATGCTATATTTTAGTAAAATTAATACATCTATTATATTTTAGTAAAATTCATAAGTTTATATAGACAATTTAAATTACTTGAGTTGATCCGTTAATGTAAAATGGAATCACGTTTATATGTTGAAATAAAATGGAGTCACGCTTACATAACATATTTAAAATTGTTTAGTGTAATTATTGTTGATCATATTTTAATAATAAGTGAATTTTTTTTTATTCTTTAGAAATAAAATGTGAATCAAAATCCTTCAAATATGAATCTGGGATTTATTTCTAATCATATTCGTATCATTCAATCATTAAGATACAAAATTTCTAATCAAATTAGTTAGTTAGATTTGGATTTATATTCGAAACTTCAAATCTTTGCACAAAATTTTTTCCAACTATATTCACGAAAAATAAAAATACACTCCCATTTTAAATAATTGTGTTGTCTAAATCCGTGTTTAACAAATTTTCATCAGGTTGGTATCCTTTGATACATTCCTTATTTTTCGTAACATCCTCTGTATGAAACGTCCTTATCTAGGTTCTATTAATAAAGGAACATCCTGGAGAAGATATATGATTAAATTTTCATATTGAAGGCCTTTTAGGAAAGACCAACAATTTTTGTTACCAACATTTATAACATTTTACTATATTATTATTGATGGATCAAATAACCAAGATATTAGAGGGTTTTTTAATCACCGCCTTTTACTTCTTGTTTAGGCTATACGCTTATATGATTAATTACTCTAATATTGTAGGGATGAGGAAGGAATCATTTTAGAGGGAGAGTCTAACCACATTTGTGTGGAAGGAGATTGGGAAACAATTTAGGAAAAACCGCTCTCAGGAGGACCAACCAGGACCGATATCCCTGTCCTCAGCAGACCAGTCCATCACTAGAGTGATGCCTTCGATCGTTCGGCCACTGAAGTGGGTATTATAGTCGTTAAGTATGTTTATAGCCGCATATAAATAAAATCTTTTTGACATAGAAAAATTAAACCTTAACAGTAGTTCCAGGGTTCTATTCCCTTGTCCGGGTATCATGTTTTAAATTTAAAGCATTTATATTACTAACCTTATTAATAGTGAAAATATTTATTAACGTTAGCAGCTGTGGATCACATTACTTGATGTATGAATTAGAGAAAGTACATCTAGTGACGTTTTTGTTATATTATTAAAATTGGCCCTTACGCCAAATAAATAAAGTTTTGTAACTAAAATCTTTACAATAGAGAATTAAAAATCAAATTAACTAAGTGAAGAAGAATTATTCTGTCACAATACTTGTAGGCAAAAATCTATAGTTCCATTAAATTCTCCCAGTACCTCTAAGGAACCGCCATGGCATCCCTTTAAGAAACAAGGGTCAAGAGAAAGAGAGAGGAGCGGGTTGGAGGATGGTTGCAGCTAGAGCTTACAGCTAGGATCCTAAGCATTCAGGAATCCACATAGCAAAGACTTATGATGGCCAGCGGCGTGAGTGATGATGCTCCTAAATTTATGTGTGTGGTGTGACCGGTAATGTTTGCGCAGTGTTGATGGAAGGGGAGAAGGGCTATTTGCATCGCCATTACAATGAGCATCACTTAACCAGCTACCTGATTAATTAACGCTCTGTTTAGGGGTTGGGGGGTTGGACATAGTTTCCCTGGCCTCAGTGTCCATGTACCCTCAAGAGAGAAGGTTGCTGACAACTTGATGGGGAGCTTAATCTACTGATAACAAGTTGGGCCCCTAGTTCCAATTTATATGACCCTATTTCAACTTAATGTTAGCGTCACAATGTGTACATTTCTTGTGGTAATGATTGTTACCATTGAATATTATTTCTGTTCGTATTTTCACGAGAAAAATATTATCAATAGAGTCAACCTTGATGATCTTGGGGTAAAGTGCTCGCCTCAGGACCCTTTGTTATTGGGTTTAAACCCAGCTGGAGTTGATGGATTTTTCTTGAGCAATAAACATCCGTAGCACGGCTTCTTTCGGGGGAAAGTAAAGCCATCGGCCTCATGTCGATTGTGGCATGTAAAATAACCCTTGAAGGTTTGTGAAAATACCTTTCCCGGCAAAATTGGTAGACCCTTTTGGCCTCGCTCATTAAAATTATCGTGTACTGACTGAAATAATCAGTCGGTTCATAAAATACACTTTAAATAAATCAAATAAAAACATTATCAATATAACGACATTAAAAATTCCAAGAACTTATTTAAATAACTCATAAAACTAGTGAAAACTTTTTTAAAAAATGCACACAGTAGATTCAGTCCTTTACAAAGTGACAAAGAAAATACCTATTGAGTACATATTTTCATAACCAGGGGATCATGAACTTAGTTTCTGTGCACACGGGAATTGTCTGGGATGTACCAAAAAAATTCAAAAGTAATCACAATCCTAGATTTAATCAATAGTAATAAATAAAACTATCTCAACACAGGATAAAGAACAAAGGATGTGGATTTTAAGATTAATCAACGGCATTTTACTTGAGGATTAGGTGAAAACCATAAACACCTTGGATAATGCGCTTCCCGCCCCATACCCACTCACCATCCCTTTCTTCATTTGGACGATTTGAGAACAAACTCCAACTTTTCTTATCTGATTCAGGTACATTATCAATTAGTCGAATAATACCAATGTACCGAGATACTTCCACTTAAATTTATATTAAAGCGCATTCTTAAAATATCTGATAATTTAAAATTATATAATCGAGAAAGGACCTCAGGAAGAGTTGTTTTATAGGTGTGTAAGAGACATGCTATGGAGAAGATAAGTGCCCTTGAAGTGTAAATGAAGAGTTGTACAGGGTGTACGTTGTACCCATCGTCACAAGTGCAGCAGGACCATGGACAATGAATGTAAGAGAGACTAGGAAAGTGGATGTCATGGGAATGAAGTTTGTGAGGACATGTTAACTGTCATGAGGAGAAACAAGACTAGGAATGAAATCATCCGGGAAAGAGTGGGGGTTAAGGGACTGCATGAGATAGTAGAGGAAGCAAGACTGATATGGTATGTGCATGTAATGAGGATGGAGAAAGATAGTATGTCAAAGAAAATTATGTAAATGAAGTATGTAGGAAAAAGACCGCAAGGGAGACCAAGAAAGCAAAGGAAGGAGCAGATAACAGAATGTGTTAAAGTGAGAGGAAAAGAATGAAAGAAATTAAAGGAGGAAGAATGGTGAACGAATAGAAGAAGATGGAGGCATTTTACTAAACTGACATGGCCACAGGCTGGAAATAAATTATGATGATGATTAAGTGAGAAATTTATACTGAAAAAAATTCTATCATCTCCAAGAGTACATTTTTCCTATATATGGATGTATACAGACAAATTATGCCTGGGTTTGCCAAAACTTTAGGTACAGAAAGAGATATAATAAATATGATGTCTCTAAATAAATATATATTAATTACTATGGTTAATTATTTTGTTTGGAATGTATTATATATATATATATATATATGTGTGTGTGTGTGTGTGTGTGTGTGTGTGCGTGTGCGTGTGCGTGTGCGTGTGTGTGTGTGTGCGTGTGCGTGTGCGTGTGCGCGTGTGCGTGTGCGTGTGCGTGTGTGCGTGTGCGTGTGCGCGTGTGCGTGTGCGTGTGCGTGTGCGTGTGCGCGCGTGGTGTGTGTGTGTGTGTGTGTGTGTGTGTGTGTGTGTGTGTGTGTGTGTGTGTGTGTGTGTCAAGAAAATGTTGAAGGTAATTATTTACACTTAAAAAGAAGAAACAGAAATGTCGGGTGTTCGGAAACTCCTAGCCAAAACTGCACATATTATAGTTTGTTTGAACCAAAAGTAATACAAAATCCCTGTACACTGACATCCGGAAAGCTACACTAATACCATTAAATTGTGTTCAAAGTTTTGGCGTACAGCGCCGGGAGAGCATAGTTATTCAAGCATGCGTGTACAACAGGTTGCATAGGAGCTAGGCGCGCGGCACTACCACCTCTACATCTTGGAGCACGCAGTAGAACATACCACAGTTATTAATAGTAAACAACACACCAGTCCATCTAGAAATACAGACTTCTGTGCTGGGGGTCCGGGGTTCAATCCTCGGTCCCGACACAGATTTATCTTAATGGCAGACCCTTCCTTCATCTCTGACAAGAAAAGTATTAATCACAACTTGTGAATGTGAGGAATGCCAGGCCTCCACCGAAGTTCGGATCCCACGTTAAACTGCAGGTCCTCCATTTCATCTCACAATCACCCTACCATTACACACTAGCGTAAGTGCATATAACCCGAACGGTTAGTAAGACGTGGTGCTAATAATAATAATGGTAATAATAATAATAATAATAATAATAACAATAATAATAATAATAGTAAATTTAACTGTTGAAAAAGTTAAAGCTTGCCATGGCTGCATTATATGAATCCTTATCTTTAAATATTTAATATTGACCCACATTCAATACATACATTTGATAAAAACGTATTTCTGTACCTAAAATTTTTAAAAACCCATACTCAATTTTTCTTTTCATCTCTATGAAAAAATTGACAAATAAAAAGCATCTATAAATACTAGTTTTTGAAAAAATAAAAATGGTCAAGGCTTTTAAGGGCTAAGAAATTTTGTTGGGCAACCCTCACCCCCAACAAATAATTTTGGAATACAAAACACCTTAAAATGTATTCTAATATTTATATATTTAGATACTTTTTTGATGTTACAAAACTGCTTATTACAAATACAATAATAAATAAATGGTACGGCACACCGCACAGACTTTCTCTCTCTTTCTATAAACTCCTAAGATTTCTGAACGGAATAATGTACATTGTATCATCACCACTCCACATAAGAACACGCATAAAATAATATACAATGATATTGAATCAATGAGAAAAGAGGCACATCTTTGTCCACCTAAGAGCATTTCAAACAGTTTAATGTCTTCCACAAGGGTCAACACTTCGTATTAAAATTTCGATTTCTGGTTAAAATTTTAACATTTTATAAGGTGTTGCAGATCTTCAAGTCATCGCATTGATATTTAATTATTCATTTATACATTTTGACCAATAAAAAATGTAAATATTGACTATTGAGTCTAAAATGGAGATAGATCATTGCTATGCAAACATTTCTCCTAAGAGATTTAAGGAAAAATAACACACTTTTTTAGATACTTAAATTTAATTACTCTATGGCATTGGAGAATTATTGCGTTAAGACTTAAGTAGTATATGTTTACAACTAAAGCTCACAAAATTGTATTAATATATTTGCAAATATCTCAGAAACTGCTGCTTTTATAAAAATATATGTCAAATAATTTTTTTTTATTTCTGATAGTCCTACAATTTTGCAATGATAAGTTGTTTAGTTTCTCCAATAGTTGTGGAGATACGGAAATTAACGCTTCTGTAAAGTACCCTAAAAATCATTTTCATAGGAAAATGAAAATAGCCAGTTTATTTATAATCTTAATCAACGCCTAGATACGAATTTTAATCAAAATCGTTTGAGTAGATTTTGAGAAAATCGACTTTTTCTCTTTTCGCCCTTCAGTAAACTACCCTTAATTTTAAGTTTTTATAGACACACAGACAGACGGCATTGCAAAGACTATTTTTTAGGGTTCGGGGGGTCATGAGACGTCGACATCCATCAACATTTCAGGTTAGTTTTTTTTTACGGTCGCAATACTTAAACTTTAATGTCCAAAAAGTTAAAAAAATTCATATAATTGCGTATAGATTGAAAGTTATTGATTTTATAAAAATATGTTTCGGATAAAATATCTGTATTATAAATATATATACATATTTGTAATGCTAAGTAATTTCATATCTCAAATAGTTTCGGAGCTATTTAAAAAAATGTTAATTGACGCATCAGACCGGAGCCCTTAAAGCCATTTTGCCGAAATATTGAGGGTAGCCATTTTGTTTTGAATATTTATTAATGTTCATAATTGAAATTTAATCAAAATCGTTGGAGCCGACTTTGAGAAAATCGACTTTTTCTCTTTTTGCCCTTCAGTAAACTACCCTTAATTTTAAGTTTTAATAGACACACAGACAGACGGCATTGCAAAGACTATTTTTTAGGGTTCGGGGGGTCATGAGACGTCGAAATCCATCAACATTTCAGGTTAGTTTTTTTTACGATCGCAATACTTAAACTTTAATGTCCAAAAAGCTAAAAATATATATATAATTGCGTATAGATTAAAAATTATTGATTTTATAAAAATATGTTTCGAATAAAATATTTGTATTATAAATATATATACATATTTGTAATGCTAAGTAATTTCATATCTCAAATAGTTTCGGAGCTATTATAAAAAATGTTAATTTACGCATCAGACCGGAGCCCTTAAAGCGATTTTGCCGAAATATTGAGGGTAGCCATTTTGTTTGGAATATTTATTAATGTTCATAAATGAAATTTAATCAAAATCGTTAGAGCCGATTTTGAGAAAATCGACTTTTTCTGTTTTTTCCTTTCAGTAAACTACCCTTAATTTTAGGGGTAGATGTCCAATTCCAAAAACCCCTCGGGGCGACCCTATGAAAACCCAAGATATCAAGTTTCAGCTCAATCGGTAAAATAGTTTAGGCTCTAGTTGGAGGTACAGACAGACAGACAGACAGACAGACAGACAGACAGACAGACAGACAGACGGAAATTCAAAAACCACTTTTTCGGATTCAGGAAGTCATGAAACGTCAAAATTCATCAAAATCTCGACTTCGATTTTTTTGACGATCACAATACTTTCTCTACCTGTAAGATAGAGAGAAAGTAAAAACAGTTATATTATCTTGGTTAATTACTTTCTCTCTATCTTACCGGTAAAGAGAAAGTATTGTGATCGTCAAAAAAATCGAACTCGAGATTTTGATGAATTTTGACGTTTCATGACTTCCTGAATCCGAAAAAGTGGTTTTTGAATTTCCGTCTGTCTGTCTGTCTGTACCTCCAACTAGAGCCTAAACTATTTTACCGATTGAGCTGAAATTTGATATCTAGGGTTTTCATAGGGTTGCCCCGAGGGGTTTTTGGAATTGGATATCTACCCCTAAAATTAAGGGTAGTTTACTGAAGGGAAAAAAAGAGAAAAAGTCGATTTTCTCAAAATCGGCTCTAACGATTTTGATTAAATTCCATTTATGAACATAAATAAATATTCCAAACAAAATGGCTACTCTCAATATTTCGGCAAAATCGTTTTAAGGGCTCCGGTCTGATGCGTAAATTAACATTTTTTATAATAGCTCCGAAACTATTTGAGATATGAAATTACTTAGCATTACAAATATGTATATATATTTATAATACAAATATTTTATTCGAAACATATTTTTATAAAATCAATAACTTTCAATATATACGCCATTATATATATATTTTTTAACTTTTTGGGCATTAAAGCTTAAGTATTTCGACCGTAAGAAAAACTAACCTGAAATGTTGATGGATGTCGACGTCTCATGACCCCCCGAACCCTTAAAAATAGTCTTTGCAATGCCGTCTGTCTGTGTGTCTATTAAAACTTAAAATTAAGGGTAGTTTACTGAAGGGCAAAAAGAGAAAAAGTCGATTTTCTCAAAATCTGCTCAAACGAATTTGATTAAATTTCATTTATGAACATAAATAAATATTCCAAACAAAATGGCTACTCTCAATATTTCGGCAAAATCGTTTTAAGGGCTCCGGTCTGATGCGTCAATTAACATTTTTTTAAATAGCTCCGAAACTATTTGAGATATGAAATTACTTAGCATTACAAATATGTATATATATTTATAATACAGATATTTTATCCGAAACATATTTTTATAAAATCTATAACTTTCAATCTATACGCAATTATATGAATTTTTTTTAACTTTTTGGACATTAAAGTTTAAGTATTGCGACCGTAAAAAAAAACTAACCTGAAATGTTGATGGATGTCGACGTCTCATGACCCCCCGAACCCTAAAAAATAGTCTTTGCAATGCCATCTGTCTATGCGTCTATAAAAACTTAAAATTAAGGGTAGTTTACTGAAGGGCGAAAAGAGAAAAATTTGGTTTTCTCAAAATCTGCTTAAACGATTTTGATTAAAATTCGTATCTAGGCGTTGATTAAGATTATAAATAAACTGGCTATTTTCATTTTCCTATGAAAATGATTTTTAGGGTACATTACAGAAGCGTTAATTTCCGTATCTCCACAACTATTGGAGAAACTAAACAACTTATCATTGCAAAATTGTAGGACTATTAGAAATAAAAAACTTTTATTTGACATATATTTTTATAAAAGCAGCAGTTTGAGATATTTGCAAATATATTAATATAATTTTGTGAGCTTTAGTTGTAAACATATACTACTTAAGTCTTAACGCAATAATTCTCCAATGCCATAGAGTAATTAAATATAAGTATCTAAAAAAGTATGTTATTTTTCCTTAAAGCTCTTAGGAGAAATGTTTGCATAGCAATGATCTATCTTAATTTTAGACTCAATAGTCAATATTTACATTTTTTATTGGTCAAAATGTATAAATGAATAATTAAATATCAATGCGATGACTTGAAGATCTGCAACACCTTATAAAATGTTAATATTTTAACCAGAAATCGAAATTTTAATACGAAGTGTTGACCCTTGTGGAAGACATTAAACTGATTGAAATGCTCTTACGTGGACAAAGATGCGCCTCTTTTCTCATTGATTATATATCATTGTATATTATTTTATGCGTGTTCTTATGTGGAGTGGTGATGATACAATGTACATTATTCCGTTCAGAAATCTTATGAGTTTATAAAAAGAGAGAGAAAGTCTGTGCGGTGTGCCGTACCATTTTTTTCAGAATAATGGACCACCCAACTTACATTTCCACCACCCCTATCTGAAGATATTTATGTTTCAAATTTACCTTTTTAAATTCTGAAAACCATACTCAATGAACCGTAAATCAAAGATAATGTTTGTTTCTCATAAATAGGTTGAGGTAAAATCTATGTTCGTCGATATGTTCGCTTACCCGTACACACTGTTGAAACACGTTCACGCACCTCTCTTTGATGGTTCGTCGAAATACCGACATTGGGTGGATCGGGGAAATGCGCGCGGCTTTGTTGCAGGTTCGCTGGAATGTTGCAGCGTTCGGTTCGACATTCCATTCACCAGTGTGTACGAGTCTTAAAGTAAGCATACCTACTCGTATCTTAATGTGGAGGTGGAATCTACGATTATTTAAGAAAAAACCACCTTGAGAATCCATTTATAAATAAATATTGTTATTTCTATACCGACTTCCTCATCACCGGAAAACCAGAATAAATGAGCTGGTCAAGAACATGTGCCCACAGGCGTGGGTGTTATGCGTAAACCAAAAAACTCAAATAAATTAACAACTTTGTTTTAGTGTAATTTATTTCCTCAAAGTTCATATAAAGTCTGTTCATCGTAGGAAATGTTTTCTGAAAGGCCTTTTCCCCTACCAGAAAGATAATATATAGTAGGATATTGGTAGGAAAAAAGACCTTTCAGAGAGTAATTCCTACCATGAATGGAGTATAATTATGCACGGCCCATTTTGAAGATAGTTGAAAATGATATATGTTGTTGGTTTTACTTTTAGTGTGTGTCACCATGTCTCACTACCCGTTAGGGTTGAACGCATCTTTTCTAATTACGATCACGTGCTAGGGATGAGGAAGATTGATTTTAGAGGAAGTATATCCACATTTGTGTGGAAGGAGAGTGTTAAACCACCATAATTTTTAGATTCATTTACAAAATATAATCTATATATAGTTTTCAATACTCATTCATTTAAAAGATAAAAATATTTTACACTCACAGTCTATTTTAATATCCGAATGAAACGATTTAATTTTATAGCTGTGTCCATAAATTATATTTCCTCCACTATGACTTAGTAAATAAGGACTTTGAATTCTCCCATACCCCACCTCCTTCAAACCTTACCTTGTTGATAGCACTAATCCTAAAAATTAAATTGAGACTGAACCAAACATTTCTAAATCAATATCTCCCAAATTCCTTCTTATTCGAAATAGGAATCAAAATAACCGATATCTATTATTGTTTTAAATGTATAAAAAATACACTATATTGATTTCAAAACTATTCAAATATACTAAATTACCCATGTTCTTTTATTTAATAAAATCAGTTTTTGGCAAGTTAAATGTTTTTTATAATGAGAAACTTTTACATCATTTGATATAAAATATCCACTAAATCAATGTATTATGACTTTTTATAAGCTGATAAAAATACACATAATTAGTTTTTAACGTTAACAAGTGTCCAAAGTTTTATTTTAATCCCATTTTATGTATGTGCAAATATTGAATTGGATGATTGTTTCAACAAGCTCACTAATTCAGAAAATAACTTTGAGTAGTTCTAATTATATCTTGTTTATAAATCTTCTAGTTTAACAGGTTGGTGGTGCAGACTATTTTTACTGACCTATGAGTTTTGATACGATACAATCGGTTTCGGTGGCCGGTGGTCTCACGCGCTACTTTGGTAGTAGACTAGACTGCCAATGACGGGGAAATCAAGGTTCGAATCTCAGGTGTGCTGAGTGTGGTTTTTCCAAAATGGTTTTACACTCTCCCTCCACGCTAATGTGGGTACACTTCATATGAATATAGCCTCCCAAATCTCTAAAAATATTAGCGTTATTAGTACATAAGCATATAGCCCGAATGTGTAGTATGACGTGGTGCTAAAGAAAAACCATACAAATTGAGCTATGATCATCTCGGATGGAAATCAAATCCAAATCATTCATACCCTGCCTACTTTCGAATTCAAGGAAGGCAACATTTTAGTCCATTAGTTTATTAGAACCAAGATCCTCCATAGATTAAAGGGCTAAAACTCAAATGACATAAGAATATGAACAGCAGCTGAGTTTTTGGAGGGTCTTTAAAGTAAAGAAGCCAAATTTTTATCAATTTTGTAGACAGTCACTCACTGCAAAATCGGAGAAAATAGTTGCCATTTAAATGTTACATAATACACTTCATAGCTATGTGTTTTATATTTGTGTTATTGAACATTAAAGGATTGGACTGTGATACTGTATCACCACCTGAGGTCTAGTCCATGCACAGCTGAGCCAAAAGTTAAAATAAAAGTCTAAATGAATGATACATAATCGTCACTGGATGCGTGATGTGAATTTGTAACGAGTTACATAACCCATTAACACTTACACCCAAAATACCATATATATGATTGACACTATAAATACAAGAAATCATAAATTCTAATAATGTGTGGCAGATATAAACTCACAGTGAAATCAGGTTGCTGGAAACGCACAAACTTGAGGAAAGTGCCCCAGTTGACTGTTCCTGGAGGTTCAAAACAAGGACATATTGAACGCTTGAAATACCAAACAATAATGACGAGTCGCTTCTCTGTGTTGTGCTCAGCGCCGACTCCTAGCGCTAGTTGTCTTTCTGCTGAATCCTGCAAACTCATCACCAACCCCTTTTCCTGGTGGACGCCCTTTCCTAATACGTCAGCATCTTGTATAAAACAGCCATCCCTCCCTTCACATTTTGAATTCTATTGTAACAATTCGTTGGAGGAACAGCCTGGACCTGAACCAAGGACCAGCAAATCAAATAACTGGTGATCACGATGTGTGAGGGGTCGGTCTATCCTCCTCGCCGCAGATGTAGCAACGTCTGTCACTTTGAGTATTTGGATTAGTAATCTTTGTTATGGTCGTCGTGCTCTATGTCTATGTTCATAAGACATAGTTTTGTAAGTCATAGATTCTGATTAGTTTTTCTATGGCCATAAGGCATAGTTTTGAATAATAGACTTCTTGCTTTAAGTTTCTATGTACATAAGACATAGTTTTGTATGTCAGAGTTACTGACTTTTTTGTACCCATACGGCATAGTTTTGAATGTTAGAGATTTGCTATACTTTTCTAGGTCCATAAGACATAGTTGTAAGTACTTGGGTGATACCCAGATGCCCTATATTGTATAGCCATGCTTCGGCTAACTTAATGTTTAGGACCATAAAATGGTGGAAATCGGGCTATTTATCGCTATGTTCAATGACCTAGTTGGGTCTTTGACTGAAACCAGTCTCTAATATTTATAATGGTGTACCTTACTACGGTACTCAACCTGTGGGTGTGCTACTAGTCGAGAGTAGTGGCTCGCGGGGTATAGTTCATTTGGTTCAGCCCGCTTCAGTTCCGATTTGTATTTGTTTATATTTAACTGCTTGCACTAGATATTGTGTGTCCAGACATGGGTAGAATGCTAAATATACTATTGATTGACCAGGCAGTACTGATGAGGAATAGACCGGCCATAGTATTTCAACAGCCTAGATTCCTGGTAGATCACCATTAACTATTTGTAAACTTATAGTTCTTCTTCTAGGAGCGCAATCTTTGTATCCCGTAATTCATAATGGAGTTAACTAATGCTATCTAGCTAATTTAACTACCAACTTTGTAACTCAATAAATAAGGACTTTCTAATGTTAGAAATTGTCTACTGTAATTTTATATACTTTGTAGGTTAAAGTTTCACAGTTTTCAGGCTGGAGTGGAGCTATGTATCGAATTATTCCTTTGGATTAATAATCGCTTCCCATTAAAATTACAGTTCTGTTGAGGCAGACGCTCCTTTATAGCGTAATGTGTGTTAGTTATACTTTGAGGAGTTACATTCATTCGAAATATAGTGTAACGGGCAGACCAATTTAGCCCTGTACTGTCCAAAATTGTTGCACTTAATCACTGGACAAGGACACATATATTATGCCCTAATATAAATTCAAGTGTAATCATGTATAAATCTGCATGTGTTACATACCACGTCTCGGATACTGCATGGAAGAAGACCGACGCCCTCAGAAGACTTACCATCCTCCGCCATTCTTGCAGCACTGCACTTGACCGGTCAGAGCATCAACAACAACTGAGGGCAGCGCATGGCATGCTTGTCTGTTTAAGCCTTGTTTACTTCGGCCTACGTGACCAATACCAAGAAATGGGATTGCTTCCCCCTTCTTTCCGTTCCAAGATGCTTTGTTTTCAACCACTATAAAACTTCTGAGCTCGCTAGGAAAAATACGATTACAATTATTCATCACCTTCAGGATAGTTAACACTCTCCGAAGTTCTCTCATAAATTCAACTTTAAGCAAACAGTGGTCACGACGATGACGCCGAGGGACCGACTGGACTGGCGAAAGTAATATCGAGTTTGATTGGTCATTCAAGTTCGTGGGGAGTAGGCGGCTATATGGCCAGGCTGGAGTCTTAGGTTTTTCGTATAGATGGTCGAGAAGATTAGCTTCTCACACTATTAATATTCTTTGTTGTTTAGGTTAGCTTTCTATGACTTAGTTCACTAGACGTGAAGTCATTTAGTATTTCACATGTTTTCTGCTTGGTCCTAAGACCAGCAGCTAAGATTGAGATGATTCCCACACATTAGCCCGTATGACCATTTTGTAGTCTGCGAGGCAGTTAGTCGGGAATGGGGCTGTTCATATTGTTCCGGGCCTAATGATAATACCTAGCTAGGTGTATTTAACTTATATTGTTTCACCTGTTTCGGTGCTCAACTTGTGGTTCACTTCTGCCATTAGGCATGCTCGTGTGTTTACTTATTAGCTATGTTGTCAGTTATGTTGGTCACGCGTCAGCTCATGACAAATAAGGCGAGAACACTGAATTGAAACTTAACATGTACTATTAAAATTGTTGTATATTTTCGAACCGATCCATCTCTGTTTGGAGCCGACAGCCAACAGATTAGGACTTACATAATTACCTGTCTGTCAATTAGTGGGCCCTTCACGCCATACTCACGCCTAGAGATTATTTGTTATTTAACCATCTGTATGGCTAATTAACTTGGAACAGCAAAGGACTGTTTTAGTGTATATTGGTTTGTGTTCTGAAGATGTTCTTTGTATCTATCTCTGCCTTTGTTTTATAGTAAACTAATTTGTTAATATGCACTCATATCATTTTCCTTTCATGTGTTTCCTGTCATGTGTATTTACCTGTTACAATCGCTGTCTCTTAGTGTTTAATAGATTGGCGGTTCAATAAACTCTACTTTACTAGTGTTGATTGTAGGTATAATCTAGGTCCCTAGGTGATTCACTCAAATGTTCCATATTCTGTCATAAATATATCAATAGTAACTGATTTAATTTATCTTAATAAACAAAGGACTGTCTTGTGTAAGATCTGGTAAAATTCTATCAACTTGTTTAAATTTAAAAAACTGATTTGTTAAATTGTATATTCTCTTCTATGCTTGTTCCTTCCTTTCTTGTCATACATATTTTGTTAATGTATTCGTCATCACTTTTTATCAAAATAGGAAAACAACGATACACATTATTAAGATTTAAATTCAAACATTTTAACAACTGTATTCGTTAAAACATTTGTATTATATTCATTAAAATTTCAAATTTCGTTCATTTTTATCAAAAATTTGGGACAAAATCATTTCGAGACATGGTCTTAGTATGGGACTTTCCCAGGAAGTTGGAGTCAATGAGTCACCTAATTTTAAAGTAGTTGTTTTGATTGGTAACCTGTGCTATCCACTTTAAAAAGTACTAGTCAAGCAAACCAGACTTTGGAAGGGATGACACAAACTATTTCTACTTCTCAGAAAGAAAGCTTTAAATCACTGGGGAGGAAAGAAAATGGAAGAAGATCTGAGGGATAACCGAAAGCCTTTTTCAAAGGAGTTACATTTCCTATAGCGACCTGGAGGTGACTTCATTCTTGAGAGAATCGAAAGAAGAAGGGGATAGTGATTGATCGAGGGGGGGAGGGGGAAAGGAGGATAAGAAAAAATGTTCAGTTGTGGTGAAGGGAAAGAGGCTAGTAAACTTGATCTGAACATGAGTTTAGATAAATGACCTAACATTTTACTACTCAGGTTCAACGAAATCACTGTTTAGTCTACAAAGTAGGCTGAAATTCCTTACAGATTGCCTTCACTTTGATACCTTATAGAATATAATAGTTTCATTACATTAATCACCGGCTTCATAGTATAGTGGTCAGAGTCCTGGCTTGTTGATCCAGATGAGCCGGGTTTGATTCCTAGCTTGTAAAGGAAAATTTTTCTTGAAAAAGGAATAGTTCCCATGATCACTAGGGTTTGGTTAATTAGATTTATGTTAGGTTAAGATCTTGATTGGCTCCACCTTGTCATGATAACTATCATAATTTCATTTCATCAAGACATGTAAAGAGCCTTCATGGAAAGTATTTATGAGTATTATATTCTGGCTTTACATGGGCAAACTGTCCATTAGTACTGGCTAGTCTTTCCGCAAACTAAGCTACAAATCAATATAGCCCAGACAAGCCATTATTATTATTATTGTATTTATAAAAAATGCTGAAAATGGCTATTTTTTTTTTGTGGACAATTGAATGTGACCTTTGTTTAAATATCTATTAAGATTATAGTAGAATTAGCTTGATACGATCTGTATGGAAAAATTTAAAACTGGAAAAATTCTAAAATTTTAGTGACAGGATTTTTTTTTTTTTACCTTTACATATGTGGACAGTCAAATTAAATCTGGCTATCTAAACTGTTTTATTTATGTACATCTAATCAGTGTTATATTACAAAATCTTTATATAATATCAATAGCTCTAATCTACCCTAATATTTCTGGGACTCAATGGCATCACTCTCGAAATTGACTAGACTTCCATTGACATGGAGATCGGAATTCGAATCCCGGTTGGGTGTGTACCGAAGTGTTTTTACCTAAATAGTTTTCACTCTCTCGACGCAAATGGGGAATATATTTTCTTTAAGGCGATTGGCCTTTCATTTGTCGTGGAAATGCAGAGCCGTGTGAACAAATGGTTATCTTCAAGAATTATTGTTTTGCAATTTTCTTTTCGGAAACGGTTTGTTAAGAATAGAAGCATGTTGATTAGGTTATAATTTTTATTTAAACACTACTCTATAATTTTGACAGTATCAAATATAGATAAAATTGAAATTTTTCAATAGAAACCTGCCGCTTCATTACAAAAAATAAGAAAACTTAAACAATTAATAAATATCTATACATTATCTAGAAGAGGTGTTGAAAATATTAACATAAAAATTTAACTCGTTCTCGAGAAAACAGATATTTACAAACGTATGATTTTTCCATAAAAACTGTCCGGTAGCTAGCACCATCTACGGTTTCTGTGTTCCATTTGTCCTTGTTGGCGCGAAAAGATACTTTGGTCTGTTGTGAAGCCACGTCACGCTTTTCACCTTCCCGGCCAAAATCCCAAAAAATAGGTTTTAGACTTGCACTAGACAGGGCCAAAGGCCTTAAATTCAGTCTTCCTCACTCCTAAGATATAACGTAATTATTAACACGTGAAACCTTAACGTAGGACCTAAGCCCATCTTAGCTCACGATAGTTTCATTTCTCCCGTAACTAAAGTAAAGGTATCCGACCACAGAAAACTATGAATTGGCTTTACCTCATTTGCAGAATACTTATTTCACTACAGCACAACAAATTCATTTTCACGTTTAGTTTTAGTTTAATTTAATTTAAATTCATTTTAAAATATACTCTGGAAACTGAAAGTTCACCACAGTTTAAAATATTACTTTTCATAAATTGACTGACATACATTCTCTCCGTCTTTAAATAAGAATAGTTACACATATAAATTTGGTATTATTAAACGGCCCCTATAGTGATTTGCCTTATAATGCATTATTTTTTTGCTTTTCATACTATTTTTACATGTGGAGATATAATTATTACAAACAACGTATCTCAGTCAAGTTTCCTTATTTAATTATATTATTATTAGCACCACGTCTTACTACCGTTGGGCTATGCGCACTTACGTTAATGTGTAATGGTAGGGTGATTGTGAAAGAAATTGAGACCTACTATGACAATCCCGGGTTCAATCAGTGGAGAAGGCGGGTTCATGGAGCTTTTGGTAATGGTCACACTAAATTCAAGGTCGACCCAGGGAGTTTTGATTGTTGGGCGCCAATCGTTGGCGGTAGTAAACATGAACTATAACGAGGAATTCGTTCATTCGCAAGATGTAAGTTTGAATATCAACACCCCCCCCCCCCCTAGTAAGGCAGACCCAGACTGATAAGTGACCGTTTGGACAGGGATCACAACTTAAACCACCAATAAATATTATACCCATAGGCCTTCTTATGTCTACCCTGATAGAGTTGCAATACCTGCTCATAATAATAGGGCAGACTTAAATTTATCCAAACCATGAAAATCTTCCCATGGTGTTAGTGTAATAATTCTCGAAATGAAACAACTCATATAAGTGAGGAAATATTCCTTTTATATCACAATATCGTTCAATTATGTACGAAGCTCTAATTCTTAGGTAATTAATATGAATTTCAAAATTAATCCAGGTAGCCCAAATTTTATCACACATGAAAGTAATTCTAAACAATTTCACAACGTTATGAGAATTGATCTGGTACACAATCTAATGGGCCAACAATCAGCAACGTTCATAGAGCTTTCATTTTAACTTAACCCTTAACAAAAAAAAACTCCAAATTAAATAAATATTAACCATTGAGAGCCCCTTGAAAGAGATTTTCATTGGCCTGAAGGCTGAACATAATAGTAATAATAGCTAAATCAACACACTATAACCCATCATCCTAAGAGAATATGAATAATATAATAATAATAATAATAATAATAATAATAATAATAGTCCAATCCTAATAACTAACAACAAAGATACAATAAGGTTACGATTTTTTTTTTATGTGAGCTGCGAGTGGCCATTGCGCTGAAAGAACAAGATTAATGTGCACATAAAATTGAGCAAAAGCTCCTAAGAAGGCCAGGTCACACGGGTTCGAGGACAATTATTAGAGGTCACTTCCTCTTATAGTTCCACCTAAAGTCAATCATTCATATGCCGGCAACCTTGAAGTTAAGTTTAGAAAATAAATCTAATGTATCACTAATCGGTCTCTGTGAGTCTTGCGACACGCACGACCATACGTTCCAAGCGGAACCTCAGGGGTATCCAAGTTGGTATTCAACTCGGCAAAACTTCACTCGTGAGTGCCTCAGGGGTATCCAAGTTGGTATGTAACTCAGCAAAACTTCACTCAAAAACCTCAGGGGTATCCAAGTTGGTATGCAACTCGGCAAAACTTCACTCAGAAACCTCAGGGTATCCAAGTAGGTATGCACTCAGCAAAACTTCACTCGTGAGTGCCTCAGATCACCAGTCACGGGTAGGCCACCACTGAAGTACCACGGGTGTGGTTTGTAGTTGGCAAACACAGTCCAGGAAACAAACTCCAGACTCCCCGATACCAAGTCAAAAACCTACAAACCCCGTGTATAAATAGTATGGTTCCAACAATACATGTAATTTAATATTAGGCTTAGGTTTTGAACACACAAGCTTATGGCAAGAAAAATTAGAAGATATATTTGCACTATATAAGTTCATAAACATCAAATCCCTGAATTTAAGTACTTAAAATTTGGTAACAGTCATCAAATATTACCCTATCTAGGTCTCAGCCTTGTTCTTCAAATGCAAAGTTTATAACTCATAATAGATTATTATCATTACTATAACCCCTCACTTCATACAATAACACCTGACCCAATTATGTAGCTATCAAACATGTAGTGCTAATTTAGGGAAAATTATAAGTGATCAATATAATCATACTCTATAGTAACATCTAATTGATAATTCAACTTGTTGACATCAAATATTATTCCCCAAAACCTTGCCACATATATCCATTACGGACACAAATTAGTCAAATATCACAGTTTAGAAAGAAAATTATTATTATAAATAACACTTAATTCAATCAAATTAAAGAGTTTTATATTATTTAACTGTCTTACACGACGTGGCTTTCACCCTGCACGACCGGTCAATTATTTCATTTTAGTCCCATTAGAACCGTGGAAGTTTGTAAACATTACTAAAATTGGAACAACTTAGAAAGTTGAAACAGGCAGTTTATATAATAGTAATTAAATAACATTAAAAGGTCTACCTTACCTCTGCCACTAGATTTTAGCACCAAATCCTCCCAACAGAGACAAGGGTCTTCTCAGCACAAGCGCTCAAGTCCAACACACACAGACGAAACCGTACCACTGGACTGCCCACACAAAAACTTGTCTCATTCACCTGAACAACATCTCACCGATCATGTTCTGACGTAGGTCACAGATAATTCATCGCACTGCTGGATTTATTTTTTGAAGCGCTCTAGCGGGTGAAGTAGGCACTGTTTACGTTTAAGCATCACTGGAAGTATCAGACTATTGTGATCATGCTACCACAATAAGTAAATACACCTTTAGCGGCCAGGATAAATATCTGAAGAGCGTTCCATTTGACTGGAAACGTTACACTACAGTTTAACGTGAGATCCGAACCACGGTGACCTGGCATTCCACACATTAACAAGTTGTAATTAACACACGTCTTGTCAGACATGAAGGAAAGGTTTGCAGTCAGATAAATCTGTGACGGGACCGAGGATTGAATCCCGGACCCCCAGCACAGAATACTGACACCTTGTCCCAAGACCACTAGGTCAACTTATTTTATTTATTTTATTTTATCATAAATAATTAATTATTCCTAAATAAAATATTTGAAAATACCACGCTGGCTTTGAAACGGCCTTCTAAGTAATCAAAATCTATAGGACTCAAAGGATTTTTGACATTTACATAGATTAGTTAGTAGATTAACTATAAAGAGGCACACAACTAGACACTAACTTGAAATGATTGCACGCTTCGTTTGATATAAATAATTTATTTATTCGCTGTTTTTAAGTTCCAAAATTGGAAAAAAAATATTTTAATCGTGTTAATTTTTAGCTTCTAAATTCTTAAAGATATGTGATACCAAACCCAAAAAAATTAGGTTATAAAATTCTGCCTGTCCATCTGTTTGTCTGTATATCTGTTTGAGCCTTGGAAACAGCCTAAATATTTTATGGATTTAGGTAAAGCTTGACAGCTACATCTTATATGGTTATACTTCAGAGGTGTTTTTTTCTAAATTTATATTATGTCACTCAAATTAAGGGTAGTTAAACTATAATATAATTTGTAAAAAATATATACATATATATTTAAACTTTATATCTGATTATTATTTCTATATTTATCGAATAAAAAAATTCTTAAAAAAGCTTGTTAGTGAGTTGTTTATTTATTGGTGGCCGAGTTTAAAAAAAAGACTATCATAAACTGTAATAGAATAGATTATAAAGTAAGTAAAATTGTTTAGTATAATTTATTAATATAAATAGTCGTTGACAATGATACTTATCAAACAGAAGAAATAAAAACATGCGTGTATACATGTAAATAGCTTGCATGTACTGTACATTTAAGGAATAGCCTCATAGCTAAAAAAAAAAAATTCGTGCACGATACAGATTCAGAGTAAGTAACGACGTATTTTCGTTGCAGATAAGATCACCTTGATAACGCAGAAGTTAGAACAAAGTTTCCCTTGAGATCGGGGTCAAATGGGGTGGTCTCTCTGCAATGCATACAAAGAACCTAGAGCACAGACTCACAATAAGATAGTCAAGTTAAAATACGTTGCAATAGTTGGCACCCTCCGTTATTCAAACGAGAAATTCACCAATATAAAGCTCTAGAGGAATCAAAAGATATCTAGTCAAACTACCCGCACTGGTGGTTACACGGATAAAGGTATCAGTCTAATCTTGTCTTGTTTTCCTGTGCTGGTAAGGACAAGGTTCAAAACCTCGCTAGATTTAATGTAGTTTCTAACCCGCCTTGGTGGCATAGTTGGTTAACGCGCTGGTCGTGTTGAGCTAGTCTGCCGAGGACGGGGAGATCGAGGTTCGAATCTCGGTCGGGTGAACTGGGGTGGTTTTCCTGAATGGTTTTCTACTCTACCTCCATGCAAATACGGGCTCACTTCCTCTTTCAACCTTCCTAATTCCTAATCCATTAGCGTAATTAGTACTTAAGCGTATAACCCAAACGGGTAGTAAAATGCGGTGATATATAAATCAAAGTAATATAGTTTTTTCGTTAAGTAGTTTAACACTATCCTCTCCGAAAAATAGAGTAAATTTCCTATAACTTCCATCTTTCATCTATTCTTTTAATATGGTACCTGTTTCGGTGGCTGCGTGGACTAAGGTGTCACCCTTGTGTTAGACTAGACTGCCAATGACAGGGATATAGGGGTTTGAATCCTAGTTGGGTGTACCGAGGGTGGTTTTTCCAAAATGGTTTTCCTACCTCACTTCACGCAAATGGGTTATACTTTATCTAAACCTTCTCCATACATAATTCATTAGTATTTATGCGTATAATCTTAATAGGTACTAAGAGGTGGTACTAGAAAAAAAAGTGTAAATAGTGGAAGAGTCCGGATGAGTAGCTACCTACTGTAGATGCGAAAGGCAAAATAGTAAGATAATTTTCAAAAAATGAAAAATAAAACTTACTATTTATTGTAATTACGAGTAGGCCAACATTGAATTATTGAATTTTACAATTTTTATTATATTTTTATTGAATACTCCTTTACAGAAAAAACCAAATGCTAACGAGTGTTAGTGCCAGTAGAACTAAATAAATGATATGGCGCAACTCAAAGACTTTCTCGCTGATTCACCCAAAAATATATCTATTTCTTTATATCTTGAAAAATGGGGGGTACCTTTCTTTTACTCATTAGATAGATTGCTTAACTTACATTATTCCACTATGATATAGCTTGTAAGCTAGGGTCATAATATAATACGTCAAGGTGAGACTGCTATATTTCAGGGTAGACGGAGTGTGCCTTCCATGTATCTACGTAAGAAAAGACTATTAACAAAAATATTACAAGAGAAAAGTTAAAATTATTCTAAAAACAATAATTATAGCAGTCAATAAATTTTTAAAAATTAAAAATTTGAAAAGAGATACGTGTACAGACAGACAGATGGGATCACGAAAACCATTTTTCCATGTTCTGGGCCTCAAAAAACTTCAACACACACCAAAATCTGGAATTTTATTATTTTAATACCAGAATAATTCCTTTCTCCAAGAGGCCGCAAGAAAGTTAAAACCTATTTATTTTATTTCAAATTCAAAAATGTACTATATGAGATAACTTATTTAACGTGCACTTTCTGAATTGACTTATTTTATCAACACACGACATATAAATTGACCTAAATCTAGAACAAACACAATATTATATAGCCCTCACCATTTAATTCATCACTGTTAAAGGGGAAACTCACATTTCACAACAGAAAACATTTTCTTCCATGCCAGGATTTGAATTAAGGACCTCTATCTCAGAAGACAGACACGCTACAGACTGAGCTAAGTTGTCGGATATTATTCAAAAAGTTTTGAAACTTAAAAAGGGCTTTGAAACTTATATAATTATAAAGCTGGTTTCAAATACAAATTCACACTTTTTTTGTCTCCACCTACGAATACTCAAGTATTTCTTGAAGCTCCACCTCCATTATACAGTTTTTTTAGCAAGTTAGTTTTTTAGTCAATATCAAAAATACTTTAATTAAAGTGTATCCAAACAATCATGGCTATATTTATCATATCAGCAAGTCTTCTAAGAATAAATACCCAGGTTCAACCCTATCTAATGGTTGTAAGAGTTCAGAATAGTTTAAATCAATTAATAAAATATTAAAGTGTTCTATGCTAGACTAGGTTACGTCATTTAGTAAGTCATGTTTTTTTATCTTTTACTATCATTGGTACTACTTCACCAGTCTTAGTACCCATTTGGGTTATACGCATACGTTAATCACTCCAGTGAGATAGAGATAAGGAAGGTAGAATTTTAGAAGAAATTTAATAGCATTTGCGTGAAGGGAGATGGGAAACCATTAAAGGAAAAATCATCCTCATTTCAGGTATTCCTAAGCATATCTCCTAGGCAACGCCAATCCAGTTCCGTCAAGAATGTCGTGTTAGATAAAACAATCACCACTGCAAGTATTCAACCAATTAATTACCTAGATATATTTTTAAAGCTGGGTCTTACGACTTGTTCGGGCTGTACGCGTATGTGTGCTAATGTGCTAGGGATTAGAAAGATTGAATTTAGAGGGAGTGTACACACATCTGCGTGGAGGGACAGTGGGAAACAATTTTAGGGAAAACCTCCCTCAGCACACTTGATCGAGGTTTGAACGCTGACATTCCCAACATAGGAAGTAAAGTATTTTGCGAGAGTGACTCCTTAGACCATACGATCACCAAAGCGGATAATTAAATATTAGATTATCTATCTGGTAGGTCATCTATATTAATAAAAATATAATGGTTTACTGTATATATTTACGTATGTATAACTGTCTAGAATTTTTTTTGTAATTCTCAAATAGCCATAAAGTTGAAATTTGGTGAAATTGTAGAAGAACCACTGAAGTGGTGAGAAAACTTTCAAACGTAAAAAAAGATTAAAACAAAAAAATTAAAAATATAAACGTGATTTATAAAATCATTTTAACAAGTCGACATGCTATTTGCACTTCAAAAGAAAGAATAAACTAGAACATAAACTCCAATATCAAAGCCAAAGTGATATTGCATATTATAATAGTGACCTGTTTTCAGAGTGTGTGTGTTTTTAACAATTATATATTTATAAATAAACAAATAGTGTTTCTTTGCCAAATATAAATTATATAGTTCACGTTCAACATCATTATTTAATTTGAGATTACATTTACATTCATACTACATACATATTCAGACAAATCAATTACTACTTAAATTTTTAAAAAATCTTTAAATTAAAAGAGTGTGTGAAGATATATTAACAGAAATAAAATTTTATATTTAAAAGGCCATACCCTCTCAAGCAGATCATTGTCTTCATTTTTGTATTTGGTTTACTGGTTAAGCCTAAGAAACTGCGAAAAAGTTTATTTGATCACAGATGGATTTGCCAGGAAACGCGATAATCATTCTCCCTGATGTTTTGATTGTGAAAATTTGACTCTCCAAGATGTACAAAACATACCGATCCTACAAGGCAGAAAGTAAAAAGATCTTAACTAGAGGAAACTTCCATATCACCTCCCAGAAAACATCCGAGAAATGTCTGACACGAATAAGGAAGGAAATCCTGCAGTAGCATGTACTGACGTAGAACCCAGGACAAAAGCTTGCTTTAGGATGATATTGAATGATACAAACGTCATAAAAGGCAAAACTGCTAATATGAGATAATTCAAGCATTTCTCCGAGCCATACAAGAGATGCATTCAATTATTTGTTGCATGATAGGCTACGATGAATAATCCCGTTTGGGAGTAAAGTTTTACTGTTCGGGGATGACTTCAGGTAATTTTATCAATCCTTCTGCATGCTGATAGGTCAGCAATCGTCCGAGCAAGCATTAAATATACCCCGTTGTGGAAGTAATTTTAAATGATCAAGTTAAACAATAATGTACAGGAAATTAACAGTAATTCCCACTTTTGGCTAATGCAATTGGATGATGAAAAACTGAAAAAATTCGACTTAAAGAAATATATTACACAAAGGCTAAAGGAAATACTGACACACGAATCGGTAGCTTAGGGAACATTTGGAAATGAACTGAGCCCAACTGATATTTAAAATGCCATTCTGTATACGCAAAATGAAGAAGCTGCCAAATAAATTAGGTGGTATAAAAGTATTTTAGAAGGAAAGGTTCATTATTACATTAGTATGAACTCAGTCTTCTTACTGTAAACTTATATGGTAAAAATGCAACTTTACAGTAGATTTTTTAAAAATTTTGGCACCTTTACGAATGATGCCACACGTAGAACTTAAAAATTGGTGGTAGCCGATAATAATGCTTCTTAATTATTTAATTGTTAAACAGGGCCTATATAATGGAACTGCTAAGAAGTGATAACATTGAATAAAAAGCAAAAATGTTAACGAGGTTATTTCAAGAGGATGTCTATTTCGTACCGATAATCGATTTGGAACCTGTTGACCTTGGCATCCTCTTTATTTTAATACTGAGGTAGTTCCAGTTAAATTGGTGTTCTCAATTATTGTTAGAAGGTCAAACCCGTTTTCAGCCATTGCCAATCGTACGTGCCTTTTCATATAACATTTTAAATGAATCTAATAAAAAAATTAATTCAGTCCACTATCACTTTATACAATCTTAGGACAGAAAGTTTTTTTTTTTACCAAGCCTGGCCTTAATCAAAGGCTAGGTTTTGTTAGGCTGGGTGATATTATAATAAACCTATTGAAATCAGGCCTAAAATACTAGTGTTTATATAAAATCATACTCCATAAAAAATATAAACCTTTTATTAATTGTGTTTAGCTAACAAAGTGATGTATTGCTGTCTTTACTAAATTACAACAGTGACCGTTATCATGTAGCTACCGTGCCCATTGGTAAATCAGATTGTGCCTGGCTTAATATTACAACAGAATTTAATTTCCCTCTCATTTACCACATTCTCTATCCACCCGTCCCCTCCCCCTATTTCCCTCCTAGGTAGATTCTACAGTAAATCTCAATTAAGTCTTGCCCGGTAGCGACGGCCTCATCAACATGCAAACATTGCAACACGGGGACACGTGATCTGCGCGCCGACATTGCTGCCAACTTGACGTTTCGAGAACCAGACCCTGAAGGTTCTTACACGGTTTAAGATCCGAGAGGCCACAAGACTTTCGCAAAACGATGCGATTAATAAAATTTTACATTTCACTGGATTTGCTATAAATATTATAAGTCACCTGGATTTTCACTTTTTAATTATATAATTTTAATAGTAAAAATAAAATTATTTACGTAAATACTCAAGAATATTGGTATCAACTGGAGTGACAGAAGGCTGATTGTAATCCTGTACCTGGGACAGTGAGTGAAGGTGAGGTTGAATGATGGTGAGACCAACAGCGTAGAGATAGTAAGAGGAATGATACAGGGATGCTGTTCGTCACCCAGTCTGTTCAACTTGAGTGGAGAGTAGCTGGTCAGGGAATCCCTAGAGGGATGTGGCAATTTCAGGATAGGAGGACGCATCATCAACACAATAAAGTATGCAAATGATCCAGTATTTCTGGCTAAAAATAAAGAAGAGTTGCAGGAATTAATGGACCAGTTGATGAAGATAGGAAGGAGATATGACATGTAAATAAACATTCAGAAATAAAAATTGATGATGATCTCAAAAAAAATTAAGAACCGCTGAAAATCAAAATTGGAAATCAGGCGATGGAAAACATTGAGCAGCTCAAGAATCTGGGAAGTTTGCTGACAAAGGATGCCTACTTCCCCGAGGAAATTAGGTCAATACTCACCATGGCCAAGGAAGCTTTCAACAAGAAGAAGTTACTGCTGACCAACAAGTTGAATTTGAAACTGAGGAAGAAACTGATAAGATGTTACATTTTAAGCATCGCACTTTATGAAGCAGAAACTTGGACTATTAGGAAGATGAAAAAGAAATACTTGGAGAGCTTTAAAATGCGGTCCTGGAGAAGACTTGAGATGATCAGGTGGACACACATTGATGACAAATGTAGAAGTCCCAATATTAGTGGGTGAAACGAGAACAATTTTGGATGTGATTCTTCAACGAAAAGCAAAATGGATCGGACACATCCCTAGGAGTAACTGTCTTCTACACGTCGTCACAGAAGGAAAGGCTGAGGGAAAGATGAACTTAGGAATAAGGAGGATTCAAATTTTGGATGACTTGAAGGAAATAAGAACATTTTGGGACACAAGGGGGGAGGCAGAAGCCAATGAGCATTGGTGGTCTAAGTTTACTGACAAAATGAATGGCCCAGTCACGAGGCAAAATACCCAATATATAATAATAAAAATAATAATAATAATAATAATAATAATAATAATAATAATAATAATAATAATAATACAAAAAAGTTAAATCTATTTTTAATATTGCGACTATCAAAATATTATTAAAAATCTTTTTTCTATGGCATGTATATGTGATACGGTCCAAAAAAACATGTCACAAAAATCATTTTCCTCTTTTTACTACGCCCATTGAAAACTTAATTCTGAACATTAAAAAATTACCTTTCTATGTATAATTACTTTTTATAATAATTCAAAAATCAATATATATTTTTACTAATTCGTGGTAAATGGCAGCCCAAGCTTAAGGCATGGTTTCATTTCCCGCGCAATACCTTATTTAAAGCTAGATTTATTGTATTATTAGTGTCGTGGTAATCCTGTTTACTGGTTGAGATCGTAGTTAACGTTTCGAAGTAACAGATGCATTGAAACCTAGAAACCATCCATTTCGACCCGAATTGACATACTTTTGCTCTGCTGAACAATCTCTTCGAGCGATACGTGGCATGCTTTTCTGGCCCACGTCACCTGAGCGCTCCCTCATCTCACTATAGCGGATTAAATATGAGTTGTTCACCCCTTTGCCCTTCTAATATTAAACATATCTGTATTATACACTCGCACATAGAATACATTTCATATTTTTATATTTTTTGAAGGAAGACCATTTTTGATTATTTTTAACAAAAACACAATGATCTTGACTGTCTTGCAATATCTAAGAAAATATATTTTTTATGTTGGTATTATTTAATGATCACTAATTTTTGTTTTTTGTTTCAATGTTTAGACTGGGAAAACTTCCCAGAGTTAAAATTCTAACTTGATTTGCTTTACCGTAGTGGGTAGGCAACCCAATTAATCCTCCGGTCACTAGAATGGGGCTTGGACTCACGTATAAAATGCATGTTCAAATTAGACTTGCAGTTAAATAAAAAAAATGTGTTTATCTGGTGTAGTTTCAAATGTATAGTTGGTTGCACTCCGCTACATTCTCCGGTAGATTTCAAACATTTTACTCGCAGTCCATTTGCATTTTGTATAATTTCACGGACCACGCACGGGGTAAAACAACGTACTGACCAGGACAAAGAGAACACGGATAAAGGGTTATGAGGAGGGGGAGTGGAGAGGAAGTGGAAAGTTAGCGAAAATTGGGTTTGCCATTGATTTTATTTTTAAACTCTACCTACTTTTTATTTCTCCTTTTTGTTTTTTTTTTGTTTTAAAAGAACGCGTGGTATTTCGGAAAACAAACGGTGCACCTGTCAATTTTAGATGTCAAAAATGTAATCATTGTAATGTGTCTTGGATATCAGCCGATCCCATTGGAATTATTATAAAAATATATGCTACATATAAAGCGTAATATTTTTCTAACGTAAGTTATTTGATACAAAAATGTGGACATTTGAAAGATAATTCCCACATGAGATGGGTTTTAATAATATATAATTATGTATAAAGTAGTATGGAGATACCACTAAAAACCAATACATTTTATAAAAAAAATATGGTAGGACACAATTGTACATAATTTCTTATTCACCTTAGTATAGGTTATAATATAAATTAAAATAAAATTTACTTTTTCTCTTTTGGACCTTCAGTAAACTACCCTTATTTTTAGGGTTGGATAATACTATTTCAAAAATCCCTCGAGGCAACCCTATGAAAACCCTAGATACCTAGTTTTAGCCGGATCGGTAAAATAGTTTAGGCTCTATTTGGAGGTACAGACAGACGGAGATTCAAAAACCAATTTTTCGGATTTGGGGGGTCGTGAAACGTCAAGATTAATCAAAATCTTGAGCTCAATTTTTTTACGGTCACTATAATTCTCTACCTGTAAGATAGCGAGAAAGTAAATATGTTTATCAGTAAATTACGGTGGTGTTAAAGGGGACGCGAGAAAAGACCAGTGTTTTTCAAAAATTTTATGGCAAAACTTATTTTGGTCAAACTAAATAGAATATTGCTCTGATATTAATATAGATTTAATTTTCTTCACATTGTGACATCAACAGTTGTTCAACATCTGTCAAGGGTGTCCTGGAATTTAATGACGACTTTTCGTTTTCATTTAAAAAGTTTGTCATCTATTGACGCTATGTTTATGACAGCTATTCAATAATTGTTGAAATGACCTTGTGAATAAAATTAAGCACTTTGTTTCTGCTGGATTCATCATAAATTTATTTTTGGCCAACAAAATGTTTCTCTATAAAAACATATTTTGGCCAATAAAAGTTTTTTTATAAAAACTGTAAAAACACTGCCATTTCGTTGCCTTCCACTCCACCTTAATGAGTTTTCCTGGTAAAAATTACATGCTATTCAATCAATCTAAAAATCAAACAATTTAGAAAACACGTAAACAATGGTATTTATATTTTAAAACACTCTCCAACTATCTATTTTGAAAAAATCACTCACTTAAAATCTCGAGGACCTTTACGTGACGTTACGTTACGTGAATATTAAGTGAAGTTGACGTAAAAGATTTTTTTATTTTAGCACCGTGTCTTACTAACCGTTCGGGTTATACGCTTAATCAGTAATTACGCTAATGAATTAGGAATTGGGAAGATTAAATTTAGAGGAAGTGGACCCGCATTTGCGTGGAGGGAATGAAAATAATTTAGGAACCCCCAATTCACCAGACCAAGAGTCGAACATTGGTCTCCTTGTCCTCGGCAGTCTGGCTCAACCATAAACCAGCGCGTTAACCAACTATGCTACCGAGGTGGGTGGTGTGAACGTGAATTGAACGTTACGTTGCTCTTGATCCCGGAATAAGCTCCAAGAATTTAATTGGTCAGGATTGCTGGTGATGGTGAGGTTAACTATTTTCTGTGTACTGATGAGATTCATCACATTTTTTCCCCCGTACTCTGTCCACGCTAATGGACGTGTATGTCCTATACAATTATCCTACCATCTCTACGCCATAAACTAGGCCTTTTTATAGCTAAAGTGTTGTGTATAGGCTCTACGTCTAACTACTTTTCAGGGTTAACCGCTTTTAACAGCACTAGTGGGGGGAGGATGAAAAAAATTAGTCTTGGATATTAAATCCCCTATTTTAATTGAGGTTGAGTGGGAAAACGTTTAGGAAAAAATACTCTATCAGTTGGCTGCATTCGAACAGCAACCTCTCCTTTACCAGCAAACCATATTATTTAAGCTTTACATTTAGTCCACTCGTCCACTGTTGTGGCTAGCTGAATTATTAACGCGCAAACCAAATTCTAACAAATCTTATACAGGATGAAAACCAAAACTACGTCACACTAGTAAGTCATTAATGTATTATCTTGATCACTTCCAATAAAAGAAGGAACAATTTTTGTTTACTGTTTGTTTATTTTTCTCAGGTCTGTTTCAAACTGGAAGTTGCTCCTAATTAAGGATGAATTAACAACATAGCTCTTTTTTTTGGTGCGCGTGATGATAAAGAGTTTTCGGTTTCTCAAGTTTTAAAATTCTCTCAAGGTGTATTTTTTTTATAAAGGGTACTGTAGCGTTAACATTCATATTCTGTGCTTGAAGGTGCTCCTTTTTTTTTTTTTTTAATTGTGAAGTTAACTCTGCTCTTTCATGAGTACTCTAGAAAATTTTTGAGCTACACAACTTTTTTTTCAGAAACTTTTTATATAGGGTTTTGCATAATGGAGGGCTGTAGTTGCTGCATGCCTAACTAGCTCGTATAGTTGAAGTTCTCTAATATAGAGATAATGTTGAGGTAAAGGCAAGGCTACAAAATGTATTCATATATCTACACAAATGGAGTAAATCATGAGGAGGATAGACAAAGACAAAGAATTGGAAAATATTTTGGGAAGAAAAACCAAAATATACTCAAATGAATTCAAACCATGACCTAATTAGACAAGAAGAGGTTGACGCCTTTGTCTGAATGGAGACAACCAATGCAGCTGGTCTTGGGTTAGACTCATAGATTATGGGGTAACGAATTTAATAAACAACATGAAAATCATTCTGTTTTTTTTTAAAATCATTTACTTCCACATATGGAGAAAGTATCGAAATCGTTAACTCTTTCAGTCTGGTGGTAAAACTGGTTAGACTGTTAGATTACTGGTTTAGTGCTTGTTCTTAAGGCGTTTGACCTTTTTCATTAGGCAAGGAAATGCAGAGCCATGGGAACAAACAGTTATCTTCAAGAATTTTTATGGTTTTGCAATTTTCTTTTTGGAAACGGTTTGTTTAAGAATAGAAGCGTGTTGATTAAGTTATACTTTTTATATATACACACCTCGTCTATGATTTTAATAGTGATCAAATATCGAAAATATTAGCATTTTTCAATAGAAAGCGGCAGGCTTCATAACAAAAAATAAGAAAATGTAACAATTAATAAACACCGATACATTATTCTAGAAGGGGTGTTGAAAATATTAACATGAAAATTTCACTCGTTCTCGAGAAAAGTGATATTTCTAACGTATGATTTTTCCACAAGGTATGTTCGGTAGTTAGCGCCATCTACGGTTTCCGTGATCCATCTGTTCTTATTGACACGGAAGGCTACTTTGTTCGGTTGTGAAGCCACGCCATGCCTTTCACCCTCCCCCCACCATCCCATAAAATAGGTTTTAGACTTGTACACGACAGGGCCAAGGTCCTTAATAGGTCGGGTTACACCAGTGAAAAGATCGGACAGAAATTAAGGTTGTTTATATCTGAGTGTGTCTTATTCTAACGGTTCCTGATAGCCCGTCGTTCATCTTCCAGTCCTTGGTAAGTATCTGCGATACACAATCAATAGCCGCACTCATTACTCACGTGACTCTATGACAACTGTTAACGACGTTGACTATTTAAAATTTCGAGGCTAGTTTTCAAAGTTGGTTGTACCTTAACTTGAAGCACTTAAGCAGTCTAAGCACCATACATTAGACGCCAATATGTACGAAATAGAAAGAGAGTGGGAAATGAGCATTTCACCCTATGAAGCCTCTTGTTTATCCACTTACAACAATTCCCTCTTTCTCTGATGAGTTTGCACATTCACTATATTATCTACGCATTGAAAACATTGACTTGGTTTTTAAAATTACCTTTTCCTTGTTTCCTATTCTAGATAGACAAATACTACCACGGACATTTTTTAAAATATATCCTGGCAGGAAGATTCTTACAGGCCATTTTCTTAGTAATCAATAGTCTGAATTGTATAGGATTTATAAAAAAAATATACTTTCAATAAAACTACTTCAAGATAAAAATAATAATTTTATGACACAGTTGGATTATTTAAGAATTTTTTGGGTTTTTTCAATTTTAACGTTATATCTTTAAAGCTCGCATAATATAAACGTAAATGCATTAACATTGGAAATTCTATCTTGACTTGCCATGGCGTCACAGATAGGCAACGTCCTTATCAACCAACTGTCCAGAACTACCTCATTCTCAGCCTGTAACCATTTTGGGTTTTACCTCCCCCTTCCATCCACGGACCAATCGGCACGAAGCTACGTATTTCCTAAGAGAGACTAAAACTGTCGAGTAGTAGTTCACAGTCGCACAGTGAGCTAGATGCAATCAACGCAAAGCGTGTGTTATGTGCATCCGTAAATGTTGAGCTTATAAATACTCAGTCACAATCAACTTCCAACACTCTCAAGCTTCCGGCCCACAAGACCATAATAGTAGATACTAAATAAGTTGAAATTAAATATAAGTTGAGGCACTACTCTCGATAATATGATGGGTTTTGATGTTATATGGCCCCGTAATTAGAATGGACGAGTGTTACAATTCAGAACCGAAGTACTTATAGTGTAATACCCACGAAAATTGGCCCATTTAAGCAAATATATACAGAATGTTTGACACAATTTTAGTGTAGTCTAACTTTCAGAGGAAGGGTCTTATAAGACACCCAAAAAAGTTACTGGATCTACTTTAAAGTATTCATACGTCAAGTCATTTGATCAACATCTGTCACTTTTGATCAATATTATCAATACCTATGAAATAATACTAGTATTATAGTAAAGGGTTTATTAATATTGGTCACAAAAATATTATATTTTTATTTTAAAACAGGTCCTTTCTTTGAAAACTGGACTTTAAAGGATAAGTTGTTTGGACCAACAAGGAGAGAAAGTTTGAAGAAAAGTGAAATTATATTTTTCCTTCTAACCTAATCCAATATTTGACGTTATTAAATTTTGAGAGTAAATCATCACGATAAAATGTAAACACAACAATTATTACGGACCCACCTTGGTGGCGTAGTTATCTAACGCACTAGTTTGGTATTGAGCTGGATCGCCGAGGACTGGAAGATCGAGGTTCGAATCTCGGTCGGGTGAACTGGGGGTTGTTTTTCCTAAATTGTTTCCACTCTCCTTAAACGCAAATGTAGGTTCACTTCCTCTAAGTTCAACCTTCCCAATTCATGACCCACTAACGTAATTATTACTTAAGCGTATAACCCTAAAGGGTAGTAAGACGTGGTGCTAAATTTAAAAAAAAGTGTTACGGTCAATCAGCAAAGCTTCACCAGAAATTAGGCAGCCACACTTACTAAGTTTGAAACCGTCTGAGACATAGACACACGTTTCCACGCTTTCGCATCCATCACCACGGGCTATTAAGGCCCTTGGCTCCTGTCGAGTGCAAGTCTAAAACCTATTTTGTGGGATGGTGGGCGGGAGAGGTAAAGGCAAGGCGTGGCTTCACAACCGACCAAAGTATCCTTCCGCACCATCAAGAACAGATGGATCACGGAAACCGTATATGGCGCTAGCTACCGGACAGGTCTTGCGGAAAAATCATACGTTTGTAAATATCACTTTTCTCGAGAGCGAGTGAAATTTTCATGTTAATATTTTCAACACCCCTTCTAAGATAATGTATCGATGTTTATTAATTGTTACATTTTCTTATTTTTTGTTATGAAGCCGGCAGTTTTCTATTGAAAAATGTCAATATTATTGATATGTGATCACTGTTAAAATTATAGAGGAGGCGTGTATATAAAAGGAATAACTTAATCAACATTCTTCTATTTATGAAAAAACCGTTTCAAAAAAGAAAATTGCAAAATAATAAAAATTCTTGATGATAACCGTTTGTTCCTATGGCTCTGCATTTCCACGCCAAATCAAAAGGACCAATCGCCTTAAATATATACTGGCTGTCGTAAAGTCACAGCGGTAGAAAAAAAACCACATCTATGTTCTTGTTAAACACTTAACTTTGTGATATACATAGAATGGGGGTAGTTAAGCGTGCGTGGCAAGGATATGGGTATATCTGAATTAGAAGTAAACAAATATACAACTTAGGATTAAAAGGCGTTTACAAAACTGCTTCAAACATCATAAGACTAACCTGGTCCAAAAGACCCGTGTATTTTAGCTAGCATAGCTTCTTACTACACCAAACGTCATACACCACCATTCTTTCTCTCCCCATTTCCGTCTGTATCTGGGGCTACAGCCCAAACCGTTTGATAAATTTCATTCAAACTTGATATTTAGATGTTATTTGGTCATACCTCAAAGCAAAATTGTGTGTTTTTATTATATTTCTAAAATTAAAGAAATATTTTAGTTATTATAATTCTTTTCAAAAATTCCTGTCAAGATTTGTTTAAATTTGGTATCTGAGATGTATTTTGCATAATAAAGAAGGGTGTATGTTTGTTTTTCCCAAATGCATGCAGTTAGCTCTTTGATGACTGATTTTTGAAAATTAGAAGTTTATCGAAAATAACATTTACGGTTTTGTTCAAAATATATATTTGGCAAGTGTTTTCCATGATAAATAAAAATATGTTTTTTATATATATAATGTGTCTATATACTCTTTGATGACTAATTTTTGAAAATTAGAAGTGTTTTGTAAATAATATTTACAATTTTGTTCAAAATATATGTCTGAAGAATGTTTTAAATTATAAATATCATTGTAAGCATATATGGTAGTTCCGTGTGTTACAAACCATAGTAGATGTATAATAAAGAATGTACAATTTTTGCCGTACCAGTTTTTTAAATCACATTTTTTTCTCAAACACAATATTTATACATTGTCCTACAACTCATAAATTAATTAAACTCTGAAATGCTTAACCTCAGAGCGTTCTTAGATTGGTATTTAATGTGCATTTTCTGAACGAACTGATAATATCAACACAGGAGTTAAACAACTAAATTATCTTAAGAACAGACACAACACACTATAGCCCGACCGTTAACACATAGCTGTGGAAAGGGGAGCCCCAATTTCATTGGTGATTAAATTCCTGCATCAGTGGCTACGAAGTCTAAATCTAAAGTTCGGTTAGTTTGGTTTTCTGGTAATGAGGAAGTCAGTGTTTGAATCTCAGCTAGCTGTATCGAGTGGTTTTTCTCAAATGATTTCACTCCCTCCCTTCACGCAAAAGTGGGTACATTTCCTCTTAAATTTTACCTTACTTATCCCTACCCTCGAAGTATGAACATGCGAATAATCTGTACGAGAAGAATGACTTAAAATAACAAAAATATTTCATCCCAAATAATTCATTACGTCACAACTTTATTTTATGATTCAACCAAAGAGCTTATTTTTACTTTTGAATATTCAAGGAAAACGAGGCTTAAAGGATAAAGAAAGTAAACAACTTTATTCTACGCAATAGCATCGACCTATTGACTGCTACTGGTAAAGAAATAAAAAAGAGGGAAAGAAAGTAAATGAAATGTGTTTTCTTGTCAGCATAACCTGTCATGGCGAGCTCCGGGGAGTGCTTGATTCTTGAAGTTCCGACCGTAGATTTTACCGGATTCTGTCAAAACCCTGACTTGTCAGGTGGTATCCTCTGCTCTCCCTTCTTTTCCTTTCCTTCCCCTTAAAAGTAATGCCCTTCATCGTATCTTTTCTCTCACACACCCTCTTAACGTTTCCTCCTTGGTCACAAGGATGAAATCATTTCCTGAGACACAAGCCCACCATAGAGGTTGCTATCAGGGCAAAATATCTTATTTAAAATTTGTAAACGTTTCAATTATTGGACTTAAGTTTTTAATAATTTTTTAAAGAATTAAATGGAAACTATTAAGATGGATTTCTCCTGTTAGACAAGTGGCAAAACTTGATGGAATACTAAGTACAAGGTTCTAGACTAAGTTAGTTTGTAATACGTAAACTAATTCCAATGTGTTTAAGAAGTGATTCTCAAAATTAACTCCATTTAACTATAGATATTTTTAGTTGAATCTACAAATGTATAATATATAAAATATTTCTTAGTAGCAGATATTTAATTAAAAAAATTTTGTAATTTTTTTTATTTAATTTATTTGAGTTATTTAACGTACACTATCTGAACCGACTGAATATATTAGCACACGACTTATATACCAACTTAAATCTAGAACAGACCCAACACACAACACCCAGATCACTGTGAAAGGTGAATCCCACATTTCACTAATGATTTAAAAAGACACGGCCATGCCAGGAATCAAATACAGTACCCTTAGTTAAGTAAAAAAACATGCCACCAAAACTAAGTTATCGGTTGGTATGGATAGAATACCATTTTGAGAATTTAAAGCGATAACTAGTGACGGGGAATAATAAGGTTAGAATCCCAAGAAGGATATTCTGAAGGTTTATTTTTCTTAAATATTTGACCGCTTTACCTCCTCGTCTCGATCCCATTTTCATGATTATATTTGGATATCCGTTATGACACAGTGGTAGATTTTAAGCCTTTAATATTACTTTAGTTACTAATTAACGCTCTGTATGAAAACCAAACCCATAATAGTTATTAACTATTCACAACATACTTTCCTATAAAATAATTACCAACTAGGGTATTGAGATAAGTGTATTTCTTAAATAAATCAGATGCCTTTAAAATTGAATGACATTTCACCAACTATAAATAATTTGTTATTATAATAATTATTATAAATTACTAATATTAATTATGAACTATTTTTAAATTTTTATAGGCAAACTCCATACAAATATTACACTCAACCCTCATAATAAAAGTAAAATTAAATAAATATACTTATTAATAAATTTGTAAACACAAGTTATAATAAAAAAATTCCACTCAATACTAAATCACAAACTAGGAACTCTCTATTCTTCTAATTGACCCTCCAACCACAAGTTAACGTGGGGAGGTAAGTGGAGTAATTAATAGTAAGCGCCGACTGACAGGCAAGAAAGCTGAGCTGTTTCATGTCTGATATAAGTACAAAAGTATATGAATAAAAAACCATTCATTATGGGGCCTTTAATATTCCCGGTGCATTAGAAAACATTTACATCTTTAGTTCCGGAAATGTATGTACATCCTCCGATAGGTACTGAATAGGGACAGGGCGTTGTTTCCAAGGTTCTCTGAAAATTTATTTAATACACGCAATCCTTCAAATGTTTGCTTTAACTAACCACAGAGCTTCAAGCTCAGTTTAAAGAGAGTTGAGGTGCATTTTTTTTTTTAGCAAAAACTATTTTATTACGGTCAAAATAAATAGAATATTACTTTAGTGAATATTTTTATTTATATTTTATACATGATGAGATCTCAACAGTGTTGGAATATGTGTCATGGCAGTAGTGAAATTTGGCCATGACCTTCTTCCTCATTTAAAAGGTTTTCATTCATATCACATTATGGTTATGACGAATATTCAATTACTGTTTAGATATCTATATGTAGAAATTAGATTAAATATATCCAAAGATTGGATTTATTTTAGCCAAAAAAGAAAGTATGTTTATTTCGTGAAAACTTTCTCTTCCATTCCACATAAATAATTCCTCTTCAAAAAATTGTTAATACAATTTTTGTATGAAGCCAAGAACTATTTTTGAATAGAATTAATTAAAAAATGAAGCAATCTTCGTATGGTAGCTTTTATGACTGTACGTATCAATTCTATTTACGATGATTTATAAAACTAATTAATTCATTATTTTTGTAAAAAATGGAATCATAATAAACAGATAATTAAATTCTATCAGAAAATGTCATCAACTGTCAAATAGCTATTATTGTGAATACGCTTATTGTATAATTACGTAAAAGATTATATGAAGAAACCTATTTTTGAAATCTGCGAAATTTAACTCGGCTTTGCAAAAATAATCTTTATATCAGTTTTGAATCATAAATGTTTGAAAAATTGATACCAGCATCTTGTTGAGACACGCTTATTTATTTCAGAGCCTGGCTTTGGAGTTGCAATTTTCCCAATCAAGCGTTTTTAAGGTTTGTTTTCGAACAAATACAAAATTCTTTTATTATGTAGACCTATCATCACTTTTCCTAGATATGAAAATAACTACACTAAAGATTATGAATGTAGAGGTTTTAACTCATAGGAAATGTACCCGAATTTGTGTTGAATGTGTGGAGCTATTTAGCAAAAAAAAAAAACCATTAGTACATCCGACCGGACCTTTCTATCATTAGCAAAGCCATCAGGATAAGTTTGACTCCTTAGACCACATTTTCTTCTAGTTCTTAATTTTAATTGGTTGATAGTTTTAGATTGTAATTAATACACATAACATCTACTTAAAATTAACATGAGATTCTAAATTATTAGAGATATTCTGTTTTTGTGTGACGAACTTTTTTCTGTTTTTTTTTTACTGTGGGTATTTAACATTACTCTGTTGCTACCAATTATTTTACTTATATCAGTACAAGAAAAGAAAACTAAATTAACTCTAAAAGTTAAAACCCGCCTCGGTGGCGTAGTTGGCTAACGCACTAGTCGTGTTGAGCTCAACCGCTGAGGACGGGGAGATCGAGGTTCGAATCTCGGTCGGGTGAACTGGGGGTGGTTTTTCCTAAAATGGTTTTCCACTCCCCCCACGCAAATGCGGTTTCACTTCCTCTAAATTCAACCCTCCCCATTCCTAATTCATTAGCGTAATTAGTACTTAAGCGCATAACCCGAACGGGTAGTAAGACGCGGTGCTAAATATTATTATTATCTAAAAGTTAAATTTATAAATGGGAAAGAGGAAGCCTCAACTTCCTCAATTATTATTTGTTCGTTTGACACCATGCCTCTGGAAGGTTTAATCCACGGGGTAAAGTTGAGGAGAATGATTATTTTACTGAAATAAATGCAACTTCATTTTCCAGGAGAAAGCAAAATACAGCTAAAACGATAAATCCCATGTGCAAGACGCCCTCCATTAAACTTACTGAGATTCGAACCAAAGCACACCTCTTCGTCAGCGATTCAATATTTAGTGATCCCAACGTCTTAGTCCACAGGACCACCAGTACGGATAATTCCAAGTAATTTCATTCAACCAAAATATGATATGACCCTTTTTTTTTTAAGATATTGTGAATTTAAAAAGAATAAAACCACTTTGAACCCATTAAGATACACGATTTTAACGAGGTCCATTGCAATATTACATGCGCATGTTGCGAACATATTGAAACGTATTATAAATATCAATCTAAATTTTATTTTACAATTAATTTATATGCCAGAAGGGATTTTCCAATACATATTTTTTGTCTTTTTTTTTTTTTTGATGAAACATTGATTTGTTGAATCATTTGTTTTGTAATCAACGATTTTCTAGTCGATAACAGCTTTTTTTTTACGGTTGCGTTGGTTGCGACCACACGTCCGTTAAGTACGTTGAGAAGAGTAATCCGCAGCTGATACACGCTGTTATAAATATAGAGATTCTCTCTCTTTTTTTGCACATAAACAAAACAATAATAAATTATCCTGTGGTTGATTGGCTAGAAAAGGCCCAAAATAAAACGGTCTATATAACAATGGCTGGATACCGTGATGGGAATACAATTTTTTTTATAATCAGTGTATGGATGTGTCCTATTAATTACATAATATAAACATTCTTAGCGATAATTTGGGAGTATAGCGTTAAGTGAGAGATGTTAGTTTAACATACATAGGACGTTTATCAATCGTTTAGCAAGAGAATATTAAGAAACATGAAGTGGTTAAAAAATAAGATTAAACAAAAATGTTTAAAAATCAAATTGATGGATAAAATAATGAACCATTCTTTTAAGTATCAAGATTTAAAAGTGATTATTATCAATCTTATTTTAATATTCTATATGTATCAGCAGCAACAGCGAAGATGCAGACAAAGATGTCAGTATTGTCTTGTCTGGGGTTTTTTTCTGTGAAGGAGAGGTTGTGATTCTAATCGTAGCCGGGTGTACATACGTGGCTTCCTACTCTCTTTCCACGCAAGTGTAGCTACACAACCTCTAAGTTCTACCTTCATCCTTACCCAATCATAGTAAGACCGCTTGAAAGAGTGTAAATATGTGGAGGATGGAAAATAATGATTATCATAAGATGAATGTGTTTACAGCCTTTACAAATTTCGTCTAGAAACATAATGTGTGCTTTATTTCACGTGAAACTCTTAATGATCCTCCAGTCACTTATAAAAATACTCTGATGGTAGTTTACTAAACAAATCTCTTCATTGAAATTAAGTATGAAAAATTATATACAGTGTTTTCATATAGTAAATGTTTAATGCCACGGACATAACTTTTAACAAAGACTAATTAATATGGCTTCGTGATAAACACCTGTTTACCTTATTACTTAAGGATTAATTTTTGTCTGAGCTACACAATTTTAATTATTTTTCGTATGGGAGCAAACAACCCTTTCCTCTAATTCACTGCTTCTCATAAGAGTATTTAGATTCCAAAGCACCAGAATTTAATTATAATTGTATCTCACCGCATCTTACTTTTCAGACAACACGTATTTTAACATTAATAAAGTAAGGATGAAGAGTTTGTTAAAAAAGGTCTTTTCTCATGAAATTCCGGTTTTAAGATAAAAGTAAAAAAATATATATAGCTCAAAATTATTAGAGCTCTGAGTTTATTGGATCTAATTTTGAGAACTATGTATACATTTAACTTACGCTTACCTTTATTAAATATTTGATGAGTTTTAAATTTTTAACCGAATTCTTACTTCGTTCCAATAGTACTATATAAACACATCAGATATTAAATAGGATCGTTTCTTTATATCTCAATCCGGAAGGTCAAATATACGTATGCAAATATGTTCCTACATCTCTAAAACAAATATAATCAAGCGTATGGGATTTTTTAAAACTCAAACATTCTGGCTTGCACCTTTAAACACCATTGTATAAAACCAATACAGAATGTAAACAGCCCAAATATGCAAGTGGATTCTTCTCCAAAGCTATGGAAACACTTGTTTATTTAGATTGTATAGAAAGTTTATTTTCAAACGAGGAACTCGAGCAAAATTAAAGGTCGCACAATACAGTGAAACCAACAAATTTGGCCCAGAGATTGCGCGTAATTTATTTTTAACTATAATATTTATCATTGTGGTTATTAAATAATGTATATGTAAAATAAGAATGAGGAAGATAATTTTAGAGAAATAATACCCGATTAGCTTGGAAAGGGATGGGAAAACCACAACACTCTGCCAAGATCCTACCCTTATCTAAGCCTAGCCGATACCGATATTCCAACCAATTCCTGCTAATTTTTTTGTTTTTTTCACGTCTTATTACCTGTACACGTTATGCACATCTATGATAATTACTCTAATAGGGTAGGGTTGAGGTTATAAGCATTTTAGAGCTAATATACAAGCATTAGCGTGGAAGAAGAGTGGGAAATTATTGAGAAAAAAACACCCTCAGTAGGAGACAGGATTCGAGCCTCAATCTCCCCGTCTTCAGGAGGTCAGCCTAACACGAGAGTGAAGCCTTAAACCGTTTTACCACTGATATTACTGCTATAAACTTGATTCTTCTTTTGGTTTATGGGAAATTTATGGTTGGTGGGTTTTAAATCTACCTTTTGGTTACTGATAAATATAGATTCAAAATAAATCAGTATATGCATTATGCGTAAGGTCCTTCAATGTGCGTAAATCTTCAAGTACGCGGTGATACTTATAGATATTTCTACTAAATCTTCAAATCTCAGTTGATATTCAAAATTTTCCCTAAGCTCTTTTAAAATTCAAAAGTTTCCCTTTCCTGGAAAAACGAAAAAAATGAATTGGTGAAAAGGGTCCTCTCTTTTTTATCCTTACAACCCCCTAGTGAAGGGATCACTCTTCCATTTGTATAGGCTATACCATGTGATTTCACCGTGCTTGGTCAACCTTTTGTAGGGATGGAAGTACTAGGTGAGGCGGAAGTTTGTATGTATCAAGTTAACTAGGGTAGTCCTTTAGGAATGCATCGCTAGATAAAATGGGGTAAGTCCACAAATAATTCTGAACACAGTTGTATTTTAAATTTTGGTTTAATCTCAGAAAACATGTCGCGTTTTTTTTATGGAAGGGGGGAGAAGTGTTTAAATTTAGAGCAATATTTTCAAAAATAAACTATTAAATAAAAATTAATTTTAGCTAGTGGCAAATAAAATCTCTTTCTCTTTCTAGACTATAAAAGATCTAGTAATTTATTTTCTTTCCTTTTTTTGATTTCCTATGGATTTAACTCCTTTTACTTGAAGGGCTCACCTTTAGAGATTGTCTTGCAAGTCACGTGTTCCGTCCCCGCTGTTGGTACTGACCGGTCATGTTTCCCCCTCGTATCATCCCCCCCCCCCTCCATTTCCCTTCTATTCGTGTAGAGTACCCGTAGAATCCCTGAGGGACACGGGTTCTACTTGTGGTTTGTTACACGAGACGTGACCGACCACCTGAATCGCAATAGGGGTAGCTCACATCTGAAATCTTCCTCCAACTCTCTTAACCCCACCTTTCTCAAGTTGGCCTCATCTACTACACAGATGGGGTACCCTTTCGTTACACATTTTTATTTTATCAAAAATAAGTAATTTTATAGGATTTTATTAAAATTAAGTGTGTAAATGTCGTAGTGGCGTGTTATGAGAAAACAATTTAAAGATTGTCTTTTTGCACCATGTCTACCACATATCTAAATTATTTGCGTTTAATTACACTAATGGAATACATTTTTTGCATTACATCTTACTGCCCGTTTATGTTATATGCATATGTAGGATACTAATCACACTAATAAATTAGGGATGAGAAAATTCGGATTTATAGGAAAGTTTACCAACATTTGCGTGAAAGAGTGTAAAAACCATTAATGAAAACCACACTCAGTACACCAGACTGGGATTCGAACCTCAATCTCCCTGTCATCAGCAGTCTTGTCTTCTGAGAGAGAATAACGCCTTAGACCATGCAGACACCGAAGTATGTCCAGGAATAAAGGTGAAAGTTATAAAATTTAGAGTAAATGTACCGATATGGAAGAGGAAGGAAGTTTCAAATAATCTGCACCAGAAATAGCGGGGATAGGGCATGCTGGGAATATTCTGGAACATTAGTGTATGTGAATTGGCTGTATGATGTAGTGCTAGTGTATTGATGTGAAGGTGATAAAGATAAAGAGTTGGTATTAGTAAATCGGTGAATGTTGTGCTAATATCGGCCCGCTCAGGTCTTTAACTAGGATGTAAGCTAGGGTTCGTACTACAATTGGGCTAACAGATGTTTTTACATGTTAAATCTATTGATTAATTGTGTTTATTTTTTAATTCTATTTTCGTATTGAGACTGTTCATATAGTATGTTTTTATTTTGTAATATAGCTCTTTGGAATCGAATGTTTTAAAGAGTTGGATATTCTTTTTATATTTGTTTGTGGATTAGGGTTTTTAAGGTACATAAAAAATTTACAACTGTTTCTATTGAATCTGAATTCAAATAAATGTCCCTCATAACAAAAAGTCCAATATAGATAGCGTTGAAATCAAGAAATAATTTTTGGACTCAACATTTTTAAATTGATTCAAAATACACAATTTAAAAATGTAACTACTCTGTGTATTATATTTAAATTATTATCTTAAAACAACAAGATTCATCAATGATTGTTTGATGAAATAAAATATATTATAATAGGAAAAGCTATAATAATAAATATATACCCTTATTTATCAAATATTTAATCCTACTCTCCTTACCAAAATTCAAGATGTTTTCCAAAATATATATATATATATATATATATATATATATATATATATATATATATATATATATATATATATAAATATAGGGTTAAATTAATTTGTAAATAATAGTTTGATGTACTCTATTAACTTTTGAAATCCATGTTAAATATTCTAGAATAATTTTAGTAATGATTTTTTTTAAATATTTTATTAATAAACGGGTTGCGCACTTTTCTCCAAGGGATCAAATAATTTCAATACTGTAAACATTTTCAACAGCAATAATTAGTACCATTTTCATTTAATAACACTTTCATTATACACTTAATTTCTTAAAAAATGGTGGCTCATTGAATCAATATTGTGTAGTGTTTATAAAACTATATAGGCTATTATTCAGACACGCTATTCCCACACGGCAACTCACTTTTGACAAGAGCATTTATTGATTGTGTACGCGGTCTAGCTCCTGTTTATTTATCTTGCAGCATATGTCACGTTAGCCACATGACAAAAGGTTATGCACCTACTTCTACGTAGCTCTCAGTTAAATAAACACATTTATAAAGGTATTTATTAGACCACGCAACAAAATAACATTTCTCCGCCCATTCTTCACGTATTAATACAGATTAATTTACATAGGAAAGGGCCATTTAGAAAATATAAACAAGCAATCCTTGCGTCCAACGGGGATATAATTTTGCTATTTTATTAGTAGGCATACTATTTTATTCATGATTTAATATTGTAAATAAATATTCAAAGTTGTAGTTCACATCACTTAACGTATGAGTACTTGAAAGTAGATGTCAAATAAGGCTCTTCCCATGAAAATTGGGCTGTACCTGTATTGAGATATTAGCATATTTACAATAATAGGGTATGAATGAGGAAGGTATGGCTAAGAGGAATTTGTACTGTACAAAATTTGTTTCAAATATTACGTGCATCACCATGGTTTTTAATTTTTACTTTCTCTCTATCTTACAGGTAGAGAAAGTATGGTGATCGTCAAAAAAATCGAGCTCGAGATTTTGATGAATTTTGACGTTTCATGACTTCCTGAATCCGAAAAAGTTGTTTTTGAATTTCCGTCTGTCTGTCTGTCTGTCTGTCTGTACCTCCAACTAGAGCCTAAACTATTTTACCGATTGAGCTGAAACTTGATATCTAGGGTTTTCATAGGGTTGCCCCGAGGGATTTTTGGAATTGGATATCTACCCCTAAAATTAAGGGTAGTTTACTGAAGGGAAAAAGCAGAAAAAGTCGATTTTCTCAAAATCGGCTCTAACGATTTTGATTAAATTTCATTTATGAACTTTAATAAATATTCCAAACAAAATGGCTACTCTCAATATTTCGGGAAAATGGCTTTAAGGGCTCCGGTCTGATGCGTAAATTAACATTTTTTATAATAGCTCCGAAACTATTTGAGATATGAAATTACTTAGCATTACAAATATGTATATATATTTATATTACAAATATGTATATATATTTATAATACAAATATTTTATTCGAAACATATTTTTATAAAATCAGTAATTTTCAATCTATACGCAATTATATATATATTTTTTACTTTTTTGACATTAAAGCTTAAGTATTGCGACCGTAATAAAAACTAACATGAAATGTTGATGGATGTCGACGTCTCATGACCCCCCGAACCCTAAAAAATAGTCTTTGCAATGCCGTCTGTCTGTGTGTCTATAAAAACTTAAAATTAAGGGTAGTTTACTGAAGGGCAAAAAGAGAAAAAGTCGATTTTCTCAAAATCGGCTCTAACGATTTTGATTACATTTTATTTATAAACATTAATAAATATTCCAAACAAAATGGTTACCCTCAATATTTCGGCAAAATGGCTATAAGGGCTCCGGTCTGATGCGTCAATTAACATTTTTTTTAAATAGCTCCGAAACTATTTGAGATATGAAATTACTTAGCATTACAAATATGTATATATATTTATAATACAGATATTTTATCCGAAACATATTTTTATAAAATCAATAACTTTCAATCTATACGCAATTATATGAATTTTTTAACTTTTTGGACATTAAAGTTTAAGTATTGAGACCGTTAAAAAAAAACTAACCTGAAATGTTGATGGATGTCGACGTCTCATGACCCCCACAAACCTAAAAAATTGTTTTGCAATGCCGTCTGTCTGTGTGTCTATAAAAACTTAAAATTAAGGGTAGTTTACTGAAGGGCGAAAAGAGAAAAATTTGGTTTTCTCAAAATCTGCTCAAACGATTTTGATTAAAATTCGTATCTAGGCGTTGATTAAGATTATAAATAAACTGGCTATTTTCATTTTCCTATGAAAATGATTTTTAGGGTACATTACAGAAGCGTTAATTTCCGTATCTCCACAACTATTGGAGAAACTAAACAACTTATCATTGCAAAATTGTAGGACTATTAGAAATAAAAAACTTTTATTTGACATATATTTTTATAAAAGCAGATGTTTCTGAGATATTTGCAAATATATTAATACAATTTTGTGAGCTTTAGTTGTAAACATATACTACTTAAGTCTTGACGCAATAATTCTCCAATGCCATAGAGTAATTAAATATAAGTATCTAGAAAAGTAAGTTATTTTTCCTTAAATCTCTTAGGAGAAATGTTTGCATAGCAATGATCTATCTCCATTTTAGATTCAATAGTCAATATTTACATTTTTTATTGGTCAAAATGTATAAATGAATAATTAAATATCAATGCAATGACTTGAAGATCTGCCACACTGTATAAAATGTTAAAATTTTAACTAGAAATCGAAGTTTTAATACGAAGTGTTGACCCTTGTGGAAGACATTAAACTGTTTGAAATGCTTTTAGGTGGACAAAGATGCGCCTCTTTTCTCATTGATTATATATCATTGTATATTATTTTATGCGTGTTCTTATTTGGAGTGGTGATGATACAATGTACATTATTCCGTTCAGAAATCTTACGAGTTTATATAAAGAGAGAGAAAGTCTGTGCGGTGCGCCGTACCATTTATTTTCATTTAAGATGTTGTAGAAGGAAGTTATTTTGGAAGAAGTGAATAGGCATTGGTGTTTAAAAAAGGGTATAACATTTATAAATATGTTAGGGGAGGTTATTTTGGAAGAAGTGAACCTGCATTAGTGTTAATAAAGGTATAACAGTTAGAAAAAATTACAGAAATCACACCTAAAGGTGATTGGCTAAATATAAAAATCATTTAGCCCGCTTTAACCGTGATAAAGAGGCTGGTGCTCAAATTTAATTAAGATGTTTTTCTGAGGGCATGTTTTTTAAATTATTTCCCGCTCTCCCTCCACGCCAATTTGGGTATATTTCTTATAAATTATTCTTCTTCATCCCCAAACATATTAACCTAGCTAACATATTGCGTATAGCACAAATGGGTATTGATACGTTGTAAAAAAAACAGTAATTAGTCACAAGTGGAAATGCACCCTCCCCCACCCCTCCTCCCTCTCCCAAAGAGCACCCAACCAATATTCGAGCCTTGAAAATTAACAAAACAATAAATGAAAATACAAAATTATATTTAAACCTGCTTTTATTTTAAGGCATATATTTTTAAAATTAATTTTACAAATCAGATATAAATTCCTTCGTAATAACTTATAATGCTCTTGAAATCGTAATGAAAGTTTACGAGTATGTTAGAAGATTTTGTGAATCACATCGGAAAGTTTACGAGTATGTTAGAAGATTTTGTGAATCACATCGGACTATCCGTATAGGCTTATTTATACTAATGAATACGGAGCTAAATAAGTTAAATGCAGTGGAAATTAACCCTCATTTGGGTGCAGCAGGAAAGACTAAAAAATGTTTGAAAAAATTAATCAGAGTTCACAAGAATTTGAACACTGATCTTCCCGTTACTGGCAATCAAGTCTATAGCAAGAGTGACATGTGTAGGATTTCATTGTCAAACCGGAAGTTTCTTAGCACCGTTTCTTGCTAACCATTCAGGTTATACCTTCACACCAAAAGTAAATTTTAGGTTAAATAAAACGGGATTTTTACATGTTTAATATAAGCACCGCTTCTTACTACCCGTTCGGGTTATACGCTTAACTACTAATTACACTAATGGATTAGGAATTGGGAAGGTTAGATTTAGCGGAAGAGAACCCGCATTTGCGTGGAGTGAGAGTGGAAAATCATTTAGGAAAAACCATCCCCAGTTTACCCGACCGAGATTAGAACCTTGATCTCCCCGTCCTCGGGGGTCGAGCTCAACACGACTGGCGTGTTAGCCAACTACGACACCGAGGCGGGTCCCATGTGTAATGTAATGTACAGTACCTACCCATATTCTAAACTTTCTAAGAGCAAAGTGTGGGCTACATACATTAAATAATTGTTTTTAATAAATGCCATATTTTAAAACGATTATTTACAAAACACACATTCCATGCATCGTTTTGATGAAAAGTAATGGGTACGTGTGGGAATGGGGTGGGGGGAAGGTTTGTATGAATAATCTTATTTTAATTTTTCATTCACTCAAAAACCGCCAACGAAACATTTAAAATAAATTAATCCTAAGTCTTTTCTCCATTTTTTATTGGTGAGATTATAAAAAAATTATGTGACGTGTATGTGGAACGTATATTAATCCTTGTGTCCGCCGGACAACAACCCGCTTTGGTGGCCGCATGGTTTAACGCGCTTCTCTCGCAGTACTGCCGATTACGAGGAGATTAGGGTTTGAATCTTGGTCGGGAGTACTGAGGGTTATTTAGTCAAAATTGTTTCCACGTTCCTTATAATCAAATATGGGTACAATTTTTCCAAATATGGTCTTCTAATCAATAAAACCATTAGCGTAATTAGTATATAAGCGTATAACCCTAACGGTTAGTAAGACATGATGCTAAAAAAAAGCAGACAGCAATTATCTTATTGTAAAACCACAATATTAAAAATTAGTAGTAAAATGTATATGCCTATATTATTTTTTTAATCTTTTGGCATGTATACTGAAATTGAGATTCTTCTAATCTGGTCTGTCAATAGCAGGAAGGTCATGGTTCGAATCCTGGTAAAGTGTACCGAGAGTAGTTTTCACTAAATGGTTTTCCACCCTCTCTCCACATATCCACAATATTGAGGGGCCCATTTCCTATAAGTCCCATCGCATAACTGCACTAATCCAGTTTCACTTTCTCTGAGCTACTGTCCTCATCTCTGCCCCATAGATTAGGAAAAAGTAACTAATGATATTTAAAACTTAGGGTCCATAAAAATAATATATACTCTGTATTGTTTAGTATTTCATGATTTACTTAATATTTTGGTTTTATAAGTTCCTCTTTACAGAATATTCCCTTCAATAATAATCCATTAATATACATATATACTCGCTTCGATGGCCACGTGGTCTAACGTACCACTCTCGTGTTGGACTGGACTGCCGAAGACGGGGATATAGGGGTTCGATCCCGGTCAGGTGCACTTAGGGTGGTTTCTCTAAATGATTTTCCACTCTCCTTCCATGCAAATTCGGGTGCACTTACTTTCAATTAAACCTTCATAATCCATACGTCATTAGTATAATTAATACATAGATGTACAACCCAAATGGGTAGCAAGACGTGGTGCTAAAAAAAAAGATACATATATTCATAAAGCACCGTTATGGACCTATCCACATGTTTACAAAACCACGGCATGCGACATCAAAAGTTGAAATAATCTACAGTAACATGTAAAGCTGCAGCAAAGAAGAGCTAAATCTAGTCCTCAGATAGAGAGAAAAAAATGATATACATTTTAAAAAGAGATGAGGGTTTTCAAAACTCCAGGGGATAAATCCCGGTCTCTTTCATAATCCGGCTCGTGAGATACCGCTTGAGCCAGGCTAGACCGAACGCATGATGACATGATGGTGGTCTCATGGGTGCCCTTCGAGGACAACTTGAAAGGCTCCTTCTACCCTTGATGAAAACCTCCATCCCTCAATATTAAAGGGCATAGGAACCACACAAGGTTGAGTCATTACGAACACTTCTAATTTAATAAATAAATTTAGTTGGATGACAAGCTATTACCTATATCGGTGATTGTATTTTCTAAGAAGGTGTTACTCTAGCACAGTGGTCCCCGAACTTACTAAGAAGAGGGCCACATCAGAGTACTCAAAATTCTAGGTTGGCTGGATTGAACACAATACATACAATACACACTGTATATATATAGTGTCAAGCTAATGGAAATTAGCTCACACAGTTGTAACGTTAACTTACAGTTAGTTACAATTGGATCCATCCCATTATAATGTTGATACGTAACTATCAAGAATTCATACCACCCGCTCAATAATTCCGACCCAAATAGAATCCCTACAATGGTACTATTCTCTGTTGTAGTCCCTGTAGGCTAATACGGAAAGATAATACGACACAGTATATTTCATACAGTACAATCTTCTGTAATATTACACTCATATTTGTTCAGGAACTTACCTTTGAAATCTTCTATCACTAGCCGCCACCAAAGCTGACCTACTCCGTGCAGCCATGTGGAGAATGGGCCGAGCTAACGCAAGTCTACTGTCAACACGTGATTGCTCTCAGTCTGGTCAGACAGAAACTGAGGCGTAACGACATTGAGTCCAATAGAAGACAACAATCCACCCGCCCCCTGATGGCTGTTTGAAGAACTACCCCAAACATCGAATGATCGTCGACTTGTTCTAATATTCTGATGGAACAACCCTACAAAGTGCCTACGTGACCGAAGACAGCTAGCAACTACGTGCTAGAATTACCTCCCCTCCTTTCCGTGTAACGAAACTCACTATATAACAGGCTGTATGTGTCTGCAAAAATGACTATCTATCAATCCGCGAACGAGGGCGGATGACTATCTATCATTCCGCGAACGAGGACGGATCATTGTCATGGACCTGGACAATGATCGGATACACCTTCATATATACTAATTGGAAAGTAACTATGGCGTCTACTTTTCATAGACTCTATTTATTTTCGGCTTATAAATTTGTTGTATTAGAATCATTATTTAGTTTTTCGTGTAATATTTAACTTTTCTCTTTATCTCAGTCGCTTAAATTTAACTGTTATGTCGCCACTTAGGCGCGGTATCAAGTTAGTTAGTTTAGTTTGATTTCCACCATTGGTAAATTTGTATTGAGTAAATTTAAATGTAAAATGTTAAAATGTGTGGACTTTTGTATTTTGCTATTTCACGCGACTGTAGAAATAAAATCATGCTTGTTATTTTTTTATATAATTTAATTTTGTTCTAAATTTCAATCTTTAGTTTTTTCTAAGAGATAGTTAGTCCCGGGAGATTTTGACTTGAGTCTGGAAGTCAAATTCTCGCGTTATGTTTTGTCAATTTCGTAACTTGTAATTGTTTGAGGAGCCCATCAGGCAAGAATATTTAATGTTTGTTTCATTTTGTGGATATCTTACTTCACTTCACTTTTGATAGTTTAATTTCTCTGTTGATGTTAAAAATCTACGTAATTTTGTGTCTCTTAAAGACGACCTGTAATAAATGTAAACATGGGATGTTTACATTCTGCGCTTCACGTTATTATTTTCAGCATTATTCAGAATGATATAATGAGACCACTGTACTTTGCTTTATCTACGTTTATACTGAATAAACCATAGTATTGTTATATTTTTAATACTGCTTATATTTTCCCTTATGTAGATTCACCTTCTCCCTTTTATTTAATTGTGGTCGTTAAGTAGAAGGCAATGGAGACGGTGTAACACAGTTATGTGTTTCTGCCTCACTTCATGTAAACAACAACTCGTCATGGGTTATGGGTAGAGTTTGGACTTCCCACGGCCTCGCTGAGGCAGTGGTTGTATTCCGGGGTCATTTCAAATGAGCTACATTTAACTTAAATTGAGCGGTAAAACACAACAGCAAAAATGTATTGAAACGAAATATGTCTCGTTTCCCCCTCTCACGCAATGCGCCTATACCCCTTCGAGCGCTCTAGCTCTGAGACTTGATTGGTCGAACACACCTTATTTTATCCCTTCCTATTTTGGTCTGAGTCGGAGAGTAGATGTTGAATATGTTGTACTAACAAAAAGGAAGACAGAACGATTCATAGTTACCTACTAGACAGTCATATATCTGGTTACTTTCAGCGTGTAATCGACTCAGAGCAAAGATTGCCGAGCCGAGGCGCTATGGCGTCGGATGGACCCGCGACTAGGGTTAGTTGCAGCTAGCACCCCGCCGCTCCATAGATATCCTCGTCAATATTTTACGCAGCCGGTGCACTTCGTGTGGACATTCAGCTCTTCTAAGATTAGAAGAATGCAATCCTCGTAGGGATTATGGTTTCGTTGCTGTTAGCTAATGTGCTAAGTATAATTGTTTTCACCCGCCTCGGTGGCGTAGTTGGCTAACGTGCTAGTCATGTTGAGCTCGACCACCGAGGACGGGTAGATCGAGGTTCGAATCTCGGTCGGGTGAACTGGGGGTGGTTTTTCCTAAATAGTTTTCCACTCTCCCTTGTGGCGCGTTGGTTCCTTTAGGACCAATCGCTTCTAATATAGTTGTATATATAAATATATATAAATATATATATATTGTGGGTACAGTTACGGGGTTTGGCTTTCAGCTGTATCATGGGTCGGCTGTGGCTGGTTTGTTTAGACTACCAAATGAATACATTGTTTACTAATATTATGTGTCACTATATACGGCATAACCATTGTTTTGAAGAGCGCTTAACGACATGATGTTGTTCTAGTCGTTTTAAACTAAACTTAGTCGCTCGAAAGTAATTGTGTTTTTATGAGGCTACCTCATGTCTATAGTCGCTGGGGGAACGTCAACTCTAGCTAATTGGGTGTTATTCTCAGTTTTTTAATGAACTAATTAGGTCCTCCTGCCCTCTTGATGGCTCTAATACTCTCTGTTATTGTGTTCTCCATTTTACGCTCTTGGCTTGTAATGTCCTCGCTTGGCCTCTATACATCATATATTTGATTCTATTTTTGTACCCTTTAGACGGGTTCCTTAAGCACTGTGCTTGCTGTGGCAAGGCATCCTATGTACACCTTTATTATATCGTTTGATCATGAACTTTGTCATGGTGAACCACGATTGTGACAGCTATATTCTAATTGGGACTTGTTAATCCCTAACTTATGGGAGTTGGTACGCACCACTTTTTGTGGCCTTGACGTTCACGCGGTAGATTAACCAAACTAAAAGGGCTAAAATTGTCTGGGATATAGTTCTATAGTCCCTGAGCTTTTTATATATTTAGGTAACTTGGAGCTGTATGAGTTAACGACTGTACCTATGAGCACATGTATCGTAATACTCCCAGAGTCTTTAGTTTAAATCTTTTCATATGTTCATATGTATGCTTTGCACTAAATTGGTAGCGCCCTTAAAGATCATACGCTACCAATGTTGTCAGCGTGTTGCCTTGGCTTTAGTAGTTACTTACTTGAAATACCTGACGCTGATAAGTACAGTTAGAAGGAGGATGCGATCATTATCTCATAAAGCTCTATCAAAAGGTGACATTTCAACAGGCCATCTTGTAAATATCATGTTATATAACACTATATAACACATCTACTGTATTTTATTGATTCCTTGAAATGTTTAATTGATAAGACTCATGAAACCTAATGAACTTTCTTTATGTGAACTGTATATTTGCCTCTTGTATCTACCTAATAAACTATAGTAAACCTTGTATTTTATTATTTGTATTTATGCAACCTGCCTTACATTGTAAGTCAGGTTATATATATATATATAAATATATATATATAAAATTTTGCTCTAGATTTAATTTCGATATATGCATATTTTATAACAATAGTTAAACATGACTAAAATCTAAAATGTAAGCTGTGCAGCCAACATAATTACCCCCTCCCTCCTCAGATCGGAGACGTACCTCGGACCGGACCTCCGCTCAAAAGAAACTTTATGGAACGTGGCTAGCGCGGATTTTATATATTGCATTCGGGAGAACCATCATTTCGGTATTCGTAATTTTTTTTATATGTTTTTCAAAGCGTCTGCGGGCCGGATATACACATTCCGTGGACCGGATTTGGCCCGCGGGTCGTAGTTTGGGGACACCTGCTCTAGCACATTGTTTCCCAAATGGGGCACATGGGGTTCCGTGAGGTAAAATTATGAGTTCCGGCAAAAAATAAATAGTTTTAAAAAAAAATAAACACATTACAATTTAAAAACATTGCAGGTACTGTAGTTGTCAGACGGTCAAATTGTTGTGTTTGAACACAAAAGTGTCTTCATGTGTTTATGAAGAGACTAACAAGAAAATGTCCCATTCTTACAGTGCATGAACCCAAGGAGGAATGTGCTTGGTTGTAAGGAAGTTGCAGTTTAGGCCATGAGAACGCGTATCGCCAGCAGTCGTCTTGGTGGTTGCTTTAGAGCAGCTTTGGGCTGTTTTCTGATGTTACCAATTTTTGGTAAAAATTGAGATAAAAGTTCGCAGGGTGAATTAATAAAACTGTAGGAACTGAATTGAATAAAAGACCGAGAAAGGGCTCATGTGACTGTAAGATAGTGCAATAGCTCGCTCAAAGTGTTTATAATTATATCTTGTGAATACTTTTTGTCCATACTCACTTTTTATAATAAACGTCAAATAATATAACCCATTGCCTTTTACCATGTTTTAAGATCTGGCTATCTACCAAACCCTATCCTCGGTTCGGGGCTAGCAAATATCACTAGTTGAAGCGCAGTCAGTGGCAGTACGTTTATATCTGGCGGACGAGATAATATTGGGGTCAGGTCTCTTTTACTGCACATATTGTGTACTCAATTGTCTTTGTAACTGTAGTCCAGAGCCTGCAGATAATCCGCTCTACTTAGTGTGCAAATGTTCATTCACTCGTGAAAATTTGGGAGTCTCTGTTTATCCATGTCGTATTGAAAAGTTATATCACAATCAGCTGATTGTCTCCAGTTTAACAAAATTATAATAACAAATAAATAATCTGATGCCAGAATTATATTTTAGTTAAGCGTAAAGCCTTGCCATTTTTTTCCCCTGACAGGCCCGTATACAGGGTGGCTGTATTTACTTATGGGACATGAAAGAGGACAAAACCTGTAGTTAGTTACCTTCCCCCTGGAAAATGTTGCTTTCAGTTTAAAGGTATTAAACCTTGAACCAAGAAAAAAAACTGTGTTACGCTAAAAAAATATTCAAAGGTTCCGTTATGTTAAACAAGATAAAAAGGGTCCCATGCCTAAATTTAATAAGGATACGCTACTTTAGCATTGCATTAGATTGCTAGTGACAGGGTGTTTGGCTTTCAAAACTGAGCTGGGTATATTGAGGGTTACTCATTCCTAGAGTGTTTCTCCCTCTTCCTCTGTGCAAATGCATGTACATTTCCATTCAGTATATATTATCCTAATTGTAACGTTACATGGGTGTAATGTTACTTCTAAGCTCCACCCCTACCCAATGCTCCTGAACAGTCATACGTAGTCATACTACCCGCTCCAAGAAAATATCATCCGATGATTACTACCCGCTCCTAGAAACGTCAGTAAATAGTCAATTCACCTACAATAGTAAGCTTCTCTATTGTAGTTCCTAATAGAACCAAGCCATAATAAAAACAATATCTTTCTATACAATCCCCTTTCAACTTCTACAATTAATTCTGTTAGGGTACGTACCCTCTGATATGCTGGCCTGGACAACTAAGAAACCTAGCTGGCTGCAAAACGTCCTAAATCAGCGAGTGGGGCAACTTTGCTGAGTGCACCCGCACTAGATGTGAATTCCGGACCGACACGATAGTAACTGGCTAGCGCATTTTTGCTAATCATGAGCCAGGTGGAGATAGACGTAGCTGACCTCTTCCGGATAATCTCTACAATCGTCTACCGGCCTCTGACGTCGCTGACCAATCAATCAGAGAAGATTCAAAATACGATGCAAGAAACCGTTGGCTGGAGCGGCGCGACCAACCAGAGACCTTCACGCTGGATTACCCAAGAATATGGCGTGATTACCACCCACTTCACGTCACCGACCAAGTAGTGAACTTTCCCCCCTTTTGTGCTACGCAGTTAGATCACTATATAACATGTAACTTTGTAAAATAACGATTACTTTTGAATCCGTCACCATTAGGGCCGGACCTCTGTATAATTCATCAACCAAGGACTTTTGAACTCGCCAGCGTCGAGATGGATCTACGCTATCATATTGTGAGACTTCAAAATTCGTCACCATGTTGGACGGACGGTGCTAATTGTTCTATATAGTCTGGAGACGATATCCTGGAACAATGGACTCTGTAAAAGGGAGGTTATCACACAGTGTAAATATTCGTCGTTAGGATTTGGAACTTTAAGAGTTTAACTTAATAGCATTATTTTGGATATTAATGGGATTATATGATGATAGTGTTGTTGTTGTGTAGTCAAGTTAGATTCTTATAGGAGTTAACGAATCTATTATATTGCTTATTTGGTTTCCTATTGTATTCTAATATTTGTCTAAAGTAAATTGAACTGTTCATTGTTTATTCTCAAACTTTCATCAATCTCAAATCAATAGTTTAACTTAGTTCTTGTTCGATTGATGACAATTCAAATAGTCCCGCGTGAGATATCATTAGGTTGAATATGGATAACTCACGAGTTATGTAACTTCATTTGTAAAGTTTATTGTATATTTGTTTATGGTACTGATGTATTTTCTATTTACATAACGTTAGATTCTTTAATTACATTAACAGTAAAATTGTGGAGTTTACTATTTAATATAAATAAAGAAAGTTATTATGTTTATTCAGTCCATATTGTTAGGACACTTTCGTAACCATTTAGATTGGCTCATAAAGCCTTTTACAACTGATATTATTATTATTTATTTTGTTTATTCTGAAAGAGTTGAAATATACTCAAAATGATAAAGATAATTATTATGTTTTCCAGCGATCAATGTTTTCCAATTCTACTAGGATGGTCAAGGCCACCTTATTTATTGTCTGCTGTTTTGATTACATTAAATTGCTGTTTACTTAATTCTCTCTGCGCTTGCTTATTTATTTATTATTTCATGTCCATCATTTTATACCCTCTTTTCCTTGTCGTATTTTATAGTGGCCTATTACTACGAGGTAGATAGAGAGGGTGTAACATCAGTACTACAACTTTATGGTGGAAATGTGGATATCCCGGATGCAGTGCACATAAAAGAAGTTGTTAGAACATCTTTAGTAAAAATAGCGTTTTTTGCTTCGATACTCAGACCTACTTACCCAGTTATTTAGTTTAATATATTAACACTACGTATCTTGCCATTTGTTAGGGTGGTACAATGTATACATTTTGAAATGTTATTATTTTGTGATTAATTTTAATTAGTTGAATATTTTTAAAAACAAATATACTGCCACACCAAAAATTTAATTAAATATCAGCAATTATAAATGCATTTTAAGTTGAGTGGGTAGCGCGTTACTTTTATTAATTTAATTAGTTAACTTAATGACAAACAATTGTGTGACAGTGCGTGATTTCTTAAATGCCACCCTCCTCAAACTTTTTGCTTAGCTGATCTCGCTTATGCCCGCCTGTAAATGACAATCTAATTACGTGTACGAAATGTCTTAAGGTCTCCAATGAGAATTTTGTGATTAAACTGTATTTTAATAGGATAAGGTTGTATAAGCAAGTCTTAAAATATTTTTAGCATTTTTTTTTTCTTTTGGGAATTAAATTATTCTCTCTTGATTATCAAACGTTTGTTCTAAAATAAGCCTTTATAAAAGCCTTTCTTAAAATTCATTTTGTCATAGAAACTACTTTAACCAATTTAAAAATAGAAAAATTATAAACATTTACCAACAATGTTAACTTTAGAATAAAAATGTGTTAATTAAGCGAGAACAAATCGCTTACAAAAAAAATTCAAAGAGCGTTTAAAGCTCGCTTGTACACTATTTTTTTCAATTTTAATTTTTACTCTCTTATGGGTGCTACATGGTCGGACACTGAGACGCGTTGTAGACGTTTAGATATCACGGATTATTTAAGAAACTGATTGATATATTTTTAATGTAGTTTTCAATAAATTGTAGGCAAAAACTCTCATCAGGCTCCCGGCCAGTTAAAAAGTTTAAATTTTGAGTTTAAAGATAAAAATAATTCAACGACACTTGACGCAATTTCTTTTACTTCTGATACTAAATAAAAAGGTTAAAAATCTGTATGTATCCTTCCTCTAACAAATAAAGTCATAATTTGATAGGGTTACGGCAAAAAATATAAGATAATGTGGAATCGTTTTATAGGATTTCATGTAAATTATCACATTTAAAAAACACACTTTAAATTTAAAATGAAACCATTTTTAATTAATCTGAAAATTGAAAAATGTCACACGGACATGGGAATCGAACCCAGAACTTTTGTCTTAGTACGCCAATGTTCTAACCTCTGAGCTATACAAGAATCGTCCCGTGGTCAGTCATTCTTCAATCATATTTTAAGGCAGAGTCTATGATGTGGGTGCGAAAATCGTCAGCTACAAATGTGTGAATTTATTAAGATCACGATTTATCAGATAAAGCGGCTAGTTATCTTATACTCAGTAGTTGGCTTATTGCTGCCACTTTTACAATTTACATTTTTAACTAGTCAATGATTTCACCTATATTTTGTCGAAAACAATATTTAAAAATATCAAATAACTTGATAAATATTCTAAGATATATAAACGTCTGGAACGCTTCTCAGTGATGTACCATGCAACCCTCTTAAGGAGGACATCTGGTTGTGTGCATCCCTCTGTAATGAGAAGGTCATCTATTCTAATAGTCTAGGAGGCGAATAATATTATTTCAGAAATTAAAACATTAAAAACATTAAACTCTCTATACCAGAAACAAAAACTTACTCTCATTAATAGAATTCTATTCAAAGTAATATATATTAATTTCATTCGTGTGGACCTACACATGGATAATGAAACCAAATTACGTAACTGATTGTCAAAGACTGTATTTCCGATGACGGTGAGGTTGAGGTTCAAATCTCGGCTGAGTTCACTGGGGTTAGTTTTCCCCGCGTATGTTTTCCCATTGTATCCTCTTTTGTTAATGCAGATGCGACCCCCCTCAAATTACCCTAATCATATATATATATATATATATATCCTTAAATTAAGTCGTTAATAGCCATAGTGTTAGTCGAACCGGTGGGAACACAAATATTATTTTGCTAGCGTAGCTTATTAATCATTTGGTTTGGGCGTATTTGAACTAATTACAAGACTGTGTTAGTGATGATGAAGGTTGAATCTAGAAGTTTACTTATATTTTCGTGGAAGGGGATAGGAAAACTGTTTTGGAAAAACAGACTTCAGTATACATGAGCAGTATTTTAATCCTGATCTCCTCGTCATTGGCAGTCTAGTCTCGTCCCGTCAGGTTTGCTGGAGAATGGGAGTTTGGGGCTCAAATCTCTGTCGGGTGTACGGGGTGGATTTTACTAAATGGACTCCCACTCTTTCAGATTCAAATGCGGGTGAATCTCCTCCAAATTTTACCTTCCTTATTCCCATCCCAATAGTATAAATATGTGGGTAGCCGTGAGGACTAAGGACTGAATTTGGTAGTAATTTAAGAGTTTAGAATAGGTTTTCCTAACTAAATTAATTTCAATATACGTCAAATCTTTATGTCTAAAGCTGTTCACTTTGATTTGTAAAATCAATCCCCAAAATAATAATAATAATAGTTATCATAATATAATAAAACTTATCAGTGTTCAATACAAAATAATATGTATTTGTCAACATAGGTTGTCTATGGGTAAAGTACTTGCCTCAGGACCCGATTTCTATGGGTTCAAACCTAGGCGGGGGTCAACGGAATTTTCTTGAGCAGTGAAAATCGTTAGCACAACTTTCTTTGGAGAGTATGTAAAGCCTCCAGTCCTATAACGATTGTGGCATGCTATATAACCTTGAAATATGTGTGAAAATACCTTTCTCAGCAAAATTGGTACAGCCTTTTGCTCTCACTCATAGAAATTATCGTGTGCTGATATAACTATTGGGTTCATAAAATGCACGTTAAATACCTCAAATCAAATAGAATTAAAATAATTATGTATTCTTTAAGTTTTCCCCTAACATAAGCATACTATAATAGTCAGACGCTATGAACAAAAACAAAAACACAGCCTGAGAGTGAAACCAGGCATTAAAATTAAATGCCTTTTACTCTCCTCGTTAACCTACAACAAGATAACTTTGACTCATGCCCTTGTATCTTCCCTACGTCCATACATTCCATCCTCTGCCACCCACCTAGCCACGCTGCGAGAGACGTTGGACGTCGCTTTATCAGCGTCCAAACATTCGGTCTCAATGGCACCATGGGATGCCACCAGGGGCTACCTCAACCAAGCGGATATTCTCAACGGGAAGAGGGAATGTGACAATACAGCACGCGTTGGCTTTTCAAACCGATAAGCTTCATTTAAGGGGAGGATGTAGGGGACGCGAGAAAAGGTCAGTGTTTTTGTAGTTTATGTAGCAAAACTTTTTTGACCAGAATAAATAAAATATTGCTCCAGGAGAAAAACAGAATTTAATTTTCTTTACATAGTGATATAAAAATTTTTTAATATCTATCATGAGCGTAGCGACATTAGATTAAAAGCATTATAAAGGAATAGAATAAGTTGTCATTAAATTTTAGAACACCCTTGACAGATATTCAAGAATTTTTAATATTACAATCTGAAGAAAATTAAACTCTGTGTACTCTATATCAAAGCAATATTTGATTTGGCTTTGCAGGTGACCTGGTGGTCTAGGGGTAAGGTGTCAGACCTCTGTGCTGAGGGTCCGGGGTTCAATCCTCGGTCCCGGCAAAGATTTATCTGATTGCCAAACCCTTCCTTCACCTCTGACAAGACGTGCATTAATCACGACTTATGAATGTGAGGAGTGCCAGGCCTCCACCGTGGTTCAGATTCCACGTTAAACTGTAGGTCCTCCATTTCATCCCTTAATCACCCTACCATTACACATCAGCGTAAATGCGTATAACCCGAAAGGGTAGTAAGACGCGGTAATAATAATAATAATAATGATTTATCTTTACCAACTAAAATGTATAATATAAAAACTGCAAAAACACTTTGGTTCCCTACATCCCCGACTTGAGGAAAAGCACGGAACCAAAGAATGAGTGGTGGAATTATTGGTTTGATTTTTTTTTTTAATATCTATTAATATCGATAAAAATACCAAATTGAGCATGCTTTCACCAAATAGGTTAGATTATTGTCCAGCACAGCTGATTCTTGACCAGATTGAAAGTTTATATTTTCAGGATTTTGCTTTTCTTTTCAAACCAATAGGCCAACCAGCACAGTTGATAAATAGCTTTTTTCATTCTTATCGTAGACTAAAATTATGCACTTTCAGTACTGCTAATGTAGTAATTGAGCAAAAATTAAATAGTCATATGTTTGTGTACATACAAGAATTAGAAAGTAATATATATATATAAAATATTATGCATATATAAATATATATTTATAGAACATATACAAACATATCACTCTTTAATTTTAGCTCACTTACTACAATACAGGCAGTGCATCATTTATTATATATAGATACTAAATATATATATACTATATACATACGATATATATAAAATAGGCTCTAATCGGAATAGTCAATGTGAAAAATGAGTTAATTTTTCTGTCACACATTGTTAGTAAAATAAATTTGTAAGTCAGAAATGCTAAAAAAAAATCAACTTTTAAATTTAAGAGCAATTTTTAATTTTTCAATTTCCAAGATTTTGTTTTGTTGCTAATAATTAAAGATTATTTTATATAATTAACAGCATTTATAATCATTCTTAGTATTTATATTTTCCAAACGTCAACACAAATATCCCATCAGATACAGATTTAAATTGGAAACCAACTTCAGAAAAACACTCAAAATTTTAATAATAATTTATGAGAGCGAGGAATGAATCTCATAGAAATGTTTATTGTAGTACGTCTTACTACCCATTCGGACTAAACGCCTGTATAGCGAATAAGAGAAGTTAACATCTAGCCGTCGTACCAGCACATCGTGTTTTTCACGACATAATATCCATGATTATGGTACCATAGTACCGAAACATGTTGGAATGAAGTAATCCAGCATCTTTCCAGAGCTGAATATCAAAAAGGAGTAATGGGTCAAAGAAAACACAGATAAGGCATAGATTATTATAGATTACATGACCACTTCATTTAAATTGTTTGGCAGTTTGGTAGTTTAGCAAATATTAACCCGATTTTTATTCTGTAATTTTACAATAAATTTGTACTTAAGAACATTGTTCGTACCACATTATATTGTATTTTATATTTTTGTATTAATATTTTAATGTATCAACTTACGTTTTAGACTATTCATCAACTTGTTTGAGATTTATATTTTAGTTGATGATGCATTATAATTTTACATAAATGTTCACATCTTACACTATGTTTCTTCACCAAAATTATATTTAAACCTATTCATTTTAGTGCTTGTTTAATTTCAATGAATACATCCACCACTTTATCAAATGTTTAATTTATAAATTTAATTTTTTATCTATTTTTCTATATCAACTTATCTAAGTCTTAAATTTCACTATGAATACTCCTTACTTTCAACCATTTTTAGAATGTTTTCTAAAATGCTATAAGAGAAAAGCCGAAATGGTTTTTAATGGAGTTAAATTTATAAACGTAATATTTTAAATTGATTATAGATATAACCTGACAAAATATAGTTGATATAACTTTTTTCTATGAGATAGGTGTATTTTTATTTAAAGCTTCTTGTTTCAATTCCTTTTGATGAAGACATTTCCACGTAATGTGTGAGGTTTTTTGAAAGAAAACATTTATTCATGAAAGTTTATACAACCAAGGCTTCTTGATGTGAGCCGCTTACCTCGCGCAGGGGTGAGTGTAAAAAAAATTAAAGACAGTTTATTAAGCCACGCCAACATTCCCCCACCCCCTTACTCCCCCTTCACCCCTTATCTCGTATTAACATTAAATCTTCTGGGGAAAGTCGGCGAAGAAAACTCTTTATCTTGAGAAACAAAAGTTAAAACGCGGTAAGGTGTAGCCAAGGGATGGGGGTTGTCTCTTTTAAAATCTCTTCAACGACAACTGGCCGTAACATAAGTTGTATACTGAATTTTGAAACAAGACATCTAGACACGGGAATCGAACCTTGCATAAATAATAAGCATAAGCATAATTAATATATTTGGCTATTTGATTCATAAGTTGTATAGTTTCACACACCTAAAGGCGATTCCATGGTATATATTAGGCTTAAGCCTGAAGCCTGGTATTAAAATGTAGCCTATACATTCGACACATCTTCAATGCTAAATATTTTAGTTAAACTGAATATTATTTAAATGTCTATTAACATTATTTGGGGTGTTGGGGAAAGAGGGGGTCAAATACCCTGTTTGCCCCTCTCCTCCTTGGGTGCACCACTGCTTACAGTAAAAGATATGTGTAAATCTCTTAGCAATAAACCAATGACGTAGCAATAGAGTATTAATAATCCGAGATATGTGAGGAATGCCAGGCCTCCACCGTGTTTCGGATTCCACGTTAAACTGTAGGTCCTCCATTTCATCTCACAATCACCCTACCATTGCACATTAGCGTAAGTGCGTATAACCCGAACGGGTAGTAAGACGCGGTGCTAATAATAATAATAATAATAATAATAATAATAATAATCCGAGATAATCTCCCCTGTGTTAGTCAGAGTTTACATATCTAAATAGCTTCTGGAGGATAAATTATCAAGTTGGGAGACTCCTCTGTTTCCAAGCAGCATTGTGTGAGATAAGTTAAGCTTTTAGAAATAGTTTCAATTGCAACGTGAGTTGCAACCTGATTCCCTCTCACTAAGATCTGATGGACGTTTGATCCATGTACCACTTCATTTTACCCTTATTATGATTTTTTGCTTTGAGTATTGCTAAATGTGTGCTTTTAATTACACTAGGCTAATCGAATAGGATCTGTCTCTCTTGTGCACTCAGAAATGTACCAACACCACTCTTAGCCTTGACATTAATATTCACGTAAATTTCTAACAGAGTAGATAGCATTACGATTTGAGGACTGCCTTTGTGGTCTAGGGGTCAGAGGTTCTGGCTAAGGACCCAGAGGTCCCGGGTTTGATTCCCGGCGCGTCCAGATTGTCTTAGAAACATAACCACTTTTCTATAGGCACACATCTTCGAATATTTCCCTTGAAATAATACCTTTACGTTCTTGGACAGCGGTGGTTGAGGGTCTCTGCCCCCAAATCTCCTCTGCAACTCTTAGAGTACAGCATATATATTAATTTTTCTCAGAATACGCCACTGATCCTTATAGCTCTTGAACTGTGGAGATTTGATATAGCTTATAATTATAAACTTATTAAAATGGTGTGATACAATTTTAATGATCGAATGATCTTAAGATGCGGCAGAAGGGAGCGCGGATAATTTTACAGTTTTTATAGCATTACATTTTTTTGGTCAAAATAAATCAAATATTTCTCTAGTAGCAACAAAGAATTTAGTTTTCTGCACATGCTAATACCAAAAGATCTTGAATATATGTCAAGGGTGTCCTGGAATTTTGTCAAAACCTTTTCTCTTTATTTAAAAAGTTTTGACAAAATTCAAGGACACCCTTGACAGATATTCAAGATCTGTTAATATTAGCATGTGCAGAGAACTAAATTATATGTTGCTACTGGAGAAATATTTGATTTATTTTTGCCAAAAAAATTATATTCTATAAAAACTGTAAGAAACTTGTGCTCCCTTCTGCCGCACCTTAAGCCATTGGCAGCCATTAGCAGACGTGGGACCCTGGGGAAACCTCGTTGGTTGGGCCACCAATTTATCTGCCTAGAAAGTGTATATAAAATCACATAAATCATGAACAATATATTTGAGAAAATAACAATCGAATTGGGCTACAAATCAAAAATAAAATACATAATTCTCATCAATATTGTTAAATTACAAACTTTTTTTTTTTATAATTTTCTTGGTATCCCAACAATTATTTTCTCCTACACGTTTTACTGGCAGGCGTGGTAATAGTATTAATAATAATAATAATAGTAATAATAATAATAGCTATATATAGTATTATTATAATCATAATAATAATAGTAATGTGCATTTATAAACAATAATCGATTAAAGATGAGGATTATAAGGTTATTTGAAATGTATCCAAATTTGATTGAGGGACGAGGGTAAAATGGTTTAGAAAATACATGACAGGTATACCCGACTGCGATTCAAACTCTGATCCCCCTGTTATCAGCAAACTCCTTTGAATTAATTAGTAATGTAATTTATTTACATTTACTTTGAAACAAATATGGTTTGGGCTTTCTTTTTTCACAGCACAACGTCTTTTCTTGAACTATAATCCCAAATTTGTTTTCTAAAACTCATATTAACCAAATTGTTTGGAGAGGAATCTCTATAAATTTGTATTTTTCAGCGCATAAAATCCCCATTATTATATACAAGCTGTATATTTATGTATCAAACTCATAACATTTCTCCGATTAAGTTTGTTCTTGCCGGTTTGTGGGAAGCCAGGGTTCAAGCTCCGGCTGGGTGTATTTAATATGGTTTTTCCTTAGTATTTATGCACTTTCCTTTTAAATGCGGGTAAATGTTCTTTCAATTCTACCTTCGTCATCCTTAACTTATTAGTGTAACTAAGGTGAGATAAAAAGTAACTAGTTAATGTCAGAATTTTTTTACAGCTTTTATAACAAAAAAATTGTAAAAAAATAATATTTGTTTCATTATTTACGTTTAGCTTAATTTGCTATATCTAGTAATATTAACAGTTCTTAGACAGTTGCCATGGCCATAGTGGCATTTTATCAACAACAAAAAAATAAAATAAAATAAAGATAAGCAATTCTGGTCAAATGTTTCGATGACCATGACAGACATAAAATAATTGTTGGAAATACTTTTCCCAAAACTAAACTAACTTTATTGGTAAAATTTGATATTAATACAAAAGTATTTTGCTATAAAAATTGTAAAAATATAAATATTATGGACAGCCTTGAGGTAATAGACGTGATGCAAAAGAGAAGAAAAAGTTAACTCGCATTTCTCTCACACTCAACTTAATATTGGGTCAGTATACGAAAGTGTTTTTCGAGTTGTACCTAATTTGTTGCTGTGTTGTTCTCGCTCTATTTCCTTCCCGCTAGTTGTTGAAGAAAGTGATTCAGCAGGAGTTAAACGGACCCCTGAGAAGTGACGTTACTTAGAGCGGGTCGGGGATTCTGAGGGGGTGGCAACAGCAGTTGCGCGGGGGAGATAAGCTTAATCCCACCAAAACCTCCCCTTTACTGAGAAAGGGGGTGTTTTGGGTGTCAGGGTAGGGGGAAGGTTTTTGCTACTGCCCGGTAATATGTAAACTCGTAGACTTTATTGCCCTCTTGTAAGTGGCCGTTAAAGGTTGGTAAGTTAAATGGGGTTGGGGGGTGGAGATAGTTTTGGTAAGATGTGAAGGTGTGTAATTCGGGGTTATAAGAAGAATGAGAAACTTGGGGTAGGTTGATTCTGGAGTGCGGGGAAAGGGAATAAGGAGGATGCTGTGTGTTTCTTGGGCTTAGAGTAAAGTATGAGAGAAGTCTTGAGAAACGGACGGTGTAAAGAGGAGTGGGAGGATAAATAAAAACTTTTTTTAAATGTAAATGGATTATTGAAAAGTGGTTTACCATAGTCAAATACTTAGATATATATATATTAAAGGAACGTCAGTATATGGATTTCATTTTCAGGCTTAATTATTAGTTTAAGATAAATTTTGGTGACCTGGTGGTCTAGGGGTAAGGTGTCAGACTTCTGTGCTGGGGGTCCGGGTTTCAATCCTTGGTCCGGTACAGATTTACCTGATTGCTAAACCCTTCCTTCACCTCTGACAAGACGTGTATTAATCACAACTTGTGAATAAGTGGAATGCCAGGCCTCCACCGTGGTCCGGATTCCACGTTAAACTGTAGGTCCTCCATTTCATCTCACAATCACCCTACCATTTTACATTAGTGTAAGTGCGTATAACCCGAACGGGTAATAAGACGCGGTGCTAATAATAATAGTAATAATATAAATTTTGAAAGCCTGATTTAAATATCAGTATAAAATAATAATGTTTATAAATGCTGTATAGCTACAATATTCCCGCCTTTAAAATAAGAAAATGTTATTGAAATATTTTAAACTAGCATTTGCCCGTGGCTTCGCTCTCATTAAACAATACATCAACACAATCGGCAACTTCAAATACTAGAAAAGAATGAAACTTAAAGAGCTGTGTTTTACGTGCATAGCAAGACTCAAAAAGAAACATGGGGTCTCAACCCCACCATTTCCCCCTCTTCAACCCCAGCTCATATCATGTGCCATCTTATGTATCCGCAATATCAGCCACGACGAATGTCCACTGCTTACACCCGGTTTTCTTGAAACTACTTCGCTCGCTGATAAGATCGCGTGATGGTATATATCTTACCATGGTTCTCTGAAGAAAAAAAAGGAGCACAAACGAAGAAGTTCCGTCTCGATATTATCAATACTTTTTGATTTTACTGTTAAAATACAAACGAACAAACAAACATATAAATATTATAAAAATGGATTAGTTTGTATTACTGTCGTTTATACTACCCAGATAAAAAGGAATACGCCACAAAAACTCGAATGCGCAGACAAAACTATCTGCTATGCCCGTTATAGACCCGGGAAATCTATCAAGAATTTTGGTTCTTTTTTATTATATAAAACTAGCCACAAAGAAAATGAGCAAAATCTTAAATTATGTTTAAACACAAAGACATAGTAGGTTTAATTCATGTTACAAAGCGCGAGAAGTAGGCTGACTAAAACAAAAAGTTGAAATAGATAAATAATTTAATCATATGTCAAAAGATCTATACAACCTTTAAGACTGTTGGTGCTGATAAAAAAGAAATAAGAGTGATACAATATATATTTGGTTATTAAAGAGTTAAAACAAATAAATTTTACATAGAAATGTAACAGTTTACAGTTTATAAAATTAATTATTTATTTTTAACGTTTTTGGCATGAGTCAATTCGCTATTTTGAATCCACCTGGTTAAATTTTCGTTTTTTGAACTTTTTTAGAGAACATCATCTTAAGACACAGCTAAATTTGAAGTATGGTGGTTGAATAATTAATGCAGACAGACATACATAAATTGTATCAAATAAGGATGGTCAACATTCGGCTGCACTCTTTATATAATGTTTTCTTTTACAATATCAAGATAAAGATGACCATTTTCAAACAAATATGTCAACCGATATATTTTTAAAAAACAATCTTTAAAACTAAAGGTTAATCATCCAATAAATTGAATTAAAAACGAACGAAATCTATAGAAAACGCAAAATTTGCCTAGTAGTGAACATAATAATTGTGTAAAATGTGTGTAAAAATAATTGTATAAAAATATTATAGGGAAAAAGGGCACCAGAGTTTATCGAAGAGCATAAATGAAATAATAGATAGAGATTGTTACCTGAAATTACCTAACAAATTTCAATTTTATACCATAATACAAATACGTGTTTTCTTATAGTTTGTGAATTTTTAATCCACCTATTTTTTGGATCCAACATTCAAATCTTTAATTTGCATTCTTTTAAGTTTATATGAGTGGTCTCTGTACATGATTGCAAATATTTCATTTTTATACTACATCTACCCACTACTACTACCGATTCACTAAATATTGTACACGAAAATAGATTCTTATAAAATAAGAGATTCTCTTCTTATAAAACTTTAGCAATAAAAAAATAACCTATAAACCAAGAGTGAAAACTTCTAAGCATACAAAGTTATATATATATATATATATATATATACCCATCTCTTTATGTTTCTTTTCTTAAATCTATTATTTTTTTAATTAAATGCCAAAAGTTTTAATAGGACCCAAATGTAATTTTCCAGAACTTGTATCAAGATTTACCCACTGTGTTTGGTTGGTAGAGCAAATAGATCATTAATAAAAACTCAATTTGTGTCAAAACCACGGAAGCTGTCCAAACATGAAAAACGTGGTAAATAAATAGGAAAGAGAACTGAAAAGTGATGGAAATCTATGTATGACAAATGATTTTGTTGACACACTTCCAAGAAAAGTTAATCTAATCTCATTTAGTTTGCCTTTTGTGTTTGTTTTGATTCTGCACACCATGTCTCTGACTATCCATTCAAGCTATTCACATTCATATCTACACTTCACCAGATGCCCAACCTATTGTGAACCTTATGCCTTAAACAGTGTGACTACTAGTGTTGGAGAATATACAAGTTGTTCAGAAACCAATGCCCAAACTGAAAATATAGTTTGTTTGAACCTAAAATAGTACAAAATACCTATACACTTACGTTTGGCTAACTATACTACTACCATTAAATTGTGTTCAAAGTTTCGACGTACAGCGCCAGGAGAGCAACGCTGTGCAAGCATTCGTGTACAACAGGTTGCATAGGAATTTGGCGCGCGGCACTGTACATGTAATAATTGCAAGCAATTTCTGTGATGTAGGACCGTTAATGATGAGCCTCAGAACGTATTCCCATTTCTAGATGAACCAGTGTGTTGTTTACTATCCAAGATGTCAAGGTGTGCAGTGCCGCGCACCTAGCTATTATGCAACTTGTTGTACACGCATGCTTGCACAGCTTTGCTCTCTTGGTGCTATACGTCGAAACTTTAAACACAATTTATTTGTATTAGCATAGTTTGTCAGATGTAAGTGAAAAGAGATTTTGTATTACTTTTGGTTCAAACAAACTATATATGGAGTTTCGGTGTTGAGTTTCCGAACACCCTGTATACCGGGTAAAGCATTTAAGTTGAGAAACCAGAATAGTATACCGAATACGCAGCATTTTATAAAAATTGTTTCTGACAAAAGTGTTTTGTTTTTGAGGGGGTAAGAATACTGCAACGGTAATTTTTGGTTGGGTAGAAATCTTCAAAGTTATCTCAAGTTTTTTTTCTTTCAATTAAAGCCTATAATATTTTGTAAGTGAATTTTACTCTACATATAAAAACAAACTAATTTTTTCTAAAAAATTTTTTCATTTGACATCAATTTATTAAGATATTTTAATTTGAATTTTTTTATCACAATTATCATTCAAGAACTTTTTATAATATTAAAAGTTTATGGATTTTAATGGTAATCATTTTGAACATTTACTAACGAAATTTTATAAATAATATTGCATTTAACATAATAAAGAATAACATAATGTAATAAAAGTTTCATGAATAAAAATTGTTTTACAAATCACAAGTTAAAATAGCTTTACACGCATACATATATTAATTACGGTAAAGTGGTAGAATTCATAAAGTTGAATTTATATGAATTGTATCCACATTTGCATGTGTGGAAGAGTGGGGTAACCATTTGTTAAAAAACCTTAATACACTCAGCTAGACCTCGAAACCCAACCTACTTCTCACCGGTAAAGCAGACTAAACGAGCTTGATATTTAGGCCCAAACCTATTAATTTGGACTAATTAAAATTTGTTAAAATGACAGGTTAACACGGGAATTGAGCCCGATACTAAGTGCAAGTTAAGTTCAATTCTCGTGGCAAAGTGTTATTTTTCAACTAATTTAAATTAGTTTAACTGCGTTTTCCTTCATACGGACATGAACATAACTACAATGATGAATACCTTTTGTGTTTATATTCATTTAGACCATATTCTTAACGGCGTGGACTTAAATTTTTAATGATTTCAAAAAATATAAGAAACACAACAGTTATAAAGGTATAAAAAACAGAAAATGCCTTATCATATTAGATTTTTAGTCTGGCTTAGGGTAAAAAAAAGTAATAGTAAGAATGTATGGTGTTTACTGGGGCATTAGGAGTTTTTTCACGTCTTTACTCAATCACATAAAAAAGATTTCCTTTTTTTTTAGGGGAGAAACACGTGTAACACCATTAACAATCACTATCTCCACTTAACTTTTAAGATGCCACTTTTTCATTTTAGCCATACACTCCAATTTTTATAAGACGCATTTTTTTCCCAGCCAAAAATCAACGTTAAGAAGAATGTGTTCCGCGCGGTGTTCGATCCAATATCCCGTCTGTCGCGTCCCATTTTCATAATCTAAATTGCCTTTTAGACACCCTCTCCCCCCCTCCCTCTCTCACTCTCTTTATAGGCCATAAAAAGCACACGGGCACGTGGCCATTTTACATCGCGGGGAGAAAATGAGCTCTTTTGATCGTTCAGTTATCGTTAGTGTTATGGTTGGTGTTAGGCCATGGAGCTAGGATGACAAAGATGAGACCATTAAATGGCAATCAGAAATATCTTATATTTAAAAAATTATATAAATGTTAATTTTCTCAAACACATACCAAAGATTGTAGGAATAAACGACTCTGATTTTGTTTAGTATTCAAAACGAAGATATGTATTTTAACTATTGTTAGCTGTGCCACCAATAAGTATTTTAAAATAAACCTACATATTATGTATTTGGAAATGAAGAGTAATCATTTCAAGTAATATTGACTGAAAGCTATGTTGCCTACCCATTACGGAATGGAAAAGCTTTGAACTTCTGCGATTAATATTTCTAACTTTGACTAAATTAGTTTTCTAGATACAAACCAAAATATAAAGAAATTCTTATTGAGTTTTTTAATCCCCTAGTCACAATTGTAATTCTTTATTAATTCGCCTTAAGCCAAATAATCATCATCATGAACAGTTTCCGGTGACTGGCAGGCAGTGGGGTCTGTCTCGAAAGTAAGCCTTTCTATTTAATTCTGTCCTTCCACCACTTTTCTTCCTCCTCACCAGCCCAAGCTACTCCTCTCCTCTCCACACTTCTCCTCACAACCCTTTATCCACCTGTCTCTGGGTCTTCTTCTTGGCCTCCTGCCCACCACCTCCATTTCAAGATTCCTCCTTAGACTCCTCCCTTCTTCCATTTCTTCACATGTCAATACCACCTTAATTTCACCTTCCTATCCTGCATGAACTCCTCCTACTCTCTCTCTCAGCCCTTTCATTCTTCACCCTCCCATCCTTGTCACTCCCATCCTACTTCTAAGAAATTTCATCTTTCAATGCCTGTATACAGTATTATTCTTTTCTTTCGTTACCCAGGTAACTGATGCACACTGCATATTGGGACATATACCCCTGTACATCACTCTTTGCATGTACGGTAAATCACTCCCATTAAAAATTAAAACAAAATAAAGGAGAGAAGTGTGTTTATTCTCTTTAAATTAATAATACTAACCATCCAAATAGAAAGGGAAAATAAACGGTACGGAGCTTCACACGGACTTTCTCACTCCATTGTTTAAAAATGAATAATATTTACTCAAAACTCGTAATATATGTGAAACGAAATATTATACGCTAGCAAACCCAAGCAAAAACTGCGCAATACTTACGTTAAACTTTTTTGACTCCCAGATTTAAATTTAATGATTTTCTTTTTAAATAGTTAAAGTCCTCACTAGTATATTTGGACCAAAAAAAAGATCGATACTAGGTCCACTAGGGTAATAGTTTGTATTAAAATTTCAACTTTTCGTTTAAAATTTTCGAAATTTTATCAGAAGTTACACATCTTATGACTTTCATATGTTTATTAATTTTTTCATTTAAAATTTAGACCAATAAAAAAGGTAAATATTGACGATTGAATCTAAAATGATAGATATAGATCACTGATGTACAAACCTTTCACCTAAAAGATTTAAATAAAAATGGTACGGAACTGCACGGAATTTCTCGCTCTATTGTTTGAAAATGGAGATATTCACTCAAAATTTGAAATAACATGTACACTAGTAAACCTGAAAAAAATTGCGCTATACATACGTAAAACCTTTTTGACTCACGATTTTAAATTTTATAATTTAATTTTTAAAGAATTAACGCTTTTATTTTATATTTGGACCAACAAAAATATCAATTTGGGTTCCCAAGGGTCAACACTTTGTATAAAGATTTTGACTTTCGGTTAAAATTATTGGCATTTTTTTAGGGAATACATATCTTATGGTTTTCGCATTGCTATTAAATTTCTTTCTTATAAATTTTGACCAATAAATTAGGTAATTATTGACTATTGATTCTAAAACAAAGAGGTAGATAATTTTTGTACTAAGGGTGGATCCAGAAGAGGGGTGTGGGGGTTCGCACCCAACCTCAAATAACTAAGCCAATTAAATCAATGTTAAAATTACTACTAATTTTATTGTCACATAATACTGTCTCCCTAACCATATTTTTTAAATTATTATTGATAATATTATTAAATGATTAATATACGGTATTTAAATACATAAGACACTCAGATTAAGTATTAAAATGGAGAAAATAGGCATTAATGAAACTACCCAAATTTAAGTTGCGTGCTTCTCACCTTATTGCACAAACATTGTTTAGGTTTAAATTTATATTTTCATTTTTATTACTACTATTTCAATGATTAATGATAAATAAAGCTCTTTAAATAATCAATTTTTAAATAACGGGCTTCAAACATAATCTTTGAAAAATACGACACATATAACGTGTTAGTATGGCTTAGTGGTAGAATTTAGATATAGAACGAGAAATAATTAACTCTACTATAAAGTGGAGTTAAAGTTCGATTGTTCGAGATTTGAATAATTCCACCTAATTTTGTCTAATTGATTGAATATCTTAAAAAAATATTTATATAATAATTATTATAATATTTAAAATTATCTCCCTCTTAATAATCACTATTTGTTGATGTTCCTATTATTTTCTTTTAATAAATTTCAATACTAATCCCAAATTTCGAGTTATACCCTTCATTAGAGGATTATTCTGAAATTAAGCACTACACTGAAAAATTACACAAAGATTTACTCTCAAATTTTGAAGTATTTTTATGCCAAAATTTCTTGAGGTGCTTCTCCCCCTCCCCCCAACCTGATCCCGATATAAGCACCCACGTCCCTTCCCCCTCACGAAAATCCTGGATTTGCACCTGTGCTGTACAAACTTTTCCCCTAAGAGGTTAAAGGAAAATCAACATCAACATCTTGAAAGACTTATTTGCTTACTCTGTAGCATTAGAAAAATATTGCGCTTAGCTCGAGTAGTATCTCCTCACAACTAAAGCTCACAAAATTTTATTAATATATTTGCCAATCTCTCAAAAATTATTGGTTTCATAAAAATATATTTCAAATACAAGTTTTTTATTTTTAATAGTATTAAAATATTACAATGATAAGTTATTTAGTATCTCAAATAGTTGCGAAGATTTAGAAATTTTTGCTTCTGTAGGATACCCTAAAAGTCATTTTCATGGGAAAATGAAAAAAGCAATTTTTTTATAATCTAAATCAACGCCTAGCTACGAATTTTAATCAAAATTATACTAGCCAATTTTGACAAAATGGAATTATTCTTTTTTTACCTTTTAGTAAACTATTCTTATTAATTCTAGGGTTAGACAGACACACAGACAGATGGCATTGCGAAAACAACTTTTTATGATTCGGGGTCATGAAACGTTGACATCCATCAACATCTCGGGTTAGATTTGTTTGATGGTCGCAATACTATACGTTAAAGTGTTGGAAAAGATAAATATATATATTATATATATATATATATATATATATATATTTACTCATAGCTTGAAAACTATTGGTTTTATAAAAAATATATTTCAAGTAAAAGAAATTTATTAAAAATAGATCTACATGTATGCATTGATAAGTAATTTTATATCTCAAAGACTTACGGAGATAAAATTAAAAATTAGAATTTACTCATCAGACCGGAACTCTTAAAGTAATTTTGACGAAAAATTGAGAGTAGCCATTTGGTTTGTAATATTGATCAAGCTTAGAAATGAAATTTAATCAAAATCGCCTAAGCCAATTATGATCAAATCGATTTTTCTCCTTATGACCTTGAGGGAACTACCCTAATTTTAGGGTTGGATATCCCATTCGAAAAATTCCTCGTGGTAACCTATCATAACCCTAGAGAGCAAGTTTTATTTTGATTGGTAAAATAGTTTAGGCTCTAGCCCGAGGTACAAATTGAAAGACGATGGACAGAAGGAATTGCGAAAACCACTTTTTCGGATTAGAAGGATGATAAAACGTCCACATTCATTAAAATCTCGAGTTCGATTTTTTTGACGATCACAATACTTGCTCTACCTGTAAGGTAGCAAGAAAGTAAAAATATTGATATTAAATCCCCAAGGGTCAACAATTCGTATTAAAGTGTTGACTTCCGATATAAAATTTTCGACATTTTATTAGGAGTTGCACATCTTATGGTTATTGTATTGCTATTAAATTCCTCATTTCTAAATTTTTACTAATAAAATGGTTAAATATTGACTATTGGATCTAAAATGATAGTGATAGATTATTGCTGTACAAACATTTCCCCTAAGAGGTTGAAAGAAAGAGAACATACACTTTTTAAGACTCACATCTTATTTATTACTTTAAGGCATTAAAAAATTATTGCTGCTTTATAATTTAAGTAGTATCATTGTAGAACTAAAGCTCAGAAAACTGTATGATTATATTTGCCTTGGTTTTGTAAAAATATATTTGAAATAAAAGTATTTTATTTTCAATAATACTACTATTTTGCAATGATAGGTTATTTAGTATCTTAAATAGTTGCGGAAATAAGGAAATTTCCATTTCCTTAAAGTACCCTAAAAGTTATTTTTATAGGAAAATGAAAATGGCAATTTTGCTTATAATCTTAATCAACGCCCAGATACGAATCTTAATCAAAATCGTTAGAGGCGATTTTGATAAAATCGATCTTTTCTCTTTTCGCCCTTTATCGAACTACTTTTAATTTTAGGGTTAAACAGACACACAGACAGACGTCATTGCAAAAAACACTTTTTAAGTTTCGGGGGGTCACGTAACGTTGATATCCATCAACATTTCAGGTTAGATCTTGTTTACGGTCGCAATACTTGACTTGCGTTTTGCTTGAAAATTATTGGTTTTATAAAAATATTTTTCAAATAAAATATTAGTATTAATAATATTTGCGATGATAAATAATTTCATATCTCAAATAATTTTTGAGATATGATAAAAAAAATGTAAGTTTACGCATCAGACCGGAACCCTTAAAGTCATTTGTGCCGAAAAAATTATATCTGCCAATTTCTTTATAATTTTGATCAATGCTTAGAAATGAAATTTAAACAAAATCTTTACAACCGATTTTGATAAAATTGATTTTTTCTCTTTTTGCCCTTCAGTAAACTCCCCTAAATTTTAGGGTTAGATATCTAATTCCAAAAATCTCTCAGGGCAGCCCTATGAAAATCCTAGATACCGAGTTTTAGCCTGATCGCTTTGGGTGAATAGATTAGGCTATAGTCCGAGGTACAGACAGACGAAAATTCAAAAACCACTTATTTTTTATTCGGAGCAATCATGAAACGTCGAAATTCATCATAATATTGAGTTAGATTTTGTTGACGATCATAATACTTTCTCTACCTGTATGATAGCGAGAAAGTAAAAATGTTCAAAAATTAAAACTATTTGTATTACAAACGTTTGAAAGCTCTGAACTAACTCCAAATACTTTGTTCCTTAAGCCACCCACACAATAAATAAAATATCATTCTCACAATGTGTCTCATTTCTACATTAAATTTAAAGCCACTCAGCTTCTTGCATCTATTAATATAATAGGATTAGAAATCTTTAACGAAGCTGACGTAATGAAACTAAGCTCCTAAACCCTGATTTTGTTTATTTCCACCATTCCTTGGTAATATATAGCTCTCAATTAGTAGTAAATATTCGTCTAGCTCATCCACCTTCACTGATTACCCAAGATGTACACATTGCTACTAAAAATAATGTTACTCCCACTACTTATATTGATTTTGCACGTGGGAATAACTTATATCTCTACAATGATCCAGCCAATTATGATTGGTCGTGTATTACATTCAACTATTGATGTTAATTTGGTCACAGATAATTCAAATTAGTACAAAGGAAAATCAAAACGCATATTCCACAATTACTATTCAAAATTCCTCACAATATCAGAATTTGTTTTATTTTACGCTTGGATAATTTACTATGGGGGGGGGGGAATAAAAAAGTTAAAAAAATAATAATAGTGAATTATATTTTTGTTTTTCACACTTTCGTAAATTAGTTTAAGAGAATTAAATATTGATAGAGCCATTTGGAATAACTCAATATAAAATGGTATCAAAAGCAAGCCCAAATATGTTTGGAAATTTGTTAAAAGTAATATTGTAAATAAAGTATCCCAATAAACCTATAAATTAATAGAAATATTTTAACGAATCTCTTATTAATTGCAAATGAGTTTGGGACATACTTTCATTCCGCGTATAATTCAGCCTTACCTGCCTTACCCTGTCCCGTTATTGAAGCCAGCGTGTCTTGTATTCATGGAACATTACATCCTTGTATGTCACTAATGATATTAAAAAGTCGACTTCATAATGGAATAAAGATTTTCCGGGAAATATGTAATTCAAAGCTTTATTTTTAAAGGATGTACCAACATGTTCAGTCCATTGCCAGCTCATATCTTTAACATTAGCCTGTATAATGAAATTTGACCCTAAATTAGGAAAAATCAGTAGTCATAACTATTTATAAAAAAAGAGCAAAAACAAAATAATGTTCGTAGCCTCAGACCTTCTCTCTCCTAAATACTATCGCTAAGTTATTCAAGAAAATAATACATGATCATACTTTCAACACCTAAAGAATAAACGCTCAGAAAATCAACATCCCTTTATAAGGAATAAATCTACTGTAACCAATCTAGTAGAATTTCTTGAACATGTTGCCCCTTAAGTCTCTACCCAAGGTCAGGTTGGTGTTATTTATTTTAACCAAAGTAAGGCTTTTGACTTATGTCAGCATAGTATTATTCTCCTAAAACGTTGTAACTTTTGCCTATTTCCCTCATATGTAAATTGGTATAGCAGCTATTTACATAATATATCATTTGCTCTTAAAATAGACATTAATACCACACATTAATACATTTTTAGCACCTAGTGGTGTACCTCAGGCTTTTAATTTAGGTCATCTTCTCTTTAATGTGTTTATTATTGACATTAGTAAAAACTTAAACTCATCAAATTGTTAATACTTTGTGGAAGTTGTAAACCATTTAAAATTATCAAATTAATGGAATATTGTATAGACTTACAAAATAATATAAATGGTATTATACTATGGTCTCTTGAAAATGGAATACTTATTAGTAAATCAAATACCAAATTCATATATCTTACTAGAAAAATTGATCCTATCAATTTTACTTATAGTGTTCAATTATGACCTATTTATCTCCCTTTATATTAATGATCTATGTGTTCTCCTGGACAATAAAATCTACTTCCGCTATCAAATTGACCATATAATATCCAATCATTGAAATTACTTGGACTTGTTAAATTTATTACGTTATCATTTAAGAAAGTAGATTGTTTTTAATGTCTGTATTACGCCCTGGTTAGATCTAAGCTATAATATGCAAGTGTTGCTTGGAATTTTATTACCTTAACTGACTCTACTAGATTGGAAAATGTTCAGCGTGAATTTATTGCTGCTTATTATAATTAATTTTTTCTCCTAATTTTAGTCATATTTATCTGTATCTATCATTATATAGTTATGATTACTCATCTAATTTTCTCATTAAATAATACGTACTTGTAAGATACTTGTGTACTTTTAAGTGCTATAGGTCTCACGGCAGTTGGTCAACATTATCATAAAGGAAATTTTAAATTTAAATTATAAGTGTTGCTACTAATAAAATGAAGAGTTTGTTTGTTTGTCATGGGTATTGCTTAGAATCTATCCCACGAAGAAAATTAGTAGCCTCTCTGCACAAACGTGTGAACCTCGAAGCCAGAGCTTTAAAATTTTGACCCGCCTCAGTGGCGTAGTTGGCTAACGCGCTAGTCGTGTTGAGCTCGATCGCCGAGGACGCGGAGATCGAGGTTCAAATCTCGGTCGGGTGAATTGGGGGGCGGGGGGTTTCCTACATGGTTTTCCACTCTCCCTCCACGCAAATGCGGGTTCACTTCCTCTAAATTCAACCCTCCCAATTCCTAATCTATTAGCGTAATTAGTACTTAAGCGTATAGCCCGAACGGGTAGTAAGACGCGGTGCTAAATATATAATATATTTAAAATTTTGACTATTTTTTTTATTGATTAAAAACCTGGTTGGAAGCAAAGATTTAATGGGCAATGCAACGTTTAAAGGCACTAAATTTAAGGTTACCATCCGTGTATAGTCATTAAACTAAAAACATTTCTCCCTTGAAACACCGGGTACTTCTAATATTAGATAATAAAAGTGTGGTATAAAAGAACCTTCTAGAATAATCTTTACTCTCGGTGGGTTTTATACCACACTTTTAATATATTACAAGTAGGCCTTCCCATCCATATATTTATTCTTTCAACTCAATTCGGTGAGGAAAGGATTTATTCTTCAACTATTAGGTGAATGAGCTCGCTTTTACCAAAGATTGAGCCTCATAAATACTTTTTCATATATTATAGTTTTAATTGTCTAACTAACTCTCTTGACTTTAAATAGCTCGTAATTTCTTAGCCATCAACCCTAGCCGTTAAACCTATCTTGAAACACCTCCATACCATCCCTGACACCCAACCTCTTTCAATATATATTTTAAAATCCTCCCCCCATCAACATCTTGGGTCTTGAATCTTCAAGTTTCCCAACTAAAATGTTATGTACACACCTCTCATTACCCAAACCTGTCACAGGACCACCCCATCTGCCCCTACTTGTTTTTATTGTCCTTAATATGTTTGGGGAGGCAAACAAACCACGAGGTTCTCCTTTATGTATTTTTCTTAACACGTTGTTTTCAAAAATACTTTCTATTTATTATTTTGGTACAAAGGGAGATACCATGCTTCATATCCGTAAAGAACAATGGGAGGGTAGTTTAGTATTTTATCAGCTTAATATTTCTTGAGAGAATACTGGATGAAAGCATCTTACAATCTGAATAATAGTAAAAATTATCTTCATGAATTCAGTCTTTTGATCTCCTCATTCCCATATTTTGGCACATTTGCCAATTATTTGCATTTTTTATCTTTTTTAAAAACTCGTGAAACAGATTTCTACGAATGTATTTCTTTAGAATGCATGGTTAAGACATACAGTAATGTACTTGATTTTAACTATATTAATTACTCCTGAAACTATATCTTTGCTGATTTTAAAAGGAAAATTTAAAAAGTGGTTATCAGTAAAGCCTTCTCAAGTAACACGCTCCGACTGACCTAAAGTGTCTGTCTGTCCAATAGCCCTAATAAAATCAACAAGAATAACAATGGTTTGGGAAAGAGGGGTGTCTGTTTAATCCTATTTCTGTTTATCCATGCCAATGTGAGCAATCATCCCTTTGCCCATCGCAAAAATTAGTTTTCCTTTCAAATATAAAAATAAAAGTGAAGCTCACGCGATGTCGTGCCAGTGTTGTGGAAGACATCCCTACATATTTTAAAGAAAAATAGTTCAACAACAAAATATAAAATGTGTAGAATTGACCACACTATAACATTCTTACCTCCCTACGAATTTCTAAAGAACCAATTTAACTTTTACTGTCGAGTTTATTCTCTTGACTAACTTCCTGAAAATGTCATTTATGTAGAACAAAAAAAAAGTAAAAAAAGTATATGAAACACGCGATCTGTCTATTTTAGGTGTTGGTTAGAAATATGAAATTTCCAAGACCTATTTAAACAAACGTGTTCGAGTGAATGACGTTATAAAAGTTTGCATTCTAATTGTCTTGTCAAAAATCAAACTTCGTTACTCGGTTTAAGATTTAGGCTTTTTTTTACACCAATATTGTCTGCGGCATTTTACAAATGTTAAAATAAAATGTTCAAAGCTGACTCAAGTTGACAGCTAATCCCCAAGAGGTGATTGAGCTGAGTACAAAAAGTTATAGACTTGTTTCAATTAATTGGTTAGTAAATGTTTCTATATTAAGATAAATGAGAGAAAGTCTGGGTGGTACATAATACTATTTATTTTACTTTTTAATGGTTAACATAATATTATATCATAATTCTAGGAGGCCTTGGATAGATTCTCTATGGTTCTGGTTTATTATTTTATTCAATTAGTAAATATATTAGAACTAGTGGTGGGTTATTATATTAGGTTTCTTAATATTGATATAATTTGTTTTTAGAAAGTGTAAGCTTAGCATTGCAAGATTTATTTTATCTTTCAAACCAAATCCTAAAGAAAGTTTAGTCATGTAAACTAAAAAAAAAAAGCCCAACATGCCTCTTAGTGGTCTGTTTATAAAACCTACCCAATTAAAACCTCGCTATTGTTTATTGTATTTTATACAACTAGAATATATACTATATATATTACTCGCCATCTTGAGTTATACTTTTGAAGATTCCCTTTGCTTTTTACTACGTGATTTCACTATTGAACAAATACAGCTTCTACACCCTCTAAAGGAAGGTCTAAGTAACCTAAGGATTTCGTTCCCCTCGCTTTTACTTTTTTTTTTTTTTTGCTCTCCTAAGCTTACCGCTTACTCAGCAAGGCTTCGTTCTTTACGTTTCTTTACTCCAACTTTGTATATTCGGTAATAATAAGAGAGCTTCTTGCAAACGAAAAAAACCTTGACTATTAGTTTCTTTTAAGAAAATGTTTTGTTTGCTTTTTTAATGAAAAATATTTAAACCCGTTACGATCAAGCTATTTTGTGCATATATCATATTTAGTATATGGTTACTAGTGAAATAAACTAGTAAATTTATGGGCATATTGTTGAGGAAGGTGAATACAAAGGGCCTTAACTAGCCTTGGTATAAAGAGAGTATTTAAAAAAACCGCGTGAAGCATGCCATTGTTGACCTTTTATGGGTCAGAGTCAGAAAAATTATCCACTTGATCTAACATATAGAAAACTGAAAATGGGTGGTTGAAAAACGTAAAATTCTCGATAATAAAGTTGAATTAAAAGGTTGAGAAATTTGAAAATAAATTAAAATTGTCCTAATAAAATGTAAAATGATATTTCCCGAATTGGTGGCCATGTTCACTAAATGTTAGGCTAATCTAGTATGGTTTGCTGGTGACGTGGAAGTGTGGGTTCGAATACCGTTCGGCTTGATTAGAGTGTTTTATCCTAGCTTTTCCTTCCTCTCTTACACGGAAATTAAGGTTTATTTCATCTAAATTATTAATTCTTCATACTAATACCCCTGCCGTAGTTAAATTATGTATAGCCCAGACTGGTAAAAGTAAAATCAAATTGAAAAAATTCAAAAATAATACAAACAATGGCCCTATAATCATATTATTTATTTATCGATTTTATTGGTCTTTAAGTGTGTGTTATTTATATATATATATATATATATATATATATATATATATATATATACGAACTCATATCATCAAACTCTTTCCAGCCTGTGGACGGTTAGTTTAGTAAAATGCCTCCATCTTTCTTTATCCTTCCTCCATTCTTCCTCCTTCAATTGCTTATATTCTTCTCCTCTCACTTGTACACTTTCTGTTATCTGCTCCTCCTATCTCGTTCTTGGCCTCCCTTGTGGTCTTTTTCATGCATACTTCATTCCCATCATTTTCTTTGTCTTCTTCTCCATCCTCATTACATACGAACTCTGAGCGTCAAATTGGGTCTTTCTGCACACCGTACTATTAGATAATATTTTTTAATTTATATCAAATTTCTTTTAATTTATTGTTTCGAAACTATTTTAAGTGCCTTAAAAAATGTCTTAGGATATATTTATTTATCTGCAGACACATTTAAAGAAAGTTCTATTAACAGCTTAATACAATAGGGTAGGTATGAGAAATATAATGATAAGTGAAATTGCCACTATTGACTCAGAGAAGAGATTACACAAACATTTTCATGGGATCTACACCTTAATTGAACCTAATCGTAATTTTGAATGAAATATGTTATATGTAATAAAATATTATTTTGTTTTTTTTCTAAACACTCGTAAATACTTAAACTGCCTTTTTTTTTTTTTTTACATTTAAATTTGGTACTTTACATTATGCAATCAATAAATAAAATATAATCGAGAATATATTTTGATATTTTAAATTAAATCATATGAATCAGAAGTGCTAGATTGTATCAGGAGGAGATGCTTTACGTGCAGATATTTTAGGGAAGTTAATATATTGTTTCGGCATTACAATATTTCATTTGATAAACAATTTAATATAAAATATTAGAAATAATAAGGGACACGAAGAAAGAGCAAAATACAAAAATATTACAACAATTTACGAGCTGTCTTTGTTTAATCATTCAGGAACCTAGAGGTAATACTGGGGAGAGAAGTGCTGAGGAAGCAAAAAAAAACAAGGGGGTGGGGGGATGGTTAAAGAGGGTGAGAAAGCTGGGGGAATTTGGTACAAGCCCTCCCTTAGCAACCACTCATCTCAACCCCTTCATCACAATTCCCCACATAAACTCAAACACACACACACACACACTACACTAGTGAAGATACGCCGTAAAAAAAAGCAAGCACATGTAATAGTGGTACGAGATGCCTTTGTAAAGATAATCTATCTGGGAAAACTTTTCTTCCCACCCACACCCCCTAACTCCTACCTATTCCTTCCCTCCTCCCCCATAAAGCTTCTTCCATCCACCATCTAAGTCTTCAACGACAATTTGCAAAAGAGTCGCATAAATTTCGAGATAGAACAAAAGAGTGTGATATACTTATCCACCATCCCTATTTCTAACTTCCTAAATCCCCACCCTATCTCCTTGAGCGACACATTTACCTTTTTTTTTTTCTGATACTCAAGAGGTCGTGCCTTACATGACTTTAGTGAAGTGATATTTTTCTCGTTCATTTTTTAAATGGGATATTTATCTTGAATTAAAAATTAAAGCTGCTTTAGGAAAAACAGATTATATGCCTTTTGAATAATTTATTGATAAACAAGTTGTCTACGTAGCTCTGTATATGCAATTGTTGATGTTTTAGTTTTAAAAAATAACAGTTTAAAGTAGATGTAAGTGTCGCCTTGCGTAATCCAAATATAATTCAAATACAACACTCAAATAGTTGTATATAATATTAATGTACGTATACGAATATTTTTGGGTTGCTCATTATATGAATCCATCTTTTTCTATCATAATATATACCCCATCTTAAAGTTAGGTCAGTAAGAAAGTCAGCCAGCTCATTTTATATTTTCACGTGAACAGCAATGATGACCTTTCAAAACCAATTATTTTCTTTTTTCCTATTCTAGAAGATATATTTTAAAAGGAAATAGTTTTAGTTTTATCCTCGTGGGAAGTTTTTTGCGAGGAATTTACGTAAATAATAAATTATCCTGAGTTGTAAATGATTTAAGAAAAAAAAGTTTACAAAAATACTAATTAAGATAAAAAAATTGATTTTCGTGCCGATTTAAAATTATTTTTAGAATTATTTAATATTTTTTTTAATATTGTATCTCTAAAACTCGTCGAATAAATCATAATTATATTAACATGGAAATCTTATCTGGGCGTTACGTCAGAGGTTGACAATGTCCTAAGTACTGTACATTTTTTAATTTATTTTTTATTTAAAAACTCACTTTGTGCTTTGCGTCTTACTGCTCTTCTGGGCTCTCCGCATATTTACACTAAAGATGTAAGAATTATAAAGGTTGAATTTAAAGGAAATCTAACAGAATTGGCGTGGAAGAAACACTAGAAACCATTTATAAAATCTAGTTCAGTACATCCTGCCAAGATTAGCACCAAGCTCTTCCCGTCACCCGCATTCCGGATAAAACAAGACTGGCGCCTCTATCCACATGGCATACTGGTGCACATTTCGATAAACTAAAGAGATCAGATATTCCTCCTTCTTAATTTGAGAACATTTTCTTGGAGACTCTTGAAAAGACCAATTTGTGTTGCTAAATTTGGAATTGAAATTTTTTTTAGGTTATTTATTTATCACTTAATCATAAGACTACCATTCATTAAAATAGTTATTAATTCAAGATAAATTTCAATATACTTGAGAGAAAATGAGATTTTATTTTGTGATGGTGGAAACAATATTTCGTAGTTTTTATTTATAATGTAAATAATCCTCTTTCAGTGATTTAGCGAATATTACGAAAAACAACAAATAAAGCGTCAGGTTTTATCGTTTAATTTAGTCTATTTTTACTTTTTTAAGTGCTTATAATTCTTACAAAGCTCGTTACTTCTAATTTTTGTTTCCTGATATAATCCTATTTGTTTGTAAATAATTACGATGTATTTTTCCCATTTCCTTTTAGAGATTTTTTATTTTATTGTATATATAATTAAATTATAATATGATTCAATCTTAACTTACTACTACATGAAAATACTATAGAAGTTCTTAAATGATTTCAACATATTATAAATACACAAATAAAATTATATTATTAATTCACTATGTTTTAAAGAGATATTTGCACAAAAGTGTACATTGGGCTCAAAAGCTCAAATTAAGAAAAAATTAATTAATATTCTAGAAACTGAGTTAAAGGTGAATGGAAAACAATGAGTTGGGAATGAAATCACCAATTAATATTAAGTCCCAAAACCCTCTTTCACGGAGTGAACTTCTTTGACTATTTATCCAAAATAGGGGCATTTGTTAACTCCAACCCAAACCAGAAGCAAGGTGATAAAATTCATAACTGAGGATGGGAAGGAGGGGTAGAAGAGAGGAATGGTTATTATTAACTAGTATTAGTAACTATCATTTGAGCTTGTAACTAAATATTATAATAACATCTAAACGTTAGATAACAAAACGTAAACTATATTTTCAGATTTACATGCCTACTCAGTTGTAGTGTGATCTTACTATAAACATAATAAAATTATCCTTTTTTATCTTATTATATCAAAGTTTTACATTAATCAATGGACTCAATGGTTGACCTAATTTATAAGCTTCAGAAACGAGATGTTGTGTCAGTAGTCATTTAAAAGTAAATCCAATTTTCAAAGCAGGGGCCTTTTGGAAAATTCAAACATATATTATTTTTATGTCCATCCGACACCCTAGCTCAGTTGGTTGTGTGTCTGTCTACTGAACTAAGGGTCCAGTTTCGATTCCCAGCATGGCTGAAAAAGTATCATATGTGAAATGTTGTTTACCCTTTCACATGTTGAATTAACGACTGGGACTGAATGCTGTTTTTGTCCTAGTCTTAAGTTAGATTATAAGGCATATAAATCTACGACAGAACTAGCAAGCCGGTAGTGGAAAATATGTGGCTTGACTAAATAACTGACCCAGGCACAGGCTGGAAACAATATGGGATGTAAGATATTTTTTGTCCACATTGAAAATATTTTACTATTCTATTTAGTCTTATTTTATAGATATTGATATATTTATCATAAGTGATGGTTGAATATCACATGACCTGACTATGAATAACTTACGTAAATTTGACTGTATGAACGCTCTAGTGTAAACTAAAAAAAAAAAAATAGGGCCAACACCAAAATACTTTTTTCATGACTTTTCATGAAATGACTAATTCTTGAAACGACGCTAAATAAGCAATCCTAAATTAAGATTCCCATGCCAGTCGTAAAGAGTAGATTCCACTTCATGCTTCATTTAGACAAGGTTGAAACGCGTGCCGGTGACTCATATACAAGCCCTTCAATGCAAAGTAGTGAAGATTGCACGCTTCAGGCTTGAAGCGTGTTTTACAAGGGTACTAAATGTATGGTTAAGAAATGGTGTCTATTTGTTACACCAATGAGTTTGAATATTTCAGTAATGGTTTATATTTTTAAGTTACAACAGTTTTACTGTTTCGTTGATCAATTAATTATTTTAAATGTTAAATCAGCGTACCTGGATAGTTAAGAAATTATGCTATGTTAAAAAAATGCGTCTGAATCGTAAAATGTTAGGAGAAATTTTATGGTAGAGATTTCTTAAAATTATAAGTATTTTTAAAAGATATGTGACAAATGTATTAAAAAATAGTTATTTTAAATGTAAAGGTCACTCATTTTATTAAAAGAATGTTAAGTAGGTTGCATCATGTTAAGAAATGTGTAATGTTATTATCGTTACTACAGTTTTAACATTTCTATTTGTAAGTGTCTTTGAATTTCAAGTTGAAATATTTCTTATAATCTATCATTTGATTTAAAGTTGAGACTTTCCTTTGTGATCAAGTCAGACAGAAAACCAATTATGACTATATTCAATGGTACTTTATACTCGTTTATATATTTTGTTCACATGACCTAAAACGTCAGTATCATAATGTATGTGAACATTTTTAAAAAAACACGCCCTAGGCACTCAATCAATTGCTTAGAATTTTAAATTCAAATCACTTGAGCTTAGCTTTATGAAAAATCATTTGAGAAACCATCATGTTGAAATGGATAATCATAATGAGAACTATATTTATATATAGTTTGGCCCAGGCTCAAAGAACTTCCCTACAAAACTTCGTTAAAAGTTGTCCACGCATTTGGCAACTATCAACAAATAAACATTCGAACAGACATACAGACAAATTAAATGCAAAGGGTTCGAGTTAAAACAGGACTTCCATACACCCAGTCATAGATAGATATAAATAGATAGATATTTATATTTATACTATAAAAAATTAGCACCGAGACTTACTATCCATTCGGGTTATATACCTTTTATCATTATTAATATTATTATTATATTTAAATTGTTAATTGATCAAATTTTATAGATGGTTTACTATGACTTACAAACAATATTAATAAAATGATTCACTATTTACCCCAGTTTAACACGGGGCTGTGGCAGACTTAAAGTCTTAGGTGAAGAAAGATTATTTAAGGTAATATCTCTTGTGAGAATTCCTAGATCTATGAAACAATGTGTTGACTCGAATCCCAGTGAGATCAAATTCGTGTAATGTGAAGCACGTGATGTATAGAAGCTATTTGGTAGAAAATTGACTAATCAACAGTTGAAAAAACCTCCAGAAAATATTGGGTATTCATTCGTCTCGCACATATGCTTTGTCACTTTGACAAATGACTTAAATTCACACCATTTGTTATTTTCGCTTTCATAAAAGTCAAACTTAACCTAATAAACCATACACATTATTCGTATGTCATCGTATAATTTTGGTCCAATTGTGAATAACTCCCCTTTAAAAACAACAGTAAATAAATTTAATTTAAAGACGAAAAAGTGTGATTGTTAATATAATCAACACCAGTATTTTTCCTGGAGGATAATTATAAATTACCATATTATTATATTTGGAATAAGGTACAGGAAAAATGGATGGAAACATATAAAAGGGACGAACAAAATGTGTGTTTTACAATGAAAAGAACACAGTTCACACTTTATATTGCTGCCATTCACAAATTTCCATTTTCTCCCTTTTGTGTTTTATTGTTTCCTCTTTTAGGAAGCTACGATGCACGTTTCACACTTTTCCTTGATGAGTTCTGATAGAATTAAACCTAGGCTGGGGGATTGGGAAGTAACGATCGATTTTCTTCAAGGGGCAGCCATTACTTCTTTGTCCATTGGCAGCAACATAAGGTGTGAACTGTGATCTTCTTTTCACTATAAAAGCCATACTGTATTCTTTCCATTTATATGTTTCTATCTACCTTTCCTGTATTTTCTTACAAATTTAATACAATTAACTAACTCATAAAGTGCAAAGAGGTTTTCCTCATAGAGATAAATCACCATTTTAGAAATCCATTCATGAGTGTGCACAAGATATACATAAAACTTGTCTTTTCTGGTTTTCCGGTGGTAGTGATGTCGGAGTTCAAATTCTGGCCTGGTGTACTGAGGCTGTTATTTCCTAAATGGTTTTCCAATCTCTCTCCACATAAATACGAATACATTTCATCAAGGCCGTAGCCAGGGAGGGGTTTTGGGGGTTCAAACCCCCCGCGAAATTTTATGAACAAAATATATATGGCTTTATTTATGGTTCAAACAATATTAAAATTAAGATACATATACAAATTAGGGGGCTGTGTTACCATAAAAAGCACTTCAGAGAGCTTCTAGAGGTGTTAAATATTTAGAAATTTTCCTAGCCTTCGGCATTTTGGGAGTTATTTTACCATAAAAAAAACTTCATAGAGCTTCAAAAAGTGTTTAATATTTAGAAATTTTCCAAACCTTTGGCAGTGAGTTATTTTACCATGAAAAAAACCACTTCAGAGAGCTTCTAGAACCGTTTATCATTTTGAATTTTTTTTTCTAGCTTCCAGCAATTGGGGGACGTGCCATCCAAACCCCCCCTGAAATTATTGGCTGGCTACGGCCTTGCATTTCATTAAAACTAAACATTCCTTATGCCTACCTCATTATTGTAATTAGATGCGTATATCCCAACTGGGCAATAAGACATGAATTGAAGTGAAAAACATATTGAAGATCAGCGTATTTGTATTAAAGAATACCCCAGTGCACCAGTTTGGTATTGAAACTCCGCCACTATGTATTAAAGTAAAGCCCACACTGGTCGTGTTTCCAAATCTATCGGTATAAAACGCATGACTGTGAAGTAAGCTCAAAACACCCATCCCCAAATTCTAACGCTCTCTACGTTAAGTAGCAGCGGTGACTCAACCGTAACGCAACTTAACGTAACGTAACACTACAATATAAAGCAACTGTGTTTGAGTGATAGCTGCAACGCCCATTAGAAGGCAAAGTGGGACACGGTGTGTGTATAGAGGCTGCGAGGGTGAATTTCAAACGACGCGACGACGACGACGACGCCCGTAAGGGGAGAATTAAAGAGAAACAAGATCCCTCCCTCGCCAGAAAACATCCTTTCCACCCTTTCCCCTTCAACAGTGACGTCACGTGGCAAACAATATGCCAGGAATTGAGAGATGAAAATAAAGGGTAGGAAGGAGAGATGATGAGCTACGTTTGCGATAATTTACGGATTTGCTTGGTCAGTCTGAGAAAGAGATAGTTGCTGTGCTTTGTTTATTTAGTAGTCCACGGAGGGGAGAGGGGGGTATATTGTGTTGTTTCCATGCTATAATATGTTGGGGGAGTAAACAGGGAGGGTGCAGGGAGGTCTTTGTTCTGGTGAGTAGGCTTTCTAGAAGCCTTGTTGGCAGACAACTAATAGGATAGAATGTAGTAATTGGTTCCCTAAGCTCTCCATGGAAATATCCACTTAAAGCTATAATTGTGTGATATATGACTGATGTTGGTGATTTTGTAAATTGCTTATACTCATTATGTTTGTTAAATTTACCCTCATGAGAATGTTTCCCTTTGCGTTTCCTAAGCAGTTTAACGTCTTGACTACGTGATTTTAGCGTTGATGTTTCTATATATGTATACATCATTCCTCCCTACTATCTGTTAAGGCTATACGCATAAATGGTAATTATTCTAATGAGGTAGGGATGAGAAAGTAAGCATTTTAGGGGTAAGCTACCTACATTTGCATGGAAGAAGAGTGGGAAGCCATTTAGGGAAAACCTTCCAAATTAGATCCTACTAAGATTTGAGCCCTGATATCCCCGTCTTCAGCAGGCCAGTCTAACACAAGAGTGACGCCTTAGACCATTCGGCCAATGAAGTGGGTCCACGTTGTTCTGAGGTATCAGTCAATAAGTTTTATCGAGCTTGATTTTATAGGCGGAACTTTATAGTGAATAGAATTTTTTTTTCACAGCGTCTTACTAACCATCAGAGCTATCCACATTTAGCTACACTATGAGAGTAAGAATGAAGGAAAAATCGAGTTTAGAAGGAATATTTTGGAATTTTCATAGAGAGATAACCTAGTGGGAAACCTTTTATAAATCAATCACCCTCAGTATACGTCATCAAAGCTAGAGCCCTGACCTTCTCATCAATGGTAAACAAGAATAGATGAGGTCCGATGCCTTAGCTCAGTCGGTAGAGCGTCTGCCTATGGAACTAAGGGTCCCAGGTTTGACTCACGACATGGCCGAAAAATGTATCATTGGTGAAATGTGGGTTTATCCTTTTACAGTGAAGAATTAACGGCTGGGGGCTGGATGTTGTGTCTCTCCTAGAGTTAAGATTACCGTAATTAGTACATAGGCGTATAACCAGAACAGTTAGAAAAACATGATGTTAAAAAAATTAGATTAGCTCAACGTTTAGTATTCGTGCTCACCGATGGTTGTAATAACATTAAAAATAAGCTAAAAAAAACACTGTTGGAATGCCCACAGTTTGGCGTATGAATAGGCTAAAGTGAATCTTGTCATTATTTTAGTTGTAATATGAAGTTTTATATGTCATCCAACTATATCTGGCATTGACACGCCAGATTACGTGTATTTATACAGTGGGTTTCACTTTGACGACAAGATTTCGCTGAGTTAGCATATGTATCAATATGTTTCAGTGAATTTCACAAGAATAAATTAAAGTAGATATAGTTACATTCAAATTTGTTCGGGACTGTTTCAAACAGGCGTGTCAAATTCAATTGACAATGAAAATTGAGAGTTATTAGGAGTCCTAATTTCAAAATATTAAAACTGTCCCAATCATGGTTGCTGCTAGGCAAAATAAGAAAAAACCTCAGTCGCACGATTTGAAGCCAGTAAAGCTACCAAAGGGAAGATATCCACTTAATTCTAAGACAAGCATGACAACTAATTACTAGACCTTTAATTTACCATCACCCACTTCAGTGGTTGAATGGTATAAGGCGTTACACTCTTGCAATAGATTGGACATCTGCTGAGATTGGGGTTTGGAATTTGTCTGGTGTGCTGAGAGTAATCTTCCCTGAATGGTTTTCCACTCTACTTCCACACAAACGTGGGTGCACTTCCTCTAAATTCTAACCACTTATCTCTAATACCTAAGCGTAATTAGTAGTCTATATATACGTAAAACCCAAACGGGTAGTAAGACATTGTGACAAGAAAAAAACTATTGGTTTATCGTTATCTATCCCGAGAACTAAATGATACATTTCGACCTTGCTGGGAATCTTACCCGTGACTCTTAAATCTTTAGAAAGTCTCACCCTCTTACTGAGCTAAGATTTCAAACGTCTGAGATATTTTTAGAGTTTTAGATTAGATAACAATTATTAGAATAAAGTAAGATAATTTAGCGACTGTTCTAGAATTTTGCAAAATTTAATTTAAAAATACATTTCTTGCCGGTAGGAGCGTAGAAAGAGTTTCAGACTAGTGTTATTTGGTTTGCCAGGGATTAAAAGGTTGGGGTTGATATCTTGGCCATGTCTATTCCTCCAGTTGTTATTTCTCCAGTAGTTTCCCAAAATTCCTTCACGCAAATGCTGGTAGAATCCCTTTAAGACATATCTTCCTCATGCCTAAAGCTGGGTACACATGACACAACTTCTTATACAAGAATTTGTGCAAGAAATTGTATAATAAATTTGTCACATCGATTACATACAGATTTAACATCAAGGCTGTTCATACGACATATGCAACTGTACACAATATTGTGAACAATGTGATAGTTTATTTGCTTTTGGTGAAATATTAACAGATAGTAAATAAATAAATGATAACTATATTGAGTTTATTATTTTTATTTATTAAAATACAAAAGTAGATTTAAATTGTAACTATTTTATACTGGGTGCTTCACTCGCTCTTGGAATCTGAGTGCTTCTCATGCACCAATATAATTACGTCCATTAGTTTGAAAGTTATAAGTGAAACTCAGGGGCCAAGAGCTAGTGAAACAGCCTGTATAATTCAATGCCTAATAAACACGTTATCATATATTTATTTAGTTCACGTCTGGCAGATATGGTTATATATTTTTAATAATTCAAAAGTTATACAGTAAAAATGAAAAATATACCACATGTTATATTCCCTTAAATTGTATACAATAAAAAGTGCAGAGCAGATCTTGTACAATATTTGGTGTTCACATGACGCGTATTTAGGTTACAGTTTCTTGTACAACTTTTTGTACAATAATTTGTGTCATGTGTATCGGGGCTTAACTCATTAGTGGAACTAAATGCTGAATACCCGGACAGATAGTAAGCTCCAGTTGAAACATTAATATATATTATACTCATTTTATAGTGTAATTTCAAAGAAATACTTGATTAAATATTATTTGATTATTTTTACTAACCTTAACTTTCTATACAGACAAAAAGACCATATTTCATTCTTTCTTCAAACAAAAAATAGAAAATGTAAAATAAATATTAGTCATATCCCCCTCCCACCCTTTCCCCACCCTCAATTCTTGTGGCCGATTATCATCGAATTGGAATAGCGGTTATAAAACATTTTATTAGGGAGGGCGCGTGCTCCCATCCCTTAACCAGACTTCTATTAATCCTCCTCCCCTACCTTATTCAACCCAGCAGATCCACTTTTTTTTTATCGGGCTTACCGAAAAAAACACCGAGAGTCATCTTGGATTGTCGTTGATCGATTGATGGGGATTTTATTAATGGTAGCAAAATGCAAAAGTTGCTCGTGTTTTTTTTACCTCTCCCTCTCTCTCTTTTCTACGTCTCTCTTTCACGCACTCTTTTATTCCTGCTCTTCTTGTTGGCTTGATTCCAAAGTTTGATGTTCCTTTAGATAGAGTTAAGGTCGGACTCGGAGCATGTTGCTGCAGGATGCTTTTTTCACCCTCAGGTTTATCTTATCAGAACCTCTCTCATGTATGGTAAAGGCCAAAAAAACGATAGGTTTAAAAAATTAAAACCGGTATAGTCCATTTTTCATGGGAAAGATCTTTAGAAAAAATACAAATACTTTTTTTCTGTAAAAATTGATAACATTTTACCGTTTTATTGGTGTTTAATATGACGATGATATATATCAAAAGGGGCAGGGGAAGACCACATGACTTTGAATATGAATACGTGAGAGTTGATAAAGTAGCTCTTCTATTAAAATTGGACGGTACAAGGTTTAACCTATGTAGTCTGAGATTATAAGGGTATCAAAAGGATCCCTGTAACAATCCAAATTGGAGAGTTCAAGTGGAAAATAAGAAAACATGAAACCAGAGAGGTCTTTTTTTTTAAGCACGTTATAGGCTTTTCAATTGTCTGAAAAAAGTTTAATATGTATTAATTTTGTACTGTATGAACCTTCAGTGCCTTGATATGTCTAAAAATAAAGAAATGCGCTTTTTATAAAAGTAAGTGAACGTAAAGAGAGAAAGATAAAGAGTATTCTCTAGAAGTGTTTTGAGTGCCTCCAGTGTTCACAGGAATACCACTGCTACGAGGAGAGCCATGAATGGAAAATGGCTGTCGTGGACAGCTCCGCAGTATATGTTTTGAGTAACGGTGTCTGTGTTTATTCCATCATGTGCAAAGCCCTCTATCGTCAATCATCCACTACAATTCCCTCAATTTAAGTAAAACAGGATAGACCACGTCTGACGCGAGATGCATATAATACATCCTACCAAAAACTATTAAGGATAAAGATGAAACTTTTCCTGGAAAATCTCTCGTAATAGTGGCTTGCAACCAACCTAGTTGAGGAAGGTGCTGGTTTTGTATAGGAGTCACCTCACGCCTATTACATAATATATAGGACTACATAAGATCATATAGTTGACCTCAGTGGCCTCGGGGTAAATAGCTCGCTCCATGACCCGATGTCCATGGGTTCAAACCTAGCCAAGGTTGATGGATTTTTACTGAGCGATAAAAATCCGTAGCACAACTTCCTTAGGAGGGGAAGTAAACCCATCAGTCCCATTTCGATTGTGGCATTTAAAAGAACCCTGAAAGGCCTTTTGCAGCAAAATTGGTAGGCTCTTTAACACTTATTCACAGAAATTCGATGTGGAAGGCAACGGGGAACTACCACACTTCCTGAACCCCCCTTGTACATGAGATTTCTACCAGACGGTGCAGACAGCAATAACCAGCCTAAAGGCTGAGTGCGCGCCCAGCTCCGGATGGATAGAAATTACATCAAACCAACCTTCGGATTGTTGACTTGAGAAGAAGGAATTCATTTTGGGTGACGAGTGGGATGTTTGTGAGAGAAGGAGAAATAGCTAGCAAACACGTAAGTCAATCTTAAAATTATTTAAATTGCCTTAGTGATAATATACTGAAAATAAAATCCAAACAAATAACAGCAGTTTACAGATGAAGGTTTTTTGAAAAAGTTATATTATAATTGCGTTTATGTTCATTTTAATTTAGTAAGGAGAATTGATACAGATACTTTTTTGTAAGGAACGAGCAATTGAAAACTTGAGAAGAAAGTTTAATGGAAAAATGGGTTAAATTTTAGAAGAGTAAATAGAAATTATTATATTAGTCAGTTTAATAAATTGGTCATTAAGATATGAGAATTATACCAAATTATATTGCACCAATAAAGGATAAAATTTGAGTTTTAAAATTTTAAAAAATAGTCACATTAGTACTCAAGGAAAACATAAACAAACAGAAATACAGTAATCCTAAAATACATAACCTTGTAAAATTGTTATATCAATTGATTGTAAAAAGAGTTGTTTAGGATCAGTCAAATCTATTATTTAGGAAATAGAAAAATACAGTAATCCTATGTGACATAATTGATAAACATAATTAATGATTAATATATGTCTCACATGTTTATCAATTATGTCACATAGGATTACTGTATTTTTCTATTTCCTAAATAATAGATTTGACTGATCCTAAACAACTCTTTTTACAATCAATTTATATAACAATTTTACAAGGTTATGTATTTTAGGATTACTGTATTTCTGTTTGTTTATGTTTTCCTTCAGTACTAATGCGACTATTTTTTAAAATATTTTAAAACTCAAATTTTATCCTTTATTGGTGCAATGTAATTTGGTATAATTCTCATATCTTAATGACCAATTTATTAAACTGACTAATATAATAATTTCTATTTACTCTTCTAAAATTTAACCCATTTTTCCATTAAACTTTCTTCTCAAGTTTTCATATTGCTCATTCCTTACAAAAAAGTATTTATATTATAATATTGAATTATTAATGTGATCAAAATCAGACCCAACCTTGGTGATGCATTTATCATCCAAGCGCTGTATTCAACACTAAATTGTGATAAGATAATTTGAATCGCTGTAATTGCTTGAATGGAACTCATTTGATAATATTTCTGAGAGTTCTGGAGAAATTAAGCGAAATGTAAACTTAAAATATTGGGAAATACAGGCTGTTTATAAACTCTACACTCAACACTCAATCATAAACCACAAAATCTGTGGGCAGAGTGGAAAAAAATTGTAAAACTATGTCCGAAAAAGTCACTATGCTACTCAAAGCAAGTTGAAGCTAGACGGAACAACGCCGTTAGCACGCAGCTGTTATTACGTACATGTACAGCAAGTTGCATATCATTAGGCGGACAGAAGTTCCGGACGGCGAACAACGTTGCCGAAGGGTGAGATCACGAGATGCAATTGGTGGATACTGTTGTGACCAAGTTGGGGAGGGAGTTTTGAACGCCTACTGTGATGTAACGACCTAATGATATGTAACTAGTTGTGCGCGTACGTACTTACAGCTTCATACTCCCAGCACTATTGCGTCTATCTTTAACTTACATTTGTAAAACAAGATGATATTTCCAGACCTTTTACAAGTATTTTCCATTTCTTTTTCCCCACAGATGATGCGGTAAGTTTGGGCAGAGAACTTAGAAAATCCCTGTATGGATTACATTTGTTCCATTTAGATAAATATTTCCCCCCAGAAAAATAATATGAAAATTTTCAAAATCGGAAAAATTGAAAGTAAATTTTACCATCTATTATTTGGGCTCATTTCAACGCTTTTATTTATCATACATGATTTGGTCACATAGGTGCCTTTTTTAAACAGCCAGTTTATTATTTTAAAATAAAGGTTAGAGTGGCTGAGTATAATTCTAAGGTACCATGGTTTGATTCGGGTTGATATGAATATATTTTATATATATGTAAATTCATATGTAGCTAACCTACTTTCTAGTGATGAGTGTTTTGTGATATACTTCCTGGCCTTGGTTATCTTAGTTTCTAAGTTAAGTTTTAATATAATTTTTATATTCCTTAAATTGAAAAATGACACCTGGATACAGGAATCGAACCAGGAAAATTTGGTTTAGTACACCACCACTCTAGTCACTGAGCTATCCATGATTCATCCCGTACCTAGGGTAATTTATCACTCATATTTTAAGACAGATTCTGTGATGGACGTGAGGAAATCCTCATCTAGATAGGAGTGATAAATTAAATTCACGGTTATGGGACGACTCCTGGAGGGCTCATTGGCGTACTAGTACAAAGGTTCCTGGTTCGATTCACGTGTCCAAGTGTCATTTCTCAATTAAAGAATATGGTATTTCGATACAATTATAAGCTTAATTAACAAATACAATAGCTTGGCCACTAATTCATAATTATATTGTTTATATTTAAAAATTGCACGCTAGGTGTTCAGATAAAAAAAATAGTTCAAGTAAATTATTCGAGATATTTAATCCGGAATTGGTTACTTTCAAGTCAGGTACAACTCATCTAACCTGAAAAAAACAAGCTAATATTATTTGTTTCTACTATAATTAAACTTATATAATAATGCTCATCATTGTAGGACTGTAAGCTTTCACCACAGAGTGTAACTGACATAGGAACTGTTCAGTTGATTACTTTACTAACAGGTAAACTTTTGACAGTTTGATTTAACTGACTACCGGTGACCTGGTGGTCTAGGGGTAGGTGTCAGACTTCTGTGCTGAGGGTCCGGGGTTCAATCCTCGGTCCCGGCACAGATTTATCTGATTACCAAACCCTTCCTTCACCTCTGACAAGACGTGCATTAATCACAACTTGTGAATGTGAGGAATGCCAGGCCTCCACCGTGGTTCGGATTCCACGTTAAACTGTAGGTCCTCCATTTCATCTCACAATCACCCTACCATTACACATTAGTGTAAGTGCGTATAACCCGAACGGATAGTAAGACGCGGTGCTAATAATAATAATAATAACTGACTACCCTACAGCAAATTACGACATTTGTTCTAGCGATATTAGTCTCTATCTGTGATTTAACAGCCATACTAACCTAACAAATTGTAATCTACCTTCTTTTGATAGTCATAAAAAATCACTCTTACAGTTTAAAAAAAATCTGTGAAGGGGTGCAGTTAAACGCACTATGGCAAATGTACTCGACTAGAAAGTAGCTAGATATAGCCCAGTTTTTTTACGGCTAACAAAAAGGAAGGCCTTTTTTCCTACCAGAATCCTACTATATAGTAGGGTTCTACTAAGAAAAAGAGACTTTTGAGAAGGCTATTTGTAACATAATGGGGTTATATAGTTTCCCTGATGCTTCGGAAATTAAAAATCAAATAAACTCTGTGGTTGTTCTTACTACGCCATCAGAAAGAACGTCAACGATATTTATCTGAAGAAAAAATTGAAAGGCAGGGATCGCTTGCGGCCTACCACACTATTGACAATTCTACTTGAGATCTATTCTCATATATATATATATATATATATATGCGTTTCCATGACTATCGTGTACTTCTGTCGTTCCATCATAGCCGATATATGAAAGGCCCCAACAGTGGACTGCGCATATAAATTGAAACGGACTGGTTTATGGGCAGCGACCAACGTTTTATGAGCTCGGGTAGAGGGGCAGCTGCGTCCTACGGCTAACATCATCGGGACCATGTATAGTTTTAAGCTGGAAAAGGGGAGTGGGAGGGAGTTATTTCTTCACTGGATTTCCATCCACTAGAAGCGCTGTATGTGACCTTCACCTACCCCTCACCCCCTTCCAAACCAAGCAAGCTATCACAAACCCCTACTGTTTCATGCGTATACTTCTTCAATTATCTTACTGGTTTTCGGAAAGTATAGATTGTTCTGGATTTTATACTCTGAAACCAGCGCGAACAACTCCGCTATACGTCCGAGAAATAACATTGATTTGTTCTGGACTTTCATGTCCTTGTACGTTTGTTCCAGTTAAAGGCTTAGCATGGTCAAATTTATAAATAAAGGGCATTTTATAAAATACAAATCATAGGTTTTTTTTTCTTTCAACATTGGTAGCATTTTACAACATCATTAGTGTTATTTTCTAGGTATTGATAATATCTATCAAACGTGACAGCTGCAGATCACATGAGTTAACGTATGAATACATGAAAGTACTTTAGTAACTTTCTTAGTTTTCAACTAAAGTCCTTCCAATGAACTTGATCTGCATTAGTCCATGGATCTTGAAAATATTCTGAACATATATAGGCACCCCATCATGTTTGATCGCCTTAAAGCTAGTTATTTTTTTTAATATCCCTTAAAACTTTTGTTAAAAACATTATATAAAGAGGTTAGCTACATTTATAAAAACTATCAAATCTACATTCCAATTTTATCAAGAATAGTCTTTAAAAATATTAAAGCATATGCTTTTTCGCTCAATATTAATAACAAAATATTATAAATGTTATTGTATAAGTATTGATAATATCGAATCTCGCAAATATCAAATACATGACTTGATGTATGAATCCAGGAAAGAAGATTTAGTAAGTTTTCTAGATGTCAGATAAGGCCCTTGATATATAAATTGGTTTGTACCTAGTATACATATATATAAATATCCGTTATAACTGGCTTGTAAAATAGTGTAATATAAAGATGGTGTCTATATTTAGCCTACAATTTTTAAAATAATATTATATTTTGACATGACTCTACTTATACAAATTTAATAAAATTGTGTGGGCCTAAGCGTTAGGTTATATATGGAAAGGGAGTTAGTATGAACTGACTGTTATACTGGTGGAAAGTTAGACATACAGTCATTCAAATCCTGTACCCAGGTATTTAATAACTTTAGTACATCAGCAGCAATAGCCTTATCAACAAGGTTTCTATTTAATTGGAAGGCAAATAGACCCAGTGAGCTAACGCATTTCAAGAGACATCAATACTCAACATGTAACTCCTCAGAGAACTAGTCTATACTATTAACTAGGTGACTTATGTTCTTCTCTTCAAGCTAATAGAAAATAGAGTATCAGCATTTAACGGCAAGGGTGACAGTTATGAGGAGCTATTTCAGAGCGTAAAACGGAGCACGTAAGGTGTGGTAAGAGACAACTAACAGCTGGGTACTTGGGTCTTCCTCTTTCTAAGTGACCTACTACCAGGTAGAGCTTAGGGCTCTTTAATAAACTACATCCAATCATAGAATAAACCACTAGAGTCTAGCCACACCTTTGCTAGTCAATTTACAAACAAGTTTTTATACTATGTTCGCTCGTGAGTCCAACTTACGAACGCCGAGACCAAGGCTACGTCTGCATAAGGTCCTTAGCCCTGTCTAGAGCAAGTCTAAAACCCATTTTGTGGGATAGTGGGTGGGAGGGTGAAAGGCGTGGCGTGTCTTCACAACCGACCAAAGTATCCTTTCGCGCCAACAAGAACAGGTGGATGACGGAAAATGTAGATGGTGCTAGCTACCGGACAGGTCTTACGAAAAAATCATACGTTTGTAAATATCAATTTTCTCGAGAAAGAGTGAAATTTTTATGTTAATATTTTCAACACCTCTTCTAAGATAATGTATCGATGTTTATTAATTGTTACATTTATTTTTTGCTATGAAGCCGGCAGTTTTCTATTAAAAAATTACTATTTTATCAATATGTGATCATTTTAAAAATGATATAGGAGGTGTGTATATAAAAAGTAAAACTTAATCAACATGTTTCTATCCTTGAACAAACCGTTTCCGAAAAGAAAATTGCAAAACAATACAAATTCTTGAAGATAATCGTTTGTTCCCATGGCTCTGCATTTCCACGCCAAATGAAAAGGGCCAATCACCTTAATGTGTTCGTATAAACATGGCTGGGTATTAACCTAATTGGGCATCCCAGAGATAGTAGAATAAACTAGAGCAAGCTAGGTTAAAACCTGAGAACTGTTATAACCTGCAAATTAGAGCAGAATGCACCGTGGACATCTTAAGGACGCCACCTACATTTACTTTAATATGCATACAAGCTGTACAAGAATAAGGCGAGTCAGCAAAAATCAGCCTATGCTACACTATCAAAGTAATCTTCACTAGAATAAAGATAGCTTATTTAAAAATAGCCAATCAGACCTAGTTAGGTCATAAACAGTTCCAAATTATTCCCTAGCAACTAGTTCCGGGCATCCCCGAGTTTAACTGAGAGATATAGTATAATGGCACATACTTTAACAAAGCATCACAACGCCTAGCTTACCCCGTACAGATTAGTGTTATAGTAAATAAACGATACTTATAATTGACTCAACTGAATAGCTGTTACTCAAAAATAAGTCAATTTTGATCAGAGCATGACAAAGCTCTCCATTTATTAGCTAACTCGATCATACAACAAATAAACTGTCGATAAGCGACTCATATAATCTGGGCATGAGCTGAGGGCTACATCATCTAAGCTCGTTAGCTTAATTAAGCTTAGATCTGATTATAAAACATAAACATAACATAAGAAAAGAGTCAGTTGTTAAGCGACGATTCTGATTAACAGCCCAATCTGGACAATAATATAATCTGAACACAAAGTCCTAAATATACGAGCTTTAAGTTGACATCATACGATACAAGCTTTAAGTTGAAATCATACGATACAAGCTGGTTCTCTTGATCCTCCAGGTGGTGTCCGCCACGAACAAGTCTTGCGCTGGCTCGAAGTAGAGCTGTGCGGGTGGTCCTTGGTAATAGGAAAGACGCCAACTTAGAAGAGTGGTATTACCTACTGTGTTTTTTATTATTATTAGCGAGCGACTCGTTTTATATGTTTCAAAACTAGCACATGACTCGAAGAACAGGAGGTAGGGAGCCGACCAATCAAATCGAACAACCAATGCTAATGGTTTGAACTTGGAGTGGAGGGGATGATGGCATGACCATGCGGAGCTGAAGTGCTGTGATTTAGGTCGGGATTGTCGATGGCATTAAGGAAAGACCCAGCCAAGGAACGAAGCTTGGGCCGACATCCCTGAGATAGAGCTGCTAGATGTAAACACCAGGTGGGTTTCGGTGAGTCGAATGGCATCATTTGTAATAGTTGTTCCTCGTAGATTTTCTGAGGGTTAACAATGTCTGTATGTGTGGGCTGGTTCCTATTAGACCAGCATATAAGTTTCACCCATAAAAACAAACATATCATTTTGTTAATTACAATAATCACACTTTCAATTTAGTTTTAAAACAAATTTTTGAAAGATAACTAACAGAATTCAAATTTTCAAAATTAAATTATTTGTGAACTACCCTAAACTTATTTGTTATTTGTAAAAATAAAAACGCATTTTTATTTATCATGAGAAAATATTCACAGACTCCCATTTTAAATTCCATTTTCAAGGTAAACATCCAATACAATCAAATTTTCTATAAATTGCTGTAAGTAAACTACTATTAAATTAATTTATCTTAGAAAAATGAGGATACTTTAGTATTGATATGTGAAATAGTCTTCCGATAACAAATTTGAACTAAATCGTTAACGCCATTTTTTTGAATATTCAAATTAAAAATAGCAGTCATTAGTAAACAACCCTTTAAAAAAAAATCCCCCCAAAACAAGTCTACAGCATTATTTGTCATGTTCATGTCAAACACTCCCAAGATACCCATTGGAACCAAGTTGTTAGGGACATTTCTTTAATATTTCAAGTTTTTGGTAAATCAGTTATCAGTTAACTACCAATATATGAGTTTTTACGTCACCACCCCCTCCCCAAAATAATCTACAGTGTTAATAATTGTCATGTCAAACATTCCCAAGATACCCATTTGGAACTAAATCGTTAAATCAATTTGTAAAATATTCCAAGGTTTTGAAAAAGCAGTTTTCAATAATCCTCCCTTCAATGAATTTTTGCCCAAAAACACATTTATTTGAGTCTTATTAACAAATTCAAGATATGCATTTAAAACAAAATCGTTTGTGCCATTTTTGAAAAATTTCTAATTCAAAAAATGTACTCATCAGTAAAATATCCTTAATTGAAGGAATAAGTTAAAAAAATATATTTGTGATGTAGCCCTATAATATATAAATATCAAATTTAAATAAAATCCATCAAACTGTTTTGAATCCTTGGCCAAGGACAGACTGATAGACAGACAGACATGGGAACACACAGAATTGTGAAATCCACAAAAAACGTAAAAATGTATCATACTCTCGAGATATATTTTTTTTCACGATCACAATTTTTACTTTCTTGCTATCTTACAGGTAGAGAAAGTATTGTGATCATCAAAAAAAATCAGACTCAAGATTTTGATGAATCTCGACGTTTCATGAACCCCCGAATCCAAAAATTTTGTTTTTGAATCTCTGTCTGTCTATAGCTCCAACTAGAGCCTAAACTACTTTACCAATCGGGCTAAAACTTGGTATCTAGGGTTTCCATAGTGTTGACCGGAGGGATTTTTTAAAATTGGATATCTAAACCAAAAATTAAGGGTAGTTTACTAAAGGGCAAAAAGAGAAAAAGTAGCTTTTTTTAAATAGGCTGCAAAGATTTTGATTAAATTTCATTTATAAACATTTATAAATATTCCAAACAAAATGGCTACCCTCAATATTTCGGCAAAATGACTTTAAGGGCTCCGGTCTCATGCGTAAACTATATTGTTTTATCATATCTCTGAAACTATTTGAGATATGAAATTACTTATCATTACAAATATGTATATATATTAATAATACAAATATTTTATTCGAAGCATATTTTTATAAAACCAATACTTTCAAACAATACGCAAATATATATATATATTTTTTTAACTTTTCAAACACAAAAGTTAAAGTATTACGACCGTAAAAAAAATCTAACCTGAAATGTTGATGGATGTTAACGTCTCATGACCCCCTGAACCCTAAAAAGTGGTCTTTGTAATGCCGTCTGTTTGTGTGTCTGTTCAAACTTAAAATTAAAAGTGGTTTAGTAAATGGTGAAAAGAGAAAAAATCGATTTTCTCAAAATCGGCTTTAAAAATTTTGATTAAAATTTGTATCTAGGTATTGATTAAGATTATAAATAAACTGGCTATTTTCATTTTCCTATGAAAATTACTTTTAGGTTACTTTACAGAAGATAAAATTTTCGTATCTCCACAACTATTTGAGACACTAAATAACTTATCAGTGAAAAATTGTAGTTCTATTAAAAATAAAAAATTTTGTATATGAAATATATTTTTATAAAACCAACCGTTTCTAAAGCTAACAAAATTGTATTAATACATTTGCCAATATATTTCTGATATATTGGCAAATATATTAATACAATTCTCTTAGCTTTAGTTGTAAAGAGATACTACTTAAGTTTTAATGCAATAATTCTCCAATGCCATAGAGTAATTAAACATGTCTTTAAAAATTTTTATGTTGCTTTTCCTTAAACCTCTTAGGAGAAATGTTTGTACAACAATGATCTATCTCCATTTTAGACTCAATAGTCAATATTTAGATTTTTTATTGGTCAAAATTTATAAATGAGGAATTTAATAGCAATGCGATGACATGAAGGTGTGCAACACCTAATAAAATGTCGAAAATTTTAACCGGAAGTTGAAATTTAATACGAAGTGTTATCCCTTGTGGACCCAATATTGATCTTTTTTTATTGGTCCAAACACACAAATAAGGACATTAATTCTTTAAAAATAAAATAATAAAATTTAACACCGGGATTCAAAAAATGTTTTACATAAGAATAATGCAATTTATGCTTGGATTTACTAGTATATAATATTTCGTTTCACATATATTGAGTTCTGAGTAAATATCTCCATTTTTAAACAATAGCGCGAGAAAGTCCGTGTGGAGTTCCGTACCACTTATTTCTCTTGATATGAGAAAGTAAATATAATGAAAAAGAAGTCCGTAAGTCATACATACCTATGAAGAAAATAATAATCTTAAATAAACGTGCTACCCACTTCGTTGGCCGCATAATCTAAGGCGCTACTATCACAATAGACTAGACTGCCAAAGATGAGGAGATCGATGTTCGATACCGGACGGGTGTACTGAGAGTAGTTTATCCTAAATGGTTTCTCACTTTGTCTTTCGTTCCACACAAATGAGGGTGCACTTTCTCCAAATTCAACCTTCCCATCCCAAACACCTTAGCGTGATTAGTACACAAGCGTATAACATGAATGGGTAGTAAGACGCGATTTTAAAACCAAAACTTGTTTCTACTTATTATGTGCTAAGTTGAGCCATCCGGTAAATATTCCTCTGATTAATCGCAGAACTAATCTGTATTCAAAAAGAGAAGCCGACATCAGGTACTCTCCGAAGAAGGATCAAGGGTGTTTATGCCCCAAGTGTATGGTTACTCCTCCAATCCCGTCCCAGGAAGAGACGAACCATTCTAGTCGTCTGTTACTTAAACATTCACGAGCACCTGTGAGGTCGACTCAAGTTGGTTGTAATTAGCGCTACACTGAGCTCTAATGACTAAACTTCGAGTAAGAGGTTGCCTTCTAGCTGGAGGTTAGTAGGGGGGAGATGAAGATTATCCCTGCTTTGTGACTTACACACGCACTTCAATCAGGGGAACTATGGCAGCACTGTTCAACAACTGTCAAGGTGTTGCCTTGTTTTACCCTCCTTAGTCTTGGAGTAATTAGACGGTGATGGAGTGCTCCCAAAACCGCTGTCAATATTGTAGACAAGCATTGACTTACACGGCTTTGTCCGGAAGAAATATTTTAGGAAATATAGTTAAAAGGTTAAAAAGTTGTGTAGGTACAAAAAACGGGTAAAAAGTAAATCTTATAAAAAATTAAAACACTAAAAACGTTTAAGTAAAAAGGATAAAAGTTTTAAAAGGCTTAAAAGTGCTAAAAGGGCATTAAGGGGGAAAATGGTAATCTATTGTGTTAGGATAAAGAGGTGTAAAAAGGTGCGAAAGGGGCCAAAAGTGTTAAAATGGTAAAAAGTATATAAAAAAATATTTTGGCCTTTTTCCCCTATTAACCCTGTTTAACCTTTTAACTCAATTTACTCTTTTTATTAATTTTGCCTTTTTTACCTTTTTATCCCTTATACACCATGTTACCCTTTTTATTAATTTTGCCTTTTTTACCTTTTTATCCCTTATACACCATGTTGTCCTTTTTACCCTTTTGGAACTTTTACCCTCTTCTTAAAATTTTAAAACTTTTTATACCTTTTACCCCTTTTAACCTTTATATCCTTTTTATTTTTATTAGATTTATTTTTTCCCTTTACCTTCTTTGCTTTTTTGCCCTTTTTGAAATGTTAATCCTTTTGGCTCTTTTTCCATATTTGACCTTTTTTCTATTTTAAACTCTTTTAATCCTTTCAATATATTTTATCCTTTTTAGCTAGAGCCTTAAATTTATGAGTAAAGAATGCCCTTAGCACAGGACTAATCCTGGATATTTCAGTTGTATAACATTGGCGCGCTAAGACAAACGTCCTTAGCTCGATTCCCATATCCAGGTAACATTTTTCAACTAATCTATATTAATTAAGTTAGTAGTAATACAAATAGGAAGAAGTAATTTTCTTCAAGAACGCCCCCCAATCTAGACAGCTCTAGGTATATCTTAGGGAGTAAATAGTACGCCCTCGATTTCTCGTACCAACTTTACAGAAGCTATTTAATCAGGCTTCCCCTCTTTGTGAGAATTTCCTAAGACAGATTATCGAAATGTTTGCCTCGAGAAATCCATCTTACGTCAAGGGAGTTTTACTACACCGAGAATATATTACTTCCTCTTGTCCATAAGACGCTATTCATAACGGTCGAGGCAAGGCCCTTTGTCCAAAGTTTGATCTATAGAGAAGAAATTACTCAGCACAGTTCAAGAGGAATATTGGGTCCTTGATGAATCTAGGGGTTTGTGGGGGGTGGGGGTAGGATGCGGGGAAGGTGGAAGTTCGCTGAAGGAGGGATTGGATGCTTTCATAACTGATATGGACTTTCTTGTGTCTTTCCAAAAAATATGTATATATATGGTTATCAATATTAGTGAATCAGCTCTTTTCGACGAATGTTTTTAAATTTATTTCTCTGGCATTCACCATTATTGTATAAGATATATTTTACCTGAGCCGTGTAGATTATTTTAAAAACCAAAACAATGTTTTTTAACAAAAAGTACATTCCATTCATCCTTAAAGTTAGTGGTATGATAGATAACACTATGGACCTATCTTATAAGCTACTAGTAGAAGTACCCCGCGTTGCCTGGGGTAACCCTTTTCTTTGCTTTAAACTGACAAAAAAAAAATCTCTTTGTATTATTTGTCCCGACTCAGTTTTTATTAGATTTTAAAAAATCTAGTCAAAAATTTAAAATTACAGCTTCTAAGTGCACATGATCGTGAACAGGTGCTAATCATTTTAAAATTTCAGCTTTTCTGCTTGAGATAGATATCGCGCAATGCTCATGACAAACAGATAATCTCTTTATTTTATTAATACAGAAGATACCATTGTAGAACCTAACCAATTAGGCTACATATATTTCAGGGTAAGTGGAGAGTACATAATTTTTATTTTCATTTAATTAATATTTTAATTTCCTTTATAGTTTTGACTTTAAAATGCTTGATGTAAGTAGGACGAAACTTAGTCATAAATAAATTACATACGAGCAATGGCTTAGAAAAAAGGGGGTCTCGACCTTCATGAGATTAACTAGGCCCTTCTTGGAATTTGTTGTACGCACCTTTAGAGGGGGGTCCACAAATACATATAAAAACCTAGTGTTTAAGTTTTTTTTTTACTCATACTACAGTTTTAATTGTACATGTCATCAAACAAATACTGTATATTTTTAATGAATATTTTAATATTCACCTTCAAAAACACCTTGTAAAACTTCCGATTGTAAAATTAACTTTGTCAACATTCCAAATACTGTACTTATTTTCTCATACATTCATATTGGTATTGAAAAACAAAAGACGTTTCTTGGAACTAACCGAGTAAGGGGGCCCAAGAAAATGAGGCATACATTTTTACTACCACCTGTAAGATCCTACTTGAGGAATCAACCCATGAAAAGAGCAGCTTAAGTAACAGAACTATCAGTAGTGAAGTTTGTAGTTTATGTTGGTAGGTTTACTAGCCTTCTTCCACCCATTATCTCAACATACCTACTTACTCCAAACATTATTTGCTAGCTATGAAAAGTTTGAAAGAAAGGACAGGGTCGGGGGTCCGCACCCCCCCTCCCCAGAATTTGTTAGTGGACCCTCCCTATAAAATGAGCTTTCCATGCTCTTGCATATGAGTGAGAAACAAACCAAAAATCTCGCATCAAAACAAGTATTATATTTTGTTGTCTATCAATGATAATTGAATTGATTTAGGTTTACTAAACCTTAAAGTCACATCACAGAATTTTAGAAATGTTCTAAGATATTCTTGGATGATCGTTACATTAAAAGTAAATTTTATAAAGCTAATATAACATATTTAACAAATTCCCAACTCTCATTTGGTCCACATTCTATTAATTATTTTTTTAACATACAAATTACTTTTCAAGTATTTATGCATTAGACTTAGAAATTACTTTTACGTAAGGCATCAGCCTTAACGTCCCACATCACCGTGGTTGATTCATTATGGAGGCCTACAGGCTCAGAGATTCTGGGTCAGATCCCAGGGAGGGTATAAACTAATTTATTTTAATATTTTATGTTTTCAATCTGGTATCATGATAGTTTAAGCTGTGGTGGTAGGTAGGGCTGTGTGTTCAGAAATAAAGACAACAGATTTGTATTTAGGTTTTTAAAAAAAGGCTAGATGCCAATATATAAGAAGGTAGGTGTTATGAAAGTAACTAAGAGAAATGATCCAAAATTTGTCTTGGTTAATATCATTACTATTAGTTCTGTAAACAGAACACCTCGCTACCTCCATTCAAAATATGCTAAGTATATTATGTTAAGAATTATGTCATGTTCATATTTTTACTACAGTCTTAACATTTCTCTTTGGATTTAAAGTTAAGTTATTATCTATAATTTTCCCTTGTATTTGATGTACTCCTAGAAGAGAGTAGTATTGTGATCGTAAAATAAATATAACTTGAGATTTTGATAAATATCGACGTTTCATGACCCCCTGAAACAGAAAAAGTTGTTTTTGCGATGTTCTCTGTCTGTATTTCGGACTAGAGCTGAAACCATTTTACCAATCGGGTTAAAACTTGGTATCTGAGGTTTTCATGGCTCAGAGGTTTTATGGAATTAGATATCCAACCCTAAATTTAAGGGTATTTACTGAAATACACAAAAAGATAAAATTGTGTTTCTCAAAAGTTACTCAAACGACTTTTACTAAATTTGGTATCTATTCATTGTTTAACATTACAAACAAAATGGAAACTCTTGTTTTCCTATGAAATCGACTTTAAAGGCTCTTTACATAAGCAGAAATTTTCAATGTTGATCATAAATACACAACTAAAGGGTGATTCACTCTGGACTGAAAACCTAATATGTGGAATATAGGATGAGCTAGAAACACGCTTGGAACGGTTCTTTATTTCATGATGAATCAGTAGACTTGGAAGAATATGTCTTCCTGCCAGCTTTCAAGCTGGGCGCCGCATTGACGCGCCATCTTTCTGGACATTAGCAAGGGAGTGTGTCTCGTCAGACAGTGTAAGCGAGTTGGTGGAAGAAAGATGATGCACTCAATTTAAGAGCGTGTGTTAATTTGTGCGTCGGTACTGGGTGACCGGTTCCTTCAAACAATGTCAGAGGGAGTTTCTGAATAAATATGATAGGTGTACACCACCCACCAGAACCGCCATTTTGAGCTTGGCAAAGAAGCTGGAGAGAACGGAAAGCTCAATGGTTCCACATACCAGTGGATTGCCCAAAATGATGGACACAAAACAGGATGTGCAGCAACAGTTATTGGCATCTCCAAAATAAATCTCTTCGAAGGATATCCTAAGAGACTGGACAATTATATTCGAACTATCAAAGCGCATCCAAACAGGCAAATATTATGTCGCGCCATATCACGGCTGCGCATGAGTTACAGCCAACCGATCTTGCAAAGCAACTGGCATATTGTCAATGGTTGTCCCAATTTGTTGCCAAAAACTCCACCCTGTTGGACATGGCATGGTTAACTGATGAAACATGGTTCCATTTATCCAGCTATGTAAGCTCGCCATATAAATGGATGTAGGCCAGTGATAATCCCCTCGCCATCCATGATCCATGAAGAGCCATTGCATTCAGCTAAAATTGGTGTCTGGTGTGCGGTGTCCCTTCACCGTATCGTTGGGCCAATATTTTTTAAAGACATGGTGAATACCGACTGATATTTGGAATTCTTTACTGAGTTTGTGAACCAGTTGGATGATCAGGAACTTGTATATGGTTACTTCCAACAGGATGGTGCAACTTACCACACCTACAATAGAAGCATGGCAGAAATTCGAAGATTTTTTCAAGACTATATTATCTCCAAAGACTTCTGGCCACCTAGGTCTCCCGACCTGACACCCCCAGATTTATTTATCTGGAGACTTTTAAAAGGAACCTTTTATGGCAACAGCCAGGGCCGATTGAGGAACTGAAAGACAACATCAGACGTGAAATTGCTGCCATAGACGTCACTACGCTACATCGCACATTCGCCAATATGGAACGTCGGGTAAATATGTGTCCGGACGCTAGGGGTGGACACTTCCAGTATCTTCTATGAAATATTCCTACTTGTTATTGGCCAAGGTATGTTTTACATTATTCAAATGTGACATTCCAATCATGAGTTAGTTAAAAAAAATATGTTCAATCCCTCGTGTATCATCCTGTATTTAAGATACGAAAAAACGTATTCTTGTAGAGTTGTATTATTGTAAAAGTTAGAAAAATATCTGGAATATATATTTATAAAACCTTTATTTTCTGAGATGTATACAAACATATATTTTTTTATTGAATACTTAGAAATATTGAAATTGTGTGTTATGCTGTTTGGTGGAGAAAGATGCTCTTCTTTCCTCCATATTTCTGTAACAGTGTACATTATCACATCTATGCGAGTTTGTGGAGTGTTTCTGCAACAATGTATACAAAAAAATCGCAAATATTAATATTTTTTAGTAAAAGTCTCTATTTTAAGTATAAAAAGAGAGAAAGTCTGTTCAGATCCCCGTACCATTTATTTTCCTTGGTGGTCAAGTTACACAGAAAACAAATAATACTATCTTCGATAGTACATTAAATTAACATAAAATAACCATGGTTCACATGTTTTAAAAAGTTACTCTAGCAATATATGTCAAAATTTTTAAAAAAATTAAGCCCTAGCTACTTGATATTTGCTATTGAACGACACACATTTGGAATGTAACCATATTTTTTAACTAAGGCCAGACTATTATATATACATATATATACATATATATACATATATTATATATAATATATATAATATATATTATATTATATATAATATATATATATTATATATAATATATATAATATATATTATATATATAATATATATTATATTATATATAATATATATTAATATATATATTATATATAATATATATACACATATATATATATATATATATAATAGTATGGCCTTAGTTCAAAAAATATCCCTGATACATTTCACTAAGATTGTTCCACGCATTTGGTAATTATCATGTGGCAAGTATCCGGACAGACAGATTGGATGCCAAATGATCGAGTTAAAACAGAACCTCACTTTACTCGGTAAGCTACTTTTTAAAATCTACGTCACTAAAGGTTAAATCCAAGAGCTAGAGAGGAAAAAGGAAGATTTAGTAAATTTATCCATATTTATGTTTAGAGAGATTGATAAAACCATCGTAATAACTCATAAGTGGAAAAACACACCCATTGCACCCTGCTGAGGTTTGTGCCTTAGTTTCCTCCCATAGTTATTTAATGCTAGCTCAACGTCTCATACCACGTGGCCACCGGTGAGGATAGGAAGTACATTCAAACATGTTACTATATTGTATCACATTAATATTATATAACAATTTTTTTTTAAAATTACCTTTCTTTCGAATATAATCGACTAAAGTAGAATATTGAACCAATGGAGACGATCTGATCTGTTTTTGCCATGGAGTAAATCAAGCTTATCTTGAAACGTGATTAGCCTCTAGAGTTGAACAATGAATCATGGTTTAAAGAGGTATTTAGCCAGCAAATGGGAACCATTAGTCTTGTTTTCTTGTCCGTTCGCGCTTTCGAAGAAGGTTGGGGGAGAAGGGGGAAAAAAAAGTTCCGGTACCAGCGCCGTAAAACCAAAACTGCCTTATAAAAAGGATACACGTTCAGTTCATTCTCGTGATAGCAACAAAAAACACAGAGCTGACGTTTATCTTGTTGTTAATTGGCTGTTTCTTAAACGGGGAAGTATAACCAACCCTTCACTTGTGGCGCAAGAAGAGAATTGGCTGGAGTCCAGTTCAGTTGGTGAGTCCAGCGGTAGTGTGAAGTTTATTTTCTCATGTGCGTCTTACTACCCGTACGGGTTATTGAAATATTTACACTAATGACCCATTTCATTGGTCAAATGGTCTAAGGTGTCACTCGCTAAAGGGGTAAGGATTGGTGTTTATGTTAAGTGCACACACAGTAGTGTTAAAAGAGGGGTTGGAAATATTATTTAAAAATTACACGTTTAAAACTACCCTTATATCCACCGTACCTAGATTTAAGCCTCTATCTCTTCATCACAGATGACCTAGAATATAGCGAGTTTTACGCCTTAGACCAGGTGTGCCAAACTAATTTAATCATAGGGCCACATTATAAAATTAAAAAGATTACGGTGCCATACCTAGAAATAAGTATTTAATAATTTTTTTCTTGATCTAACATCTAATTATTACAAATAAACAGAAGATCAGGTGTTTCCCGGAGTAACCACGCAACTCACCAGAGGCAACGCTTTCCTTTGCGTCAAACAGACAGAAAAATATCTTCATTTTATTTATCATGACCAGTTTTAATAAATATAAAAATCTAATCAAAAATTTGAAATTCCAGCTCTTAGGTGCACAGGTGTGTACACAGGAGCTATTAATTTAAAAACTACAGCCCTATGTGTTTTTTATAAATCTCGAAATGCTCATAAAAGGCAAACTCTTCATTTTATTGATATATATAAAAAATAGTATTCGTCAGGCTCAAATGTAAGAGATTCGATTAGCCCTATATTTTTTTACCAGCAGTTTGAAACATTTTATTAGTAACAATAATGTCAATTTTGGGCTTTAACTCTTAAACCAGAATCACTTTTCTAATTGCTAACAAATGTGTTTGTCATATGAGACTTCGCTGATGTTTGGCTCCATTTCGTGTGAGAAATCAACTGTTAAAACACACCTGTTCTCCTAAACATTGCACATATTTGGTGTGAAGATTAAACAATTTTTGTGAATTAATCATCCTCTAAGAAAGAGTATAGGGTTTACATGCCATATTCCACCAAACTATGCAAAATTTCTAAAGATTGAATTCCTTTACACTCGCTTCGGTGGCCGCGTGGTCTAACGTGCTAATCTCGTGTTGGACTAGGCTGCTGAAGACGGGGAGATTGGGTTTCGATCCCGGTCGAGTACATCGAGGTTCTTCCCAAAATGGGGTTTCTTTATTCCTCCACGCAAACGCTGGTACATTTCCTCTAAATTAAGCCTTACTAATCTCTAACCAATAACTGTAATTAGTACATATGTGTATAACCCGAACGGATCGTAAGACGCGGTGCTAAAAAAAATCCTTTAGGTTTATAAAAATGAGAATAGCACTGCATTGCCTGTTTTTTATCACCGTGTCTTACTACCCATTTGGGTTATACTCTTATGTATTAACTACACTGATGAATTTAGGAATGAGGAAGGCTATATTTTTAAAAATGTAGCCACCTTTTCGTGGAGGGAGAGTGGAATACTATTTTGTAAAAACCACCCTCAGTACACCCGAACTATATTTGAACCTCTTATCTCCCCGTCATTGGCAGTCTGGTTTATTGCGAGAGTAGTGCCTTATTTTATGCGGCTATAGAAGCGGATCATTGCCTGTTGGTTTATCATAAGGTTCATGGCCCACACAAAATCATAGATAGGAAATGTGGAGTTTATATTTAGAGTGAATAATATCTAAGAACTTCTTGTGAAGGATATTTCTTAGACCAGAGAAACATTGAAAATTAAAAATGATCAAATTCAATATATTCACCAAATTAAGTTTAAAATAAACTGAATTAAATTCTTATTACGTATAAAAATAAAATTAAGAATATATAAAGTTTTAAGACTCACTATTTTTTCCCAGAGATTTTAAACATTTTTTTGATCAAACAAAGGTGTGATTGGCTTTAAATATTGAGTTAAAGTCACTTTCATAATTGATTACAAATGTGTGTCCATAACCCGTGATATTTTGGACTGTTTGATCCTTTTTCATAAGAAATAAATGGTACGGTAGACCGCACAGACTTTCTCTCTCTTTCTATAAACTCGTAAGATTTCTGAACGGAATAATGTACATTGTATCATCACCACTCCACATAAGAACACGCATAAAATAATATACAATGATATATAATCAATGAGAAAAGAGGCGCATCTTTGTCCACCTAAGATCATTTCAAACAGTTTAATGTCTTCCACAAGGGTCAACACTTCGTATTAAAATTTCGATTTCTGGTTGAAATTTTAACATTTTATAAGGTGTTGCAGATCTTCAAGTCATCGCATTGATATTTAATTATTCATTTATACATTTTGACCAATAAAAAATGTAAAGATTGACTATTGAGTCTAAAATAGAGATAGATCATTGCTATGCAAACATTTCTCCTAAGAGCTTTAAGGAAAAATAACATACATTTTTAGATACTTATATTTAATTACTCTATGGCATTGGAGAATTATTGCGTTAAGACTTAAGTAGTATATGTTTACAACTAAAGCTCACAAAATTGTATTAATATATTTGCAAATATCTCAGAAACTGCTGCTTTTATAAAAATATATGTCAAATAAAAGTTTTTTATATCTAATAGTCCTACAATTTTGCAATGATAAGTTGTTTAGTTTCTCCAATAGTTGTGGAGATACGGAAATTAACGCTTCTGTAATGTACCCTAAAAATCATTTTCATAGGAAAATGAAAATAGCCAGTTTATTTATAATCTTAATCAACGCCTAGATACGAATTTTAATCAAAATCGTTTGAGCCGATTTTGAGAAAATCGACTTTTTCTCTTTTTGCCCTTCATTAAACTACCCTTAATTTTAAGTTTTAATAGACACACAGACAGACGGCATTGCAAAGACTATTTTTTAAGGTTCGGGGGGTCATGAGACGTTGAAATCCATCAACATTTCAGGTTAGTTTTTTTTACGATCGCAATACTTAAGCTTTAATGTCCAAAAAGCTAAAAATATATATATAATTGCGTATATATTGAAAATTATTGATTTTATAAAAATATGTTTCGGATAAAATATTTGTATTATAAATATATATACATATTTGTAATGCTAAGTAATTTCATATCTCAAATAATTTCGGAGCTATTATTAAAAATGTTTATTTACGCATCAGACCGGAGCCCTTAAAGCCATTTTGCCGAAATATTGAGAGTAGCCATTTTGTTTGGAATATTTATTAATGTTCATAAATGAAATTTAATCAAAATCGTTAGAGCCGATTTTGATAAAATCGACTTTTTCTCTTTTTGCCCTTCAGTAAACTACCCTTAATTTTAGAGGTAGATATCCACTTCCAAAAACCCCTCGGGGCAACCCTATGAAAACCCTAGATATCAAGTTTCAGCTCAATCGGTAAAATAGTTTAGGCTCTAGTTGGAGGTACAGACAGACAGACAGACAGACGGAAATTCAAAAACCACTTTTTTGGATTCAGGAAGTCATGAAACGTCAAAATTCATCAAAATCTCGAGTTCGAATTTTTTGACGATCACCATACTTTCTCTACCTGTAAGATAGAGAGAAAGTAGAAACAATTGTCCACAGACTTATGTGATGTTAAATATTGCATATATATATTTTTACTTTCTCTCTATCTTACAGGTAGAGAAAGTATTGTGATCGTCAAAAAAATCGAGCTCGAGATTTTGATGAATTTTGACGTTTCATGACTTCCTGAATCCGAAAAAGTGGTTTTTGAATTTCCGTCTGTCTGTCTGTCTGTCTGTCTGTCTGTCTGTACCTCCAACTAGAGCCTAAACTATTTTACCGATTGAGCTGAAACTTGATATCTAGGGTTTTCATAGGGTTGCCCCAAGGGGTTTTTGGAATTGTATATCTACCCCTAAAATTAAGGGTAGTTTACTGAAGGGAAAAAAGAGAAAAAGTCGATTTTATCAAAATCGGCTCTAACGATTTTGATTAAATTTCATTTATGAACATAAATAAATATTCCAAACAAAATGGCTACTCTCAATATTTCGGCAAAATCGTTTTAAGGGCTCCGGTCTGATGCGTAAATTAACATTTTTTATAATAGCTCCGAAACTATTTGAGATATGAAATTACTTAGCATTACAAATATGTATATATATTTATAATACAAATATTTTATTCGAAACATATTTTTATAAAATCAATAACTTTCAATATATACGCAATTATATATATATTTTTAACTTTTTGGGCATTAAAGCTTAAGTATTGCGACCGTAAGAAAAACTAACCTGAAATGTTGATGGATGTCGACGTCTCATGACCCCCCGAACCCTTAAAAATAGTCTTTGCAATGCCGTCTATCTGTGTGTCTATTAAAACTTAAAATTAAGGGTAGTTTACTGAAGGGAAAAAAGAGAAAAAGTCGATTTTCTCAAAATCTGCTCTAACGATTTTGATAAAATTTCATTTATGAACATAAATAAATATTCCAAACAAAATGGCTACTCTCAATATTTCGGCAAAATCGTTTTAAGGGCTCCGGTCTGATGCGTAAATTAACATTTTTTATAATAGCTCCGAAACTATTTGAGATATGAAATTACTTAGCATTACAAATATGTATATATATTTATAATACAGATATTTATCTGAAACATATTTTTATAAAATCAATAACTTTCAATATATACGCAATTATATATATATTTTTAACTTTTTGGGCATTAAAGCTTAAGTATTGCGACCGTAAGAAAAACTAACCTGAAATGTTGATGGATGTCGACGTCTCATGACCCCCCGAACCCTTAAAAATAGTCTTTGCAATGCCGTCTGTCTGTGTGTCTATTAAAACTTAAAATTAAGGGTAGTTTACTGAATGGCAAAAAGAGAAAAAGTCGATTTTCTCAAAATCGGCTCCAACGATTTTGATTAAATTTCATTTATAAACATTAATAAATATTCCAAACAAAATGGCTACCCTCAATATTTCGGCAAAATGGCTTTAAGGGCTCCGGTCTGATGCGTAAATTAACATTTTTTTAAATAGCTCCAAAACTATTTAAGATATGAAATTACTTAGCATTACAAATATGTATATATATTTATAATACAGATATTTATCTGAAACATATTTTTATAAAATCAATAACTTTCAATATATACGCAATTATATGAATTTTTTTAACTTTTTGGACATTAAAGTTTAAGTATTGCGACCGTAAAAAAAAACTAACCTGAAATGTTGATGGATGTCGACGTCTCATGACCCCCCGAACCCTAAAAAATAGTCTTTGCAATGCCGTCTGTCTGTGTGTCTATAAAAACTTAAAATTAAGGGTAGTTTACTGAAGGACGAAAAGAGAAAAATTTGGTTTTCTCAAAATCTGCTTAAACGATTTTGATTAAAATTCGTATCTAGGCGTTGATTAAGATTATAAATAAACTGGCTATTTTCATTTTCCTATGAAAATGATTTTTAGGGTACATTACAGAAGCGTTAATTTCCGTATCTCCACAACTATTGGAGAAACTAAACAACTTATCATTGCAAAATTGTAGGACTATTAGAAATAAAAACTTTTATTTGACATATATTTTTATAAAAACAGCAGTTTCTGAGATATTTGCAAATATATTAATACAATTTTGTGAGCTTTAGTTGTAAACATATACTACTTAAGTCTTAACGCAATAATACTCCAATGCCATAGAGTAATTAAATATAAGTAAGTATCTAAAAAAAGTATGTTATTTTTCCTTAAATCTCTTAGGAGAAATGTTTGCATAGCAATGATCTATCTCCATTTTAGACTCAATAGTCAATATTTACATTTTTTATTGGTCAAAATGTATAAATGAATAATTAAATATCAATGCGATGACTTGAAGATCTGCAACACCTTTTAAAATTTTAAAATTTTAACCAGAAATCGAAATTTTAAAACGAAGTGTTGACCCTTGTGGAAGACATTAAACTGTTTGAAATGTTCTTAGGTGGACAAAGATGCGCCTCTTTTCTCATTGATTCTATATCATTGTATATTATTTTATGCGTGTTCTTATGTGGAGTGGTGATGATACAATGTACATTATTCCGTTCAGAAATCTTACGAGTTTATAGAAAGAGAGAGAAAGTCTGTGCGGTGTGCCGTACCATTTATTTTAATTTAACAAACTATGGGAATCAATCATTGGTGAGTAAAAGATGAAAATTTGGTACATCAACCTCACTTGGTGGATTTTACCAAATGATCCGTGTGCCACACAGAAACATAAATCGGGCCACATGTGGCCAATGGGCTGCGGGTGTGATACTCATCCCTTAGAATCTAGATCATATGAGTGGCGTCATGATTTTCCGATATATAGATAACAATTTCCTCATTGAAATGTGCTCAATTTGCCGCTTATTACCAATCTTCCGGTACAACCACACTTACTAATACACAATACAATGAGGCAGAAGCGATGAAGGTAGAGCTTAGAGTAAATATACCCGCATTAGCGTTAAGGAAAAGTGAAAAACCATTTACGATAAAAACACCTTCAGTACACCCTTCTGGGATTCAAACTCTGACCTACCCATCACAGGAAAGCAAGACCAGATCTGTTTAACATTTAATTTGCGTATTCACCAATTCAGGCAGAGTGAGAATGTTAGAATTGAAACATTTTTCAGATATAAATAAGGTATATTCTAGGCTTTCTTTCAAACATAACTCAGAATGTGTTAAGTTTTTAGTTTAAATAGGTTTATATGTCAACAGTCCAAACCATTAATATATTTGTTTACTTATTTTATGATATTTATTATGAAGTAACGAGGATCAATACAATTAGTTAGAACCCATTTAACCACTCAGAAACATTTTCTGCCCCCTAAGAGATAGAAAAAGACATTAATACAATGTGTTCCACTGCCCATTAAACCGTTCACAGTAAAAGACGGAGAATATATTTCATAAACAAGCCATTAGTCAAGTAAATGAATTGTTAAACGTTAGTGTGCTGATAGTCGTTAGTCTGTGCGAGACGAAGGCGCCTTTTAAAAGAGCGAAGAGGTTTTTTTTTTAAATTACTCCCATTTATCATCATGGATTAAAGAGAGAAATAGGTTCTATTAATTGAAAAATTTGCATTTGTTTGTTTAGAAAACTGTTATTCATGAATTAGCTATAGTCCGTTTATGGTAATTTGTACATTGAGAAATTACTAAAAATAATTCCATACTTTAGACAAAAGTATGTGTGGTCGCATGGTTTAAAGCGTCACTCTGCTGTTGGATTGGATTGCCAGTAATTAGTGGATTGGTATTTGAATCGTGGTTGGGTGTATTTAAGATGGTTTTCCCTAATTGATTTACCACCCTCTTTCCAAGGAAATACGAATCCATTTAATTTAAGTTCTACTTTTTTTCATCCCTAATAATAAGGGTTACTTTTCAGAAACTATTAATAGAAATCTTTTATCCTAAGATATCCCCATTTTCGAAATTATTAATCTTACTTTAAACTTTTTATTTAAAATTAGCTGTATTTACTTTTTTAAGTCTAAAATGAGCACGAATTAATTAATATCAAAACATGAAAGCGAGCTGAATTGGTTTGTTAATAAAGGGGTGAGAAAACATGGAGAAAATAACTTAAAACATGTAGTAATAAATATCCATTGAGAATAAATAGATTTAAAAACCACCTCCTGCCCTGAATACAAAATGGCATGCAGCAGTGGATGGAATAAATGTATTATATTCGCTGACATAATTACATCATTTATATTTAATGTATTCATATTCCGGACTACTTAGAGACACCTTTTTTCTTGAACCTCTTAACAGGAGTTGCTAAATGCATTCTAGAGTTTACAACAGCATTTGTATCCAATCTAATATGTGAATCGCTGGGCCTAATGCAATGTTATGACTAAAGATGAATAAGATTAAGCACATTATTAATTTTCATGGTAGGAATAAATTGTCTAATGTCTAGTAAAAAATCAATTTTAACTGTTATCAATAGTGTCATTGTGTGCTTACTCATACTGCCCCTGTTATCCCTATTCCAATAGCATACACATACACATACATATTTAGTGGGACTTGTTGTAACTTTGAATAATAGACATACTATATAAGATAAAATTGTAATATGTTCACAAAATTAACTAGTTGGCCTCTAAATTTCGAAAAAATTACTCTTTTTTTAGTAATTGCGAATTAACTGTGCTAAAACTATATAGTTATTTTCATATTAGTAGACATCATAATTATTTACCGTTTTTGGCTCAAAACTAGGGAAATTGATTTATTTGACAAAATACTATTGGTAAAAGAAGTAAATTAAGTTTTGAAACTAACCAATTACTACATCAAAAATATTGTGACTAAAAGCAAGATAAAGAATATTTTTAGTCTTAAATATTCTTTCTCTTCATAGCACACTTTACAACTTAAATCTTTTACCATTTTAAAACGAAGAAAATATTTTACTTTCCAACTTTCTTTACTGAAATACAAATTTTTATCCAAACAGGGTCCAGTAAATATAGTTACCCCATATTAGATTGGATATCCTGGATTAGTAGTATGAATGAGTGCACTTAAAAAAAGTCAGATCTAAAAAAATCTACCAAGAGTGGAAATATTTTATTTTATCAAAAAATTATAAGGAGATATTGCACCACCTCTATATAAGCATTTAAAAATGTATGGGTTTTGTTAGTTTATAAAACCCATATAAATTTAACTTTTATTCAAATTAAATTTTAAAACGAAACTTAGCTTCTTAAGCCCACTTTGAGCAATCCAACCCATTTTAGAGGTCGAATGGTCTAAAGAATCTAAGAAATCACTCTCGAGAAACTAGAATGTCGATGATGGAGATAACAAGGCTTGCATCTCGATCGGATGTACCGAAGGTGGTTTTCCTACATGGTTTTACACATTCCTTCCATGCAAATGCGGAAACATCTTCTTCAGCCTTAACACATTATCGGAATTAGTGTGTATGCGTACAGCTCAAACGAATAGTAAAACGCGGTGTTAAAAAAAATAGCATTGAATACTATTTTCTGAAAAAGTAATGATTCGTCACTTCCTAATTTACATTTTCCATGACTATAGTAATAGCAGGCTTATATAGTTGATCTCTCTCTCTCCGGTGGTGGATCAACATCGAAGGCTCGACACGTGACATCTTGATTTATTGATAATGTGTGTGAGGTGCGTCGACCCATACCGAGGGTGCGATCAGGGACATGTAATAACTCCACTCCAAATACAGTACAGTTCAAACGATGACATTGACACGTAACCTTTTCAAAGAAAAAATATGCTCATATTCTGGATGAATTTACTGAGCTTACTGATGAGAGCAAAAAAAACTACGTTTGGTTTATGAGTTGTTGTTTTTTAAATTATGTTTTAAATTTTTGTCTCTCACCACTTTCAAGTATTTATTTTCCCCACATTTTTGTAGCCATCAAGGTTGTACGCATATTTAATAATTATGCTGTGTTTGCGGTTAGTAAGGTAGAATGTTAAATGAAATGTAGCCTAATTTTCTTAGTGAGGGGGAAACCATTTAGGAAAAATAAGTGGTACAGTGCACCATACAGACTTTCTCCCTTTAATCTTAAAATAGAGACATTTATCAAAAACTCGTAAGATTTGTGAAATTAAATACAATATACATTGTTTTGTAAACACTCCACCAAAGAGTATAAATGAAATAATAGCACTGTTACAAAAACATTGAGAAAATAGGAATATCTCTGTCCCCAAGAGCATAAAAATATATTTTAATTTCAAAGTGTTTCATAAATATATATATATATATGTATATATGTTTGCTTACAGCTCAGAAACTATTAGTTTAATAAATATAGGCCTATATTTCAGATAACATATTTTCGTTTTTAATGTTAGTTTAACTTTACGATAAGTTATTTAATATTTGAAATAGTTGTTGAGGTAAAATAAAATTAGAAATTTCGCTTATACAAATTACCCCTTAGGGTGCTGCTACATGATAGAACACTGAAAATCTTTGCAGAAATTTAGAAATCTCAAATTATTTATGAAGTTTTTTGATTTTTTTTTAATACTGCTTTCAACAAAAGTAGGTACAAATAATTAGAATATTTCTGGCCGGTTAAATGTTTAAATGTTTAATCTAATTTCTTTCTTTATGCAAAAATGTGTACTTCATGTGCATGCTACTTAAAATGCACTCAAGCTACCCTTAGTTTGTGGTAGACAGATTAGCATCCCTTGGTCTAGCTCATTAGACTCGTACTTACTTCAAATGGTCACCATTGATTGAGAGGTCAAGATTCATATACCAGGTATTTGCACCGGAAATGTTTTATCTCATTTAATTCATCACAAAATTACTCCAATATTCTCCTCCCACTGATGCTGATGTGCACTTCATCTTAAACTACCCCCACGCCACCCCCCGACAAACCTTACGCCCTTATATTTACATCTGAGACTACACAATTAATATCCCGAGTGATTATTATTATTATTATTATTATTATTATTATTATTTGAGGTAGGCGTATTTAACAAGCATTTTCTAAACCAACTGATTATACCAACACACGACCTATAAACTAACTTAAATCTAGAGCAGACACAATCCCCAACCCCCCTGATTGTTAATTCATCACTAATAAAGTGGAAACCCACCTTTCACAAACGATAAATTCTGTGGCCACGATGGGAATTGAACCTGGGACTCTTCTCTCAATAGGCATACAAGCTACCCACTGATTCAAGAAATAAGACCTCTCTCAAGTGTTTAAACCTCATAATTAAACAAAACAACACATCGTGTGTAACCTCACATATTATTTTTTAAATTTTTTAGGTCACCCGCATCTCTGGGCACATAGAATAAAACAGGGGCCGCAAACATGCGGCCTATGGGTCCGTTTAAACCAGCCGTACCAGTGTTTTACTCGGAAGTATTTGGCTGATAAATATCCCACAGTCAAAATGAAATCAGCAAAAATACTATAAATCTTTGGAAGTACACACAATTTTGAATGGGTTTTCTCCCTATTAAATTAATCCAAGTTAAGAAGTCAGCTTACAATGAACATTTACAAAGCACAACGAGAATTGTTTCAAGTCAAAATATTTTTCCAAATTTTGATAATTTATTAAGTGAAAAGCTATGCCAGATTTCCAACGAACAGTATATGTGATAAATTACCACCCTGACATTTTGTTTTAAATGAAAAATATTTGAATTTTGAACTAAGTTTATTATTACTGTCTTTGTCATAACTATTTAATTTTTACTCTAGCAATTTTTTTAATATAGTAAATTGACAAATAAAAATTGTTTTTTTTTTTAATTTGCCTTTTGCTTCCGCACTAAAAGAAAATATGTTTGTAGAAATCAGTGTACTTTGAGAATGAAAAGGGGTTAAAATAAAGTAAGCTATTTAAATCTGTATAAACATTCAAAATGTACAATATAGTAAATAAAAATTGTATGTGTGGCTCGCAATGCCTCCTTAATGATATAATGCGGCCCTCGCAACTGTTTGAGTTTGACATCCCTAGACTAGAACTCAAGCTCCTCAAATCTGGCTTGAGGATGAGGGATTGCCAGGGGTTCTAATACCAACTGGTTATTCCGAGAATCTTCGTTCGTAAATGGTTCATCTCTCCACGTAAATAATAACTCAAAAAGCAGTAAAATACCTTTAGTTTTAGGTTTAGAATAAAAATCACTATTGGGCCTCGAGATATGAACATTTTACATTTCTAAGTATAAAGTTTAAACAAAACCCATCAAACTGTTTCGGTTGCAGCAACAACATTTGATCTAAATTGGTAAATCAAAACAGAGGTGACTCACTGACTGACTTTGAAATTAATTTTTTTTTTCTGGCAGAAAATATTCATAATGACACCCCTTTGATGGTGCCAAAATTTGTCTAAATAATCTAATAGCCAATTTTGGGGAGAAGAAGCTAATTTACTGCTAGGCTTGAGGAATGGAAAGGCGTCTACAAATTTGAAAACTGTTAGTTGTGTCATAAATAATTAGAAGGCGGTTAATGAAATAATTTAATTTATCGAAACAGAACTTTCTGAGATAATGGACATTCAAAGTTCCTGAGAAATAGAGTAGAAAAATAAAAATACATATTTCAATAAACTATTAAATAAAACCATTTTATAAGGAAACTTGTATGCAAAAATATACACAGTATCTACGTAAACCTATATTTATAAAGTTATTGTAAAAGTGATTAAAAATAAATCTTCTATGTTAAACACCACATTTTTGCTAATTTTAAATTGATGTGAGTTTTTCGGGTCACATCGCTCGGGTCACAAGTGATTTGTCACCAGTTTTAACATGGTAAAAGCAATGAATATCCCATATCGTTCTCTACTTTAATTTATATAATATACTACCATAATGCAGCTGAGTGCTCCCCTTGAAATCCTAAGATAATTCAGGTAAACATCCGTGAGGCGTTAGGTTCAATCCCAACACTCTGCCCAAAGATGGTTTTCCAATGACTAAGGGCTTTATTTGATCCTAGGGCTGGTGTAATGCTCTTCTAAAAGCTATCTACCTGCTAGCTCCCAATGCCTTGAGTATCATATGTTTATAGGCTTATACATTTTTGTATCCATCTGAAATAGAAAATCTATTTTAAACTAAGCACGTATCCATATAGTCGGATTGCCATAGAAAGAAGGATTCAGAGGCTAAATGCAGAGTAGCCAACATTGAAAAAATAGTGGTATATTTAGATTACTTTGTACAAATTGCAAACGTATGTCAAAGAGGACAGCAAATAACACTTGGCTTGGCTTATGAATATATAGAATATTTTTTCACATCTTACTACCCACTAGCTATCCAAATAGATATACTTATGGGATAGTATATTTAGTAAATGTCCCCGCAATGGTGTGGGGTTTAAGCTAGAAACCAATACAGATAAAACACATTCTGCGTACACCAGGAAGGGATTTGAGCTCCGGCCTCCCAGTTATCGTCAAACTAGATTAAACTAGTTTTAAATTTATTACACTGGCCCACCGATGTGAGTAAACAGTCATCACCCTTGTTTTTAAAGTACTAATAGAAATAATAATCGAAATATAAAGGTATTGACTGGAAAATGCAATTGGAAGATACCATTGAGAAGACTTAGACGCAGATGGGAGGATAATATAAGAATGGACCTGAAAGAGATAGGATGTAATGAGGTGGACTGAATAGAACTAGCTCAAGATAGGGATAGGTGGCCTACTTTGTAAGTGCTGTAATGAGCTTTTAAGTTCCTAATACCATAGAGTAAATAGGGCCTAAGTAAATATAGATATCTACTTCTGGTAAAACAATGGATCCGTTTGTATGTATGTCAGTTGCCTAAGATATCTGTAACCACCTAATTGATTGCGATGTAGTTTACACTTTCTAATGTTAATTTAATCTTGGAAACCAATTGATTTATAAATTATGATGAATCATTACGTTTTATATGAACCCTAACCTAAAATAGTGTATTTTACCATTTCTTTAGTTTCCTATTTCTGTCTGTCTGTCTTTGACCTTGCATCCAAAACAGTTTAATGGACTTTTTTTTTCAAACTTTAAAATTAAAACTAGTTTGGGTTTGAGTAATATTTCCTAGTTACACATTTTATGAAAATATCTCAAACATTTTATTTAAATTCTAAAATTAATATTTAGGATTTATTTGACATAAAAAATGGCATTGTATCTTTGGATTTTGTTGACTGATTTTTCAAAATGTTGAGATATTTTTAAAACTACTGTGGTTCTAAATGAGTATCTTAGGATTGTTTGACATGAAAAATTTCACTGTATGCTTGTTTTTACTTTCTCTCTATCTTACAGGTAGAGAAATTATGGTGATCGTCAAAAAAAATTGAACTCGAGATTTTGATGAATCTTGACGTTTCATGACTCCCTGAATCCGAAAAAGTGGTTTTTGAAATTCCGTCTGTCTGTCTGTCTGTCTGTACCTCCACTAGAGCCTAAACTATTTAACCGATTGAGCTAAAACTTGATATATAGGGTTTTCATAGGGTTGCCCCGAGGGGTTTTTGGTATTGGATATCTACCCCTAAAATTAAGGGTAGTTTACTGAATGGCAAAAAGAGAAAAAGTTGATTTTCTCAAAATCGGCTCTAACGATTTTGATTAAATTTCATTTATGAACATTAATAAATATTCCAAAAAAAATGGCTACTCTCAATATTTCAACAAAATCGCTTTAAGGGCTCCGGTCAGATGCGTAAATTAACATTTTTTATAATAGCTCCGAAACTATTTGAGATATGAAATTACTTAGCATTACAAATATGTATATATATTTATAATACAAATATTTTATTCGAAACATATTTTTATAAAATCAATAATTTTTAATCTATACGCAATTATATATATATTTTTAGCTTTTTGGACATTAAAGCTTAAGTATTGCGATCGTAAAAAAAACTAACCTGAAATGTTGATGGATTTCGACGTCTCATGACCCCCCCCCCCAACCCTAAAAAATAGTCTTTGCAATGCCGTCTGTCTGTGTGTCTATTAAAACTTAAAATTAAGGGTAGTTTACTGAAGGGCAAAAAGAGAAAAAGTCGATTTTCTCAAATCGGCTCTACGATTTTGATTAAATTTCATTTATAAACATTAATAAATATTCCAAACATAATGGCTACCCTCAATATTTCGGCAAAATGGATTTAAGGGCTCCGGTCTGATGCGTCAATTGACATTTTTTTAAATAGCTCCGAAACTATTTGAGATATGAAATTACTTAGCATTACAAATATGTATATATATTTATAATACAGATATTTTATCCGAAACATATTTTTATAAAATCAATAACTTTCAATCTATACGCAATTATATGAATTTTTTTAACTTTTTGGACATTAAAGTTTAAGTATTGCGACCGTAAAAAAAAACTAACCTGAAATGTTGATGGATGTCAACGTCTCATGACCCCCCGAACCCTAAAAAATAGTCTTTGCAATGCCGTCTGTCTGTGTGTCTATAAAAACTTAAAATTAAGGGTAGTTTACTGAAGGGCGAAAAGAGAAAAATTTGGTTTTCTCAAAATATACTCAAACGATTTTGATTAAAATTCGTATCTAGGCGTTGATTAAGATTATAAATAAACTGGCTATTTTCATTTTCCTATGAAAATGAATTTTAGGGTACTTTACAGAAGCGTTAATTTCCGTATCTCCACAACTATTGGAGAAACTAAACAACTTATCATTGCAAAATTGTAGGACTATCAGAAATAAAAAACTTTTATTTGACATATATTTTTATAAAAGCAGCAGTTTCTGAGATATTTACAAATATATTAATACAATTTTGTGAGCTTTAGTTGTAAACATATACTACTTAAGTCTTAACGCAATAATTCTCCAATGCCATAGAGTAATTAAATATAAGTAAGTATCTAAAAAAAGTATGTTATTTTTCCTTAAATCTCTTAGGAGAAATGTTTGCATAGCAATGATCTATCTCCATTTTAGATTCAATAGTCAATATTTACATTTTTTATTAGTCAAAATGTATAAATGAATAATTAAATATCAATGCGATGACTTGAAGATCTGCAACACCTTATAAAATGTTAAAATTTTAACCAGAAATCGAAATTTTAATACGAAGTGTTGACCCTTGTGGAAGACATTAAACTGTTTGAAATGCTCTTAGGTCGACAAAGATGCGCCTCTTTTCTCATTGATTCTATATCATTGTATATTATTTTATGCGTGTTCTTATGTGGAGTGGTGATGATACAATGTACATTATTCCGTTCAGAAATCTTAGGAGTTTATAGAAAGAGAGAGAAAGTCTGTGCGGTGTGCCGTACCATTTATTTTTCTTTAAATCTCTTAGAGGTGACCTGGTGGTCTAGGGGTAAGGTGTCAGACTTCTGTGTTGGGGGTCCGGGGTTCAATCCTCGGTCCCGGCACAGATTTATCTGATTGCCAAACCCTTCCTTCACCTCTGACAAGACGTGTATTAATCACAACTTGTGAATGTGAGGAATGCCAGGCCTCCACCGTGGTTCGGATTCCACGTTAAACTGTAGGTCCTCCATTTCATCTCACAATCACCCTACCATTACACATTAGCGTAAGTGCGTATAACCCGAACGGGTAGTAAGACGCGGTGCTAATAATAATAATAATAATAATAATTTAAATCTCTTAGGAGAAATGTTTGCATAGCAATGATTTATCTTCATTTTAGACTCAATAGTCAATATTTACATTTTTTATTGGTCAAAATGTATAAATGAATAATTAAATATCAATACGATGACTTGAAGATCTGCAACACCTTATAAAATGTTAAAGCTTTAACCAGAATCGAAATTTTAATACGAAGTGTTGACCCTTGTGGAAGACATTAAACTGTTTGAAATGTTCTAAGGTGGACAAAGATGCGCCTCTTTTCTCATTGATTCTATATCATTTTATATTATTTTATGCGTGTTCTTATGTGGAGTGGTGATGATTCAATGTACATTATTCTGTTCAGAAATCTTACGAGTTTATAGAAAGAGAGAGAAAGTCTGTGCGGTGCTCCGTACCATTTATCTTTTTACTTTCTCTCTATCTTATAGGTAGAGAAAGTATGGTTATCGTCAAAAAAATCGAACTCGAGATTTTGATGAATTTTGACGTTTCATGACTTCCTGAATCCGAAAAAGTGGTTTTTGAATTTCCGTCTGTCTGTCTGTCTGTCTGTCTGTCTGTCTGTCTGTACCTCCAACTAGAGCCTAAACTATTTTACCGATTGAGCTGAAACTTGATATCTAGGGTTTTCATAGGGTTGCCCCGAGGGGTTTTTGGAATTGGATATCTACACCTAAAATTAAGGGTAGTTTACTGAAGGGAAAAAAGAGAAAAAGTCGATTTTCTCAAAATTGGCTCTAACGATTTTGATTAAATTTCATTTATGAACATTAATAAATATTCCAAACAAAATGGCTACTCTTAATATTTCGGCAAAATCGCTTTAAGGGCTCCGGTCTGATGCGTAAATTAACATTTTTTTATAATAGCTCCGAAACTATTTTATATATGAAATTACTTAGCATTACAAATATGTATATATATTTATAATACAAATATTTTATTTGAAATATATTTTTATAAAATCAATAATTTTCAATCTATACGCAATTATATATATATTTTAAGCTTTTTGGACATTAAAGCTTAAGTATTGCGATCGTAAAAAAAAACTAACCTGAAATGTTGATCGATTTCGACGTCTCATAACCCCCCGAACCCTAAAAAATAGTCTTTGCAATGCCGTCTGTCTGTGTGTCTATAAAATTAACATTAAGGGTAGTTTACTGAAGGGCGAAAAGAGAAAAATTTTGTTTTCTCAAAATCTGCTCAAACGATTTTGATTAAAATTCGTATCTAGGCGTTGATTAAGATTATAAATAAACTGGCTATTTTCATTTTCCTATGAAAATGATTCTTAGGGTACATTACAGAAGCGTTAATTTCCGTATCTCCACAACTATTTGAGAAACTAAACAAATTATCATTGCAAAATTGTAGGACTATTAGAAATAAAAAACTTTTATTTGACATATATTTTTATAAAAGCAGCAGTTTCTGAGATATTTGCAAATATATTAATACAATTTTGTGAGCTTTAGTTGTAAACATATACTACTTAAGTCTTAACGCAATAATTCTCCAATACCATAGAGTAATTAAATATAAGTATCTAAAGAGTATGTTATTTTTCCTTAAATCTCTTAGGAGAAATGTTTGCATAGCAATGATCTATCTCCATTTTAGACTCAATAGTCAATATTTACATTTTTATTGGTCAAAGTGTATAAATGAATAATTAAATATCAATGCGATGACTTGAAGATCTGCAACACCTTATAGAATGTTAAAATTTTAACCAGAAATCGAAATTTTAATACGAAGTTTTGACCCTTGTGGAAGAAATTAAACTGTTTGAAATGCTCTTAGGTGGAAAAAGATTTGCCTCTTTTCTCATTGATTATATATCATTGTATATTATTTTATGCGTGTTCTTATGTGGAGTGGTGATGATACAATGTACATTATTCCGTTCAGAAATCTTACGAGTTTATAGAAAGAGAGAGAAAGTCTGTGCGGTGTGCCGTACCATTTATTTTTTTAAATTGAACTATTTTAAAAGTTGCTCTAATGATTTCTTTCAAATAGATAGCCTATCTTATAAGTATTTTAGAAGATAAATAACTATATCAATTTTGGTCATAAAAACATTCATTTACTAATTGAGTTTTGAATAATTTGATTTTTACTTTCTCATATTAAGAAAAAGTATTGAAATCGTGAAAATTTTGGATTTTGAGATAATAAAGAATCCTAACGTTTTATATGTGTCTGAGCCCCCAAAAAAATGTGTACAATTACTTTGCCTGTCCCCATGTCTGTCTTTCTACCTGTATGTCCTTGGCTACGGATCCGAAACGGTTGGATGGATTAAGCTCAAACAGATTTTTTTTTAGCCTACCCCTAAAATTAAGGGTAGTTTATGATGAGTGATCCTTTTCAATTTCAATTTTTTCTAAAATTTGTTTCGACTCGATTTAATATGATGAGGATATGGATCCGTGCATGCTCCACGATTGAGCAGCAATTATGTTGATAACGTTTTTACGTTCATACGCCTGAGGGTTGGGATACCAGTTGTCATACTGCGCACTTGCTATCATACGGCTATGTGATGATCCGATTTAATGCCTAGCCCACTGTAGGATATACTTATTATTATTAGTTCTTTTCTTTTCGTTTATTATGGTTGAAATTAGAAAATCTCAATGTTCATATAGGATTTATTTAGTTAATTACATTCTTAATATTTTAAATTCAACATTAAAATGACATAGTTTAACTCGTTTAACCAACTGATGTGGAGAGCCAGAGTCAGAAAGCGAGCTATCTATAAGCAGAAGCTGCTTCAGTCCCTTATATATGACCTACCCCTTGCTTCTTGGACCCCCCTGTCTTTAGTGTTAAAACCAACCGTTAGGAGAACTCTTGGCAACCTTATGTTGTGAAGGCTTGATTCCTATTGGGTAAAAGATGGCCAACTCATCATTACAGTTTTAAATAGAACGGAAGAAATTTTTAAACAAGGAAGGTTTGGAACGTATAATATTTGAATTTACTTCTTAAAATGCCTTATGGGCTTGAATCTCAGTGAAATAAATAACAATTAATGAACGTGGTATTAATAATGAAGATGCAAATTGAATTTAGAATCTTGGACTGAAATAAAAATCGTTCAAATTTGCCTGGTCATCCATAGATGAAGTATTAAAAGGAGAATTTACTTATAATTCTTTAAAAAAAATATAATTCATCCATGACTTTTAAAATAGGTAAATTAGAGGAGTCCAAAACAGTATTATTACAAATTGATCTAACGATTTTTTTAAAAAGGATATACAGGGAGCGGTTGACTTCCCAAATAGTGCTGTATACTTGGGGTTTGGGTAAAAATTTTCTAAAGGGTATTTAACTGGTGAGTAGTTTTTGAAATTTTGAAATATTTAGAAAATCAATCTAGCAATTTTGTTTTGAATGTGTATCTGCAGATTGTTTGAAATTACATAAAAAACTGTATACTTATTATTTGGGGGAAGATTAGTTTAAGGATAGTTAATTGAATATTTTTTAATTATAATGTTTTTAAAAAATCGCTCGTTGTTTGGTTCTAAATGTAAATTTGTAAAATTTTTTACATTAAAACTAATTATATATATTATTTGTTTTTTCTAAAACAAAATCATTTTATAGTAGTTTGCTGATGACTGATGTTGTTTAAATTAAGTATTTTAGTACTGTTTTATATAATCAATAAGAATTAATTTAAGGATAGTTAACTTACAACAAATATAGAACATTTGAAATGTTTCGAAATTGACCTGGAATATTGAGTTTAAAATGGGTATCTGGAACTTTGCTTCCATAATAAATAAAAATACATTTATATTATTTAGAATTTAAAATACTTTTAGGGTATTTTACAAATGATTCTTTTTTGAAAATTTAAATTTTTCAATAATATCTGAAAAACTCGATTTAAAATTTACAGATAAATTTTACTCTATTTTTTTGTGATTAACCAAATGATATATTGATTTTTATGGGGAAAACATTTTTAAGCGTAGTTTACTAAAAATTAATTTTTTCTTTCTCTCGACACCTCGGAGAGAAAGTAGGCATACTGTGATCGTAAAAATAAAACAAAAAAATAAACAAAAAAAGTTTTTGCAGTACCATCTGTTTGTCTGTCCATCTTTTGGTCTGTATCTCAGGCTAGAGTCGTAACTATTTACCGATTGAGCTATAAAACTTGGTATCCGGGGTTTTCTTAAGGTTCACCCGAGGTGTTTTTGGAATTAGACATCCAACCCTAAATTTAAGGCTAGTTTACTGGAGGGCAAAGAGAGAAAAATCGATTTTCTCGAAATTAGCATCAATGATTTTGATTAAATTTTATATCTAGACACCGTTTATTAGCAAGAACAAGATAACAACTCTCATTTTCTCATGAAAATTACTTTGTGGGTGCTTTACATGAGGGAGATTTTCCAATTTTCATCATTTCTCCGCAACTATACTAAATAACTTATCATGTTAAAGTTGTATAATTAAAGATAAGTTTTATCATATATATTATAACGCTATTACTTCATAGAGCTGAGTGGTAAATAACAAAGCTTTAAAAATTGGTGAATATTTACCAATTTGAAGATATTTTTTCTGCCTTACTTGAGCAACAGGGAAAAGTATCTAATTAAAATTCAAGGAGAAACTATATGAGATATTTTAACCTGAAACCCAAAGAGTAGTAATTAATTCAAAGAGCAATCTTAGGGCTGTATTATCAATAAGAACAGCCTCGACTATTCATATTTTGTGTGCCCCGTCATGATGTATAGTTTGTCAATAAAGTTAGCGTGTGTTTACTTACTGAAATAGCAATCACTATTTAACCAACGTTGTCTACAAAAGCAGGTTTTAATATAAATTTTTATTGTTACTATGTATTTATACTGTACAGTATTAGGTAGTTAAACAAAAGTAGGTATTTTTTATGGAACGTTTATTCTATTTTATTACTATCACTTTGTTTATTACAATAGGTAGGTCATTGTCGCATATATTTACTTTATATTAATTAATTAATTGTACTAGTTAGGTTTTGGTTGATTATTGTTGGTCTAGTATAGTAGACCACATAGATAAATATTAGTTTTATTTTTTAAATTGCTTTAATTTTCTCTATTATACCCAAGAGTGTTGCTGCAAAAGTTAAAGAGCACGTTTAAACTACCATTGAAAATTTATAGAAACCGAATATCCGTGTGTAATATAACAAAGCAATGGTCAACATAAAAATTGCTACATAAATGTTATCTTATTGCATGTGACGAGAGTACGATTCTGCGTAAGAGCTCGATTAAAGCTCTATATAGGATTTTGATAAATCTTAGAAGCAACATTATGTTTATAAGAGGAGTTGCCTTACTGTTCTTAGGATACTTCTGACAAACTCTATTGGTCACTCCATAAGGCACTAGAGCTGACGATATCAAGGTATGTCTGAAAATATCATATATCTGCTCTGACATTGAGAAACATTCCCTGTCGACAAAATATCCGTATCAACCTATGTGGAGACAATAACTTTAAACTTATTTGCCGATATAATCATATTACTGAAAGTTAACACTGGATAACCCCTAATAATGCGTCGTGGTCAACTATATCCAGGATTTAGTCCATTTTATTTATACAAATATATGCTTCCTACAAAATAAACTATTTTGTGATTCCTATAGCGAGCTATTCAAGCTCCAAAAAATGAATCGTCTAATAAAATTATTAACTGCTGGATTTTAGACCAATTCTAACCACCGTCCCGCGCTTACATATCCATATACACAGTATTAGATCAATAGGAAACTGTTCACTACATTGGTGAATTCTCGAATTTCTTTCATACATCCGGTCTACCCGGACACACACTTAAATTAAAAGTATAGCACATCTCATTTTACTGATAGTTTAAACCCACCTAAACTGTGTAATGGGACCCATCTACAGTTAAACAGTCTACAAAACTTTATCTTAGAGGCGACTGTCATGGCAAGCTGCACTACGGAATAAAATCTCGTAGTACCAAGAATCCCCATGATTCCATCTGACCTGCCCTTCCACTTTAAACGCCTACAATTTTCTATCAAGTTTGGTTTTGCGATGACCGTCATTAAAGTGAAAGGTCAAACAAACACTGAAGGGGGCAGGCGTTTATCTCCGAGGCGAGTATTTGTCCAACGGACAAATATATTTGGCGTTAGTTCTAGCAGCACCTGTATCTATGCGTTTCTGATAAAATCTCCAAAATCGTTTAGAAAGAGGCTTTGTTTTAGTTCTGTTCCTTTATTTCCGTCTATTTACACAAATATTCTGTGAATTCTAATCTTAAAGCGAAATAATTATTCTGCATTGTATTTTTTGAATTTTCAGATACATCTTTTATCAATTACAGAGGTGTGATCATGGTAATATCTAATTGAAACGTTGCGTGATTTCTTCTCTGTGTGAAGAATTAAAAGCTTTAGGACTAGAAACGTAATTGTTTGAAACTGAATGTTTTTAAAACTGACATGAGTGATGCCACGGGCAAAAGCTAGTCTTGTATAAAATTGTTTGAATATCAACCTTTTGGGATTTAACTAGGTTCATCTCCCCGACCAATAGCTTGACTGACCGGATAACCACAAACAACGCGCAACCATATCATCCCCAAACATTGATAATTGAGAATCGGACTGTACCGAGTAGAGCCACGCACTACTGAATGATAACCGACCGATCAGTAGGCGAAGGAAATACCATGCAATTTTCCAGTTGATGACACCGCACTGCCACACCCGCCAAGTGAAATGGTCATTACATCGACATGGGAGCATTGAAAGGGGGAATTTAGGGGGTATTCCTAAACAACAAGACCTTGACTACACACAGCAACATAATGGCTATCGATTTCTCTCCATCTCACTTTCTCACTTTCTCTTTTTGTTTCTATAGATCCTGGTACATTATCTTCGATTTCACCTTCATCATTATCCATTATATTATCTTTAGCTGCTCTGCGTCTTAATATTGGTCTGGGAAATCCACATATTTAAACCATTGGGATATATGCATGTAAGGTATAATCTATAGAAAAAATACCGGTATTTACTTAGAGGGAGGGAGGAAAATCAATGGGGAAAACCACCCTAGCTCACCTAAATGAGATTAGAACCTTAAACTCCCCGTCAAACCAGCGTAAAGAAGACGCCTTCTTCCGCGTGCCAACCATCATGGTTTTTTTAGTAAGTTTAGATTGTTACTAGTCACCATTCAGTCACGACAGCTTATAATTAAAGGCGCATCAACCTATCTATGAAACAATATTTTATAATCATTATTCTTTGAATAATAATCAAAAATTTTTTAATATACCTTGGTCTTAAACTGAAATTAGGCTAGATTGATAAATTATTATTATTATTAGCACCGCGTCTTACTACCCGTTCGGGTTATACGCACTTACGCTAAATGTGTAATGGTAGGGTGATTGTGAGATGAAATGGAGGACCTACAGTTTAACGTGGAATCCGAACCACGGTACAGGCCTGGCATTCCTCACATTCACAAGTTGTGATTAATACATGTCTTGTCAGAGGGGAAGGAAGGGTTTGGCAATCAGATAAATCTGTGCCGGGACTAGATTGGTAAAGCGTTTCATTTTTCTAAAACTGTAGTATTCTACTATAGTTAAAAGAAGAATTGTGTAATATAATAAAGATTTTTAAAATTCACACTAAAATTAACATAAATAATGCAACACCCTATTTTAGTTGCTAACACCCGGCCCAGTGGCGTAGTTAGCTAACGCGCTAGTTTCATGTTGAGCTAGACTGCCGAGGACGGGGAGATCAAGGTTCGAATCTCGCTCGGGTGAACTGGAGGTGGGTTTTCTTGAATTGTTTTCCACTCTACCCCCACGTAAATGCTGGTTCATTTCCTCTATATTCAACCTTCCCAATTCCTAACCCATTAGCGAAATTAATACTTAAGCGTATAACCGTAACGGGTAGAAAAACGTGGTGCTAAGTATAACAACCTACGTCTTGTTTGCTGAAACATCAGAGTTTGATTCCCGTCAAAACCAAGAAGGTACTCTCGCAAATTAGGTTTTTAGTTTTTAGGTAATTAGTTTTTTAATATTTGGCAAAATAATAAATGAATGGCTTGGCATTTGTTGATTGATTTTAACCTTGACTTACCTAGGATTAGTTGATAATAGTCAACACTCTCATTAAAGCAATACTAAATAATGTAGTATAGTTTGAAGTATGTTTTTATCAGTTTTAAATTTAACATCAAAGATATAAACGACATTGGTAGTCATATAGAGAGTATTTATTGAAGGGTGGAGGGTAACGCAAGCTGATATCAGTATTTGAGCAGTTTTTATGACAAATATCCTTTTTTTATCATTTTCTTGCACCGCATATTACTACCCCTTCGCCCCTCGGGTTATACGCATATGTACTAATCACGCTAGTGGTTTAAGGGATTATGCAGGATATATTTAAAGGAAATGTACCCGTATTTGCGTGAAGGAATAATGAAAGACCCATTTTTGGAAAAACAACCCTCAGCACAGCTGACCTAGATTCAAACCCTTGATCTCCCTGTCATTAGCAGTCTAATCTACTGCGAGATTAGCGCGTTAGATCATCTGGCCACTGAAAGGGGTTTTATCAAATTAAATAATATATTGCTAATGGAGACAAGTTAATTTAATTTTCTTCGCATATTAATCTCAACAGTCAATGAATATTTATCATTGGCATAGTGACAGCTGAACAGAAACTTATTAAATTTAAATTAAAATCCCTGGTCAAATTTAACTATGCTCCTAGCAAATATTCAAGAAATGTTGATATTACTATGAGAAAAAATTAGTAAAATGTATTTACTCAAGCAATATTTTATTTATTTTCGCCCAAAATATTATTTATTTAATTTAAAAAACTAGAAAAATTCGTACTCTAATTCATTTTTCCTTCCATTCCACCTTAAGCAGATATATGGAGCCTACGCGCACAAGCATAAGTAGATGAAGAAAGACCATCCACAGAAGATCATAAGGGTATTCTAACCTCACTTTCAACGTTCCCGGCAATCCAATCCAGTGGAAGAGCTACGGACACGTACCCCCCAACAACTTTGGAAGGGCGCAGGAGGTTTGGAGAGGGATTTTGGAACGCACAGTAAAGAGGGTATGGTT